>VDFB02000020.1:78152170-78687915 GCA_007258455.2 Sequoia sempervirens | reverse complement strand
CCATTGTGGAATGCGACTTGACCATGTATCCATCACACTAGACCTCATTTGTGTATATTTCATATGGGGTGCACCATAGTTTTTTACCCTAGCTTTTGCACCATCTTTGTGGATATTAAGTTGTTGATGATGCTTCCATCAACAATTAGCTTGCTACACTTTCCTCCCACCTAGAACTTAGTTCTAAGGAGGCTCTTTCTCAACCATGGCCTTGCCCATCATTAAGTTCTCCCAAGCCTATGGGTTCGTACTTTCTACTTTGTTGCCCAACATGCCTTCATCAATCTAGGCAACATGCACATGCTTGTCTACCACACGACAACTCCACACCTAAATGTGTAGCAACCTACTTGCACATGAAGCAACTCCTATTGAAGCCTTTGTTGTGGCCACAACTTCCTCTATCTCTATCTACTCATGCTTTGCATGGGGCCACTTGCTTCTATGCCATCCTTGCAAACATAGGTATGCCTTCCACCACTTGGTTTGCTCTTTCTGTCCTAGCATCTACCATTGTTACACACACTCTATTGTCTACGAGATTACTTCTTAGCTTTCACAACAAGCTGGCAAGCCTCCTAGACACTTTCTCATATACCTAGACACTTTCTCAATGTCATCCTCCACATAAACAACACGAATGCATAGTTTGTAGAACTACTCCATGTGCTTCTTCATAAATGTCTCCTTTTGATGTAGGTATAGTCACCATGTGATGCCATTGATTGCCTTGAAATATTTTCTCTGGCTCAATGATCCAATCAACAAGCTCTTTCCAAATTTTAACTTCTTGAGTAGCTTGAGAGGTCAAACCCCAATGTGCTCCTAGCCTTTCATTGAGGTCATTGCCAATCTTTCCTTTGTTGTGATGTTCTCCTAAGATCATCTAGATCCCCACCATATCACCTGTCACAACCATTCCTCTCATCATCATTGATATCTTCATTCACTATCGAACCTCTTTGTTGTGTGGTTTCAATGATTTTGAGCCAAGCTTGAATGGCTCTTGACGTATCATTCAAGTCTATGATGCTAGCCGCTTGATTGTTTCTTGCATCTCTTATTTGAACCCTATGAGCCATCTTCTCTAGTTCACCTCTAATGCAACAACACTTGGCATAAACAATTAGGTCAATGCAAAACTTGCTCACACACCTCTACGACTAAAAATGCTCACTCTAAAACTAGACTAGTACACTAGCCAAATGTGGGTCAAATGAACAATTGGTGAATAGGCACACAAACAAAAGCCACGAGGAAGAAATGAAGATCAAGCAAGACAAGCAATAGATTTAATTGCAAAAATGGAAAGAACTTGTTTTCTGCAGGTTGTGCAAGGACACATAAGAGTTAGAGTAAGGCATATGCCAAGCTCAGTGCAAGGGAAACTTGTGTGTGGGTTGAGATGTGTTCAAATAGTCATTAACCAAACCAAAAGGGTTGTGTAAGGCTAAACAATGTTGCACCAACATGCATAGGGTATACGAAAAACCAAAACTACCCAAACATAACAAAACACTCGATCAAGTTTAGCTTTTACACAAACAAACACAAAACAAGGCATGTGCATAAGTCACTTGTGAGAGAAGAACTACTAAGGACACAACAGATATTTTTGGGTGATGCAAGATTGTGCCAACCCAAGGATGCTCCTACGTCAATTTCTCTGAAAGCAATCTTGTTCCACAATATGTTTTTGTTTTGTTGTATGTTTTGTATAAAGCTTCTTGCTCCTTTTTGTGCCATAAGGGTGATTTTGAGGTTTTTAGTCATTTGCCAATATTGGCCCTATTGATTGTACTTAGTATCTTATTCATATTTGCATGGGCAAAGGCCTCCAAAAGAACCCTCGCTGATCTACCAAAAAAGTTATAATTTTAATTTAAAACATATATGTAAAGATTTGCAATCCACTTCCACATTCTAATTTAACACTGTCATGTTTCTATCACATCATTAATCCCACATCTTTTCTCCACTAACTGACTAATCAATTAGGTTATATTTCCTCAACTAATTAATTAAATAAATCATAAATAAATTAGACTAATCAATTAGGTTATCTTTCCTCTACTAATTAATTAAATAAATTAGACTAATCAATTCTTTGCAAGTGGTTTTCTAACCAAAATTTGTTGGGTTTCTCTTTTGTTTTCTTCTAATTTTGGGTTTGCAAAACCTCAACATTCTTGCTCTATACTTCAACATTTCCAATAAATTGCCATTGCTTGCATTCTCTTAAACATGTTATTTTGTATATTAGTGTTTCCGCTCTATGTAGCAACTTTTTTTTATCAAAAAGCATTTGCACATTTTAAATTCTCTTTCTTGCAAATTGATGATGTTTCTATTTAACTTTGAGCATTTATATGTTTGTTTTAGTGTTTCCATTCTATTTTTAATGATTTTTTAGATTTTGTTACCTTTACCCACCTATCCTTGTCTTTTTTCTATTGTTTGGAATTGTTTTTGTTATTTTAACACTTTGTGTAGAAATTGTAAGTCCAAGGCAAAAGTTTTGAAAACTACTAACATGTAGCGTTGTAGGTTTGTTAGTCAAAGACCAAGTTTTCAAACCAATCTCATGCACAGTTTTAATCGAGAACAAGAATTAACCTTGTTTGTTGTGTGCAAGTTGGTTGTGTATGCTCTCCTCTTGTATCTGAGGACAATCTTGAGGATAAAAACAACCCTCTTGCTTATCTTGTCTTTGTGTTCATGACTTAATTGTCTATACTCTCCTCCCATATCACAAGGTGACTCTCCTCTCATATCACAAGGCGATCATGAGGATCAAAAGAAATCTCTTCACTTGCCTCACCCAAGGATCATTCATATTCTCTTTCTTCACATTTACAAGTGATCTTAGAAATCAAAAGCAATTCTTTCTTCTTATTTTTCATTTTCTTAGGAGTTTAGCGACTTCAATTTCATCACCAAGCAATAGCCAAAGCCTATTCTAACATACTATAAAAATTCAAAGGAGCTATTGTTTTAAGCTAAACTAGCATCTACATTATAGTTTGTCAAGTAAAGGAGGGGGTTACCTTCTCAAGCTAAGCAGCAATTAAACAACAACCTTGCTACACAAACTTGGATCTCATACACCTTTAGGTATATCAAGGACTCCCTAGTAAGCCTTGTCTAACCTAACATAAGAAACCTTTCAGTCATTTATCACTTATGATACACCGATATGTAATCAACCCCAAAAAGTTACACCATACTTTGAGATACGAAATAGTAGGCCATGGGTGCAAACTACAGTCACAATCCTTCACGGTTAATGGTCTAAGATATTGGGTTGATACTATTTACAGTCCTAATCCTCCACAATGCAGCATTGTGATTGTTTTTTAATAGGTATTGTTAATATGCTTTTGTTTCAAGAGTTTCGGTCTATAGCTTTTATTTTGATGGTGGAATCATTGGTTTCTTTATTTTTGCCAATGTCGCTATGGTTCACATTCTTTTGGGTGGCATAATTTTGATTTGTATGGTCATAGACTTTAGTATGGTTTTGGTACAAGGGGCCTTGACCTATGATTTTGTTGAGGTTGAAATATTGGGTTAATATAGCATCTAATTCTACAAGATGTCCAAGGATATTTACTGTATTTTAGAACAAAAATTGATTTAGCATGATACATCCTTGTATGGAGTATAAAAATATATAAGAATCATGAGCATATTCACTTTTATTGTGGGGGCTTTCATTATCGCCATCATGATTGTCATGGTTCTTGTTAGGTTTACAAGAGCCATTTCCAATGAGGAGCCTTTGACTAGAAAAGGATTTCTACTCGTCAAAGTTCATGTTGGTGTCAATCTTATTATGCTTTGTTTTGTTTTGGATTATGACGGGTGACATACAAAAATTGATTGGGTTAGATTTTTTAAGGTTTTGGATTTAAAAGATTTTTCGGTTTTTGAGGGTTTAATTATGGGTTTCTCACAAAAGGGGAAAGAATAAAAGACACAACAACCTACTCTAGTCAAGTGGGATTATTTCAGCTCACAGATATACTTGACTTAGTCATAAATGGTATCAACACAATATCTCAGAGTGCTAACTACGCAGGATTAGAACCATACATGTAGCCTACTATTCAGTTTCAAAAAGTATAGTGCAACATCCTAGGGCTACCCACTTACCAGTGCATCACAAGTTACAAACAACCAAAAAAAATTCTATACTTGGTTAGCCAAGGCTTACTAGGGAGTCCTCGATATACTTGAAGATGCGTGAGGCACAAGTTCATGTGGCAAGGGTGTTGTCTAATAGCTTGGCCTAAACAAATAACCCCCCTCCTCCTTCACTTGGCAAACTATAATGTGAATGCCAACTTAGCCCGAAACAACTACTCAAATTTTCTATAGCCCACCAAAACACAGGCTTTGGCTACTGCTAGGTAATGAAATCAAAGTCACTAAACCCAAAGTACAAGTACAAGTACACCATCAAAATAAAAGCTATAGACTGAAACTCTTGAAACAAAAGCATATACAAAGTAAAATAAAAAGGAACACTTACTTTTGATTTCTAAGATCACTCGAAAGTACAAGTAAATACAATATGTAAAGTTCTTATGTAATGCATGTGAAGAAATTGTTTTTGATCCTCAAAGTCACTTTGTGGTGCAAGAGGCGAGCATAGAGAACCAAGTCACAAAAAAAAAAGACAAGATAAGCAAAAGGGTTGATTTTAATGCTCAAGATTGTCCTATGATGCGAGAGGAGACCATACATAACCAACTTACACATAAACATACTAAACAAGGTTAATTCCCATTATTAATCAAAAAATGTGAGTGAAATTGGTTTAAAATTTTGGTCTTCAACAAATGAACCTACAACACCACAAGTTAGTAGTTTTCAATATTTTTGCCTTGGAATCACAATTTCTACACAAAATTAAAAACAGCAAAAAAGCCCAACACAATAGAAAAGGGACAAAAAACTAAGAAAATCTAGAAAACATCATAGATAAAAGAAAACTACTAAAACAAATACAAAAACACTCAAAATTAAAAAACACACTTTCACATCAAGCAAAAAATGTTAAAAAAACATGAACGCTTCTAATTAAATAAAAATGCCACTACATAGAGCAAAAACGCCAATATACCCAAAAAAATGCATTAAGGAAATGCAAACACTAGCAAATTAGTAGAAATACCTAAAGATAAAAGGAAAACGCTAAAACATGGATCGAAAATGTCAATGTTTTGCAAAACTAAATTTATAGGAAAATGAAAAAGAAACCCAACAATACTTAGGAAACCACCTACAAAGAACTAGTTGGTTGAAAAAAAATTGCAACAATATGCTAGCTGGTTAGAAGCCTAAACAAGAACTATAATTAGAAGGCAAAAAATAAAACTTTCAAACCCTAACCAGAAAATGCACCTATTGTGGACGAACTAACAGCCACACCCTACAAAAGCCAAAGTTAGGACAAATCACTCGATAAGTGATAACCTAACAAAGAAAACCTACAAAAAAGTGTGTTAAAAACCCCTAAAAGCACAAAAGGCATAATTGCTAAAAGTTGGGCAGCAATGCCAAAGTCAAAACCGAAACACCTCGAATTAGCATGAAAACATCAATCATGTCATAAAACACAAAAACAAAAATGTTGAAAATAAAGCAAAAAAGCCAACGTTAAGACATAAATATGGCAAAACAAGACAAAAACACTCTTCTAAAAAACATGTACAATAATGTTGGAAAACTTGCAAAAACACTCTAAAATAGCCTACAAAAGCAAATATTAGATTGGATCATGAGTCTCATTAAGCATATCAGAAAGTAACAACAAAAATCTAGAGAAAAAGAAGAATGCAAAAGAATACAACTCAAACACTAAATCTAGCTACTACCTACAATAGAGAAAAAAAAATGCAAACACAATGGAAAAACAGCAAATTCTTAAAAAATGCAAGCCTTCGATACCTTCGATGTGCTCTTGGATGCTTGATAGATAGATGAGATGCAAAGTTGATCTGACTTTGCTCATCATTTGATTGGTGAGAAAGATGAAGCTGTTTGGATGGCCATGATTTAGTTGACTTTGATGAATGGCTAGGATGCAAACTTAGATTGAATTTGCTTTCCAATATTTAAAACATTTAAATGGGTGACATGAATTTTTCAAAAAGTGAGAAGAATATGTTCTCTTTTTTAAATGGAAAAGTGTATAGATATGAAATAAGTCTAATTAGTTAAAAAAGACATTTATTTAATTAGTTAGTAATGGGAGGTTAGTCTAAATTAATTAAAAAATAAATTTTTTTAGACTGCAGCAATTTGGTAGCCCCCCTATAAACTGCAGTTCGCCTGGTAAACTTTTTTCATGTGACCGGTGACGCTGGCGCGACACGCCCTCCGGGGAGACTAGACCTCGTGACCTTTTGCCTACAACAAGATGCTTTAGCCAATTGAGCTAGGCCCCCGACCCAATTTATTGACTAGGAGAGAAAAGATAACCTAATTAATTAAATAGTGAAGAAAGGACGCAAGATTAATGATGTGGTGACAAAAACATGACAATGTTTAATTAGAATACATAAGCAAATTTTAAGTGTCTAGATTTTGCCCCTCTTTGAAATGGCATCACAACTAAAAGAAGTGGCATTTCAAAGAAAATAAATATAGGCACTTAACAAAGAAAGGGCATGGGAGCATATTGTAGTGGGATGACCAATGGGTATATAGGAAATTTGTGCAAATGGAAAGCCTTATGTATATGAGTAGAGGATATTGCAAGGCAGTCAACAATGTCATTTGGGAGACACCATATACCATCACCACACTTTGGATGAGCTACGATCGTAGGACATCCCCTGGAGGCCTTACATAGATTTGGATGACTACAAAAAGGGCCAAGGTTATCTATCATATGCACAATTAGCATGTTACATCATCAGTCACCAAGAGTACTTTATTGAGAGATATTGACCAAATAGGGTGCTCAAGCAATTTGGCATTCAACAAGGCATCCCATTGGCACCTCATGTATTTGCTTAAATGACACGATAGACAAGTCGATTTGGAGCCACTAGTGGATTGTCGATTAGTGATGGACAACTAGCTAGGATTAGAATGGGTGATTTGGGACTACCATGAGGATGTGGTGTATGTAGGGGTGGGAGATGGATATGCAGCCTAGTGGGAGCAAAACAAGGCAATGAGTTGAACAATATTGACATGCAAGACCCTACAAGAGAGGATAGTAGACGTCTTAAGAGCTCACCCACAACAGAGGTACGAGAGGAGGGTAGGGAGAGTGCCAATAGTGGCAATAGTGGTAACAGCAATGATGCTATGACATGAAGATAAAGGTGAGTGGGGTGATGATGGGGAAGAGGAGCTGATAGATATCAAGGTGTACACAGGTACAAGTGTGGGACCACATAGAGTGGCAAGGACATCAAGTGCAAGGTTGTCGAGTACAAGAGACACCATGGAGAGCCTAGGTTGACAAATCAATCCTTGAGAGATAGCCTCGCCTACAATGGGAGAGAAATGGTCTCCAAGTTGATCAAGGTAGTGCACATATTTAGCTCAAGGTAGTGCACATATTCAACTCAAGATAGTGCTGGCAGAATGAGATGGGTTTCAATCACAAAGGAACTACCTATAACAAAGCATAATGGGCTACAAATAGAATGGGAAAGCTTACAAACTTAGTTGGCACAAGCCCAAGTACAGAATGACAAAGCACACGCGAAGAGGGATGGTTTTAGAGCAGAGAGGGATAGAGCACAAGCAAATGCGTCGAGATTATGTCAAGAGAGGGACACTACCAAAGCTCTCCTAAGAACACAAGGGATGTCACAAGCCTTTGCAGATTCACAAAGGGTCATGCGGCAAATGCAAAGGGCCATGAGAGAGACTCAGTATTACAAGAGTCTCTATGAGCAAGTCATACTGGCAACACAATGAGCACCTTTATACTCAAAGCGAACCAATTATTGAGTGACAAAGGCGAGCCTCAAATTTGTACCGATGGGGCCACCTATGACAAAGCCACCATCACCTCTAGTAGGTGATAGCGCAAGTGACAACATGAACCATAGATGAGATGGGGGTGACATGGATATGATTTGGATGATGTTCACAATGTACATGAAGAGGCCATGCGCCATTTGTATACATGATGCACAAACATTTGACACGTATATGTCTATATGTGCCCCATTTTATGAACTCATTATGCCTTTATTATGTGGATGCATGGATAGCTTTTTTCATGTGTGGGTATATGGATTATGTAGATGATTTGATTATGATGGACATTGGATTCCTAATGTATGATTATGTGATTTTGTGATGATTAAGTATTTTATTATGATGTTTGTGATGATGGATATAATGGTATATGATTTTCTGATTGGTTTGATATGATGTGTGGATCATGGTATGATATCCAATAGATGATGGATGTTTTGATGTTTTATGATTGTGGAAATGTATAAATGATATTTTTATGCCATATGTAAACATGAGCTCCTGATTTGGACTTTTCTAGGTTTTATGATGTTAGGTGAATGCAAATACCACAAAAATTATGTGAAAAAGAATATGATGCTTGTGACATGTTTGTGATGGCAAGTACATGCTTGGAATCTTTGAAAGTCCAATGTATTGAGCAACTACTTTGTTGTAGAATAGGAAAAGATGTGCCATGATATAAAAGATCAAGGCGACATTGTGCCATATATGTAAAGGACTATCTCAAAAAAGCAAGTAAAAGACGCAAGAAAATAAAAACAAACACAAAAAGTGCAAATCCTAGTAAGCAAGTAAAGAGACGATGCCCTAGTAAGCATATCCTTAAGACACAACAGGGTATGATGGACAATGGTGGCTTTGACAGAATGTGGATAGCCAAAAATGCACCAAAAGTTTCCTCTCATAAATTGGAGGACCAAAGCATTGGGTTTCTTGATAGTGATAAGAATGTTGAGTATGTCCTAAGAAAGTGATATCACTAATTAACTCCAAACAAGGACTCCCTCTATGTTTTAACAATGGTTGCATGTGATGGATGTAACAATCCTTGGTTTTGTTCTCATGCCATATTCATGCAATGTTTGTGTTGATTTGGATATCCAACTAACTATGCTCAAAGAGGGTACATATCATAATGCCCAAAAATGCTCATGCAAAATCCAAAGATTTCTCGAAGCGTAAATCAATATTTTGCCCCCAATCCTTAGCAAATCAAAAAAAGGGGATGATGGAAAATGAATAGAATCAATGGATAGATCTTGCCCCCAAGTGTAAAAAGTATTTATAGATAATGGACACTTAGTACTCACGCATTACACGTACAAGTAAGTTTTCATCATGGTGCTTGCCCAAAGCACCATAAAAATGGTTTTCACCATAGAACAATTCTTATCTTTGCTTTTTTGCTTTTCTTATTTTTTGGATTTTCTACTCTCCTAAATTGTTTGGATTTTTCTACTCTTCTAAATTTTTGGATTTTTTTTGCTTTTCGAATTTGTTTAGATTTTTCTTCTTTCTTCTCTTTTTATTTTTTCCTTTTTTTTGGTTTGAACTACTACTACATTAGGCATGGAACCACTTGAGATGCACAATGTTCATTGACTCTTCTAGCTCTTGGTCATTTGGAGTAGCCAGTCTATATGCTCCTATCCATACTTGGCAATGATAATATAAGAAACCAACCAATTTGGCTCAATTTTTCCTTTCTTCTCCTTGTCCTAAGTGATATTCTTATGATTTTCCTTGAACATTAGATTGTCAATCTCTAACTCTCTAGTTCTGATGTGCTTACTGTAGCTTCGGTGGAGATGATTTGGATTCACCTTCAAATGGTTTAGTGTGTTCTAAGTCTATGTTTATCGAGAAGCTCCAACTCATGTAGGCATGCAACCCAACACTCTTTGTTATCAACTAGATTATGCAAAGAGAAAAAGGGAAATGCAAAGAAATACAATTCCTACTCTAAATCTAGCTACAATTTCCAAACAAAATGGAAAAACAGCATATTCTCACCAAATGCAAACCTTTGATACCTTGGATGTACTCTTTGCTTCTTGATGAAGATGTTGGTTGCTCTTGGAGTTCTCAAAGCAGCAACATATACCTACACAAGGAGATTCATTTGAGATGATTGACTTTGTGATGGATTTATCAAACCATGGTCAAGGGAATGGAGGGTTGAGATTTTGCCTCAAGCTAGGGCTCTAAAATTGATTGAAAGGATCTTGACTTTTTGATTGATAAAAAATGGGTACAAGTGGTGCCAAGATTGAGGGCTAGGATTGATTGACTTGGTTGAATGGATTGAGATACAAAGTTAATTTGACTTTTCTCTTATCATTTGATTGGTCAGAAAGAGGTGGCTATTTGGATGGCTATAATTTAGTTGAATTTGATGAATGGCTAGGATGCAAAATTGGACTGTCTCGACTTTGAGATTTTTAAAATGTTTAAATGGGTGACCAGAATTTTTGGAATATGAAGTAGGAGGAAAATATTTTATTTTTTAAATGGCAATGTGTGTGGGTATGGCATGCATCTACTCATAGATGGAAAACTCACCGAAAACTTGTAAAGTTTCCAAGTACTCGCCGAAAACTTGCCAAGTTTTCAAGTACTCATTGAAAACTCACAGAAACTCACCAAGTTTCCAAGTACTTGCCGGGTAGAAGAGACGGCGAGTTTTCTAACCATTTACTCACCAAAAAAACTCACCGATTTTTTGGTGAGTATTTGCTAGAAAAGCAGCGAGTCCATAGCAAAAACTTGCCTGTAACAATAAAAAAAGGTGGTCAGGTCAAAAACAAACCCAAAAAAGCCCAAACATCTTTTATTTTTTGCTATACAAGTAAAAATGCCCCTCCAACCCCCCTACCAATTGATTTCTAGCACATTTGCATTGAGGAGAGAAGATTTAAAGGGATAATTTTATGAACTTGGAAGGAAAATTTGAAGCAAGGGTCAGTTTTTTGTTTTTTTTTTCTTTTTTTAAACATTTTATTTCATTTTGGCTGCAAATTCCAGCTTCTAAGTTTTAAAAAAAGCATCATATGCTAAAACTAGGTAGTATTATTGCATTTAAATTGCAAAAAAATTGGATTCATCACCATTTTTTCATTATTTTTTTTTATTTTTTTGCTTTTTTCCATGTTTTTAGCATACAACTTATTATTTTAACCTTTTTTCTGAAAAAAAAAGTTCAGAATTTCCACACTATATTAAATTTTTACTGATTTAAATTAATTTATATTTATTTAAACTAATTTTATGCTGATTTTTAGTGATTTATGTAAAATTTAGGTTTTTTTTGTATTAAAAGATTAATATTTTGTGCTTTCACTTTGTATGTGTAAGTTAAATACATCATATAATGACAAATAGAGAAGCTTTTCGATCAAGTTCAGCCTTAGGCTCCAGGCCATCAGTGCCACCATGCATTACACGCACTCATCCTACTAGAGCTAGAGACCTTGCATGGAAATATGCATATCAAGGACCAATACCTGGGTCAATTATTTGCATTAGATGCACAAATTTATATCATGGAGGCATAAATCGCCTCAAATACCATCCTACAAGCATTACTCATTGTGATGCTAAGCCTTGTGCTAACACCATCAAAGAGATAAAAAGAGAGGAATGCCCTATTAAAATAATATTTATTATTTAATTATTTAATGCTCAATAATGTATTATATTTGATTATTCTTGATAAGATCGATTCTTCGATCTTCTAAAGTTTCTTTTAGAAACTTGAAACTTGCTATATTTGTAAATCGTGTAAATTATTTATTGAAGCTTTTGCTTCATCATAAATACATCAAATTATTTTACCAATTACTTGCGTAATATGGTATCAAAGCCTAGCCTAGGATAATTAAAAATCGTTTCTTTTTGAATTTCGAAAGAAAATTTTTGAGTTTTTTGAAGAACGATTTTCTGGTTAAGAATTTTTGTGGGCTTTTGAGGAAAATTGCGTACAAATTTTTCTTCTATATCTAGGCACGATTTCGAAACTCTTTTGGCCGCGTTTCTACCATTTGTGAGGACGTTTTCGTTTTATCCGTGACCTCTCAACTTTCCCTGAAACCCGCGCGACTTCGTTTCTGGTTCTGACATGATTTTGAAAGATCTTCTAGGCACAGGTTTTCGTGGCTTTTGCCCGCATTTTCTTCTAGTGTTTGGGCACGATTTTGTTTCTATGTTTGGTCGCGTTTTGTGCAACGCGTTTTGTGGTGGTTCTAAGCCATGATTTTGTGGCATTTCTGAAGATTTCTCATCCCTTTCTGCCGCGACCTGGTCTTTGATTTGGGCGAGTTTTCTGAAAGCAAAACCCTAGATTCTAGCGTGTTTTTCAAAATCTCCAAGTCTACACGGGTCCTCTGTTTTTTTTCCAGAACCTTGAAATAAAAGCCGGCTAGGGTTTTGAAAAAAACCCTCTAATTTGAAGTGGAAAAAAAATTTGTTTCCAAATTATTTCTGGGCTTTTCGAGAATTTTCCTGTGTACTCGTCATATTTTTCTAGGTGTCTTGGAATTTGTGCCAGCAAGTTTACTCAATATATTGGAATTCCTGTCTCGAGTTCCCTGCAATATGTTTTATTGCCTCTTCTATTTGTCTTGTTTTTTGTGCCTCGAAAAGCGTGCAAGATGGTGAGTTTGACCAACATTATGTTGGAATGTAGTTAGCGATGTAACGGCAAAAATTATAATACCTAGAAGCAGTGAATGATGACCATCTTTGACTATCATTGCCTTGATCAAATTGTTCTCGGCAATACCACTCGTCCCACAATGGCAAGTAGAGACCAAGAGTTTGACGAGCAAAATCATGAAGTGGTGATGCTCATTAAGCTTCCAGTTACTAATGATCAACTTCCATAGGTTCCATCCAACAAATCAGCTACCGAGATCTAGGAGCACTTGAAAACTTTGCATGAGACCTTCGACAAGAGCCGTGCATTCTTTCTGAAGAACTAGTTGTTCTCCATCATGATGGATGAGAGAATGTCCTTACAGGAGCATCTGACAAAGATTTAGGATATCTGTGATCAGTTGGAGGTGATTGATCGGAAGATGGAGGAAGAAGACATGGTAGTAATCACCCTGAAAATTCTACCAAAGTCTTATGAGCACTTTGTTGAAACCCTCAACATTACATAAACAAATGTTGATCTGAAGTTTTCGGAGCTTTGTACCATCCTCTTGCAACAGGAATGTTGGAAACAGCAGTTTGGAAGTAGTGCTTCATCGTCCTCTACAAAACAAGCTTTTGCAACTAAGTCTCAACCTAAGAACAAAGGGAAAGGTCAACCTTCGCAGCAGAAAGGCTCAGGTCAACCTCCAGGCAACCCTAAGAAAAAGAACATTCAGTGTAATTATTGCCACAAATACAGTCATATGAAGAAGGATTGTCGTCAATGTTTGGCTTCTAAACAGAAGAAGCAGGGAGGGTCTCAACAAAAAGCAAATGTTATCGAACACACTGAGCAGAAGGAATCTACCTTTTACACCTTCATGGCTAAAAGACCCATAGATCATGTGAAGTCCTCTACCTGGTACATTGATTTAGGTGCTTCGTGACAACAACCATACTTGCAACTACAAAAGAGAATAATTTGCAAAAGGAGAGGACAAGGGCAGCCATAGTCAGTGGTCGTGGTGCTCAAGTCCAACCAGAATCAGATGAAGATACATGTCAACGCATAGTGAGCTCTTTTTGTGATCTGTGCAACCAAAGCACATCCACCACCACCACTTCATCTACTTCTACTAGAATGCCAACAACAGCGCCTACATCTACACGCATGCCACAGTTTTTTTGCGCCCAAAAACACACCTGGAGCACAACCATCATTAGAAGCTACAAGGTGAAACAAAGAGGTGCATGAACATGCAAATATGGCATGTGCAGATTTTTGTTACTTCAACAACATTCTTTTCAATGTGGCAAGTAGTCCTTATTGCGATAATTTGGTAACTACATTGACAGTTGTGAGAAAACGCTACAAGGTGCCCTCTCACAAAGACTTGAGTGGGGAGTTAGTTAATCTTTACTTTTTATGCTAATTTATTGAACATTTTGTAATTGATGTCAAAGTGGCAATTAATTTGGTGAGATTATTTAAAATAAGAAGAGTTGTGGCCCTTCTTATTACAGCAGCTTTTTACTTTTCTTTTTATAAGGGAAACTATATTTATTTATGAAAGTTGTGCAATTTTTTAAGACTTCAAATGAGAATTGATTGCATATTCTAGTCGCATGAGTTTCTTTTTTATCAACGATAGTAAGAAGGGTTAAATGGTATACTATATTCCTAAGTCACAAGATTCGCCGAATATTATTCATGAGATTCGAAATCGGGCGAATTTTAAAAGACCCCCAAAAATTCGTTTATGTTCGCCTTGAAATTCGTCAAAAAAAATGGGCCAATTTTTTATATCAAAATGTGTTAAAACCGGGCTTCCTTTGAGGTGAGTGAGATGTCTCTGTGGCGAATGGAAGGGCGGGCTATAGAGATGCGACTGTATAAACTGCCCTTCTTCCTCTGCCATTTTTTTACCCCGCTAACATGCCCGTGGCGGCGCCGAGAGAATGCCTGGCCATCTACACGCTCTCACTTCCGTGCCTGTGAACGCTTGCTTTGACGAGATCCAATGCACAGTGAAAACAGCCGCTTGTGTGGAGTTCGTTGGTGAGAATGTTGAGGTCCAGTCGAAGGTCTGTGGCTACAGCTCTCACTTTCGCAACTGTTATTCATTAACATATTAAAAATGTATGAACATTGAGCTTTATATGTAGCTTTTATATTTTTGTTCTTTGTGCTTTATTCATTTTATTTTATAAAATTTAAGATATAAAAAATTTATGAACATTGTTTTAACTTTTAATATGTTAAGATTTTAATATTTTAAAATATTTTATTTAAATTATTAATTATTAATATATTCAATTGAATATATTTAGTTCTTGTTGTTATAGTATTAAATTTTTTTTTTTAAATGTATTTATATTTTAATATTCTTAATTTATTTATTTTTATGTTTTAAATCATGTCCATTTGTTATTTAATTTTGTTTTTTATTCATAATGTTAAAACTTGATATTTTAAAACAAATAAATTAAAATTTTATTATAATATATTTATTATTTAATATATAATTTAATTTATTTATTATTTATATATTAATAATATTTAAAATTTAAATTATATTTTTAAACGCATTTATTATTTATTTTCCTTTGTGTTTAGTTTTATTAATATATTTAAACATATTAGCATATTTATAGTATTGTTTTATTTATTTTATGTTTATTATTTATATTTTAAAAATTTTAAAAATCAAAATTATATAAGGCGAATTTAATCCGAATTTTTTACTTTTTGAATTTTTTCCTTGCCGAACTTCATCCGAATTTCAATGTTGCCGAACTCGAATTCGAATTCGAACCTTGTGACTTAGCTATATTCTATATCGCCACCTGTGAGGAGCCGTGACTAGTGTGGGGATTGTCACCACACACTTAGACTGCTTATGTGGAGTCCATTGCTGACCGAGCTCTGCAGATTTGCCAGGTCAGATGTAGTGCCATGTCACCATTGACTTGTCAAAGGGTCGACTCCTTGTAATGCCTTCTCCTTGTGGTCTATGTCGATGAACTAATTCATAACGTCTCTAACTTAGTTTCTGTTGATGGGTTTTGTCGACGACTTATGAAGAGCTAATTTCTTTTGTGGATGTGGCAAAGACTTTATTTCATGCATTGATATTGTTAGAGGTTTCATTTATTTGATGCAATATGCTACAAAATATAATGGGGCAGCGTTTGAATCTCTATCAAGCTTTACCTTGCATGCCGACGGTTCTCTGAAGTAAAATATGATTATTCTAATTGTGGTCGCTACAATATGACACAGTATTAACAATGAAAACGTATGAGTTAATGTGCGCTGGTGTGGAGTCTCAAAGGTCATTGCTATTACTCTAGGCACGGACTGTGAATATTATTCGGCATTTATTCTTCAACATGGCCTTCCTCTTTAGCATCAAGTTTGACCAGAAGAACCACCAATACTCTCATTGACGTTGAATATACACAGCTGGATAAAGGCTATCAAATTCTCTCCTATTAGCTGCATTCATTCATCAAGGAGTCATTACTTTTGAGTTTCGACAATGTTGGCTTTTGGCTTTATTGAATTCCTTATGAAGTCGTGAAGACTCTATTCTTGGTGTAAGTTGTATTATGTTTTAATTGAGCGGATTAATCTCATGTAAAAATGCTATCGCTATGGGCTGCTGTGCAAAATGGTCTATGTGGTGTTTCAGTAAGGCAGTTTTTATGATGAGTTTTCTTTTTTAAGTTGTGGTTACGATGGCAAAAAGAATGAATAGTGTGGATTCGTAAATGACTTGGTATGAGCTATGGATGTGAATGTTACTGAGACATGCTCCTAGATAGTTAATCTCAAGCCATGCCATCATTTCTGACGTAAATGTTGTGCCAAATTTTTTTATGTGAAAGTCGTGAATGTGTGAGTGTGCCTTTGTATTGAGCTGTAGACATTAGTGAAAGCCAAGAATGTGAGGGTCCGCATTTGTTGAGGAAGATGAAGGGCTATGGGTTGATTCTAGAGATGATTTTATTGTTCATGAATGCCTGAGTTATACAGCAGTTTTGTGAAGGAGGCTGAGCAAGCTAGAGGACGTGGGTATGCGGTCTGTCATGTGTGTCGTCACTAACAATGTATCTGCTTGAAACCTTTTCCATTTTCATAGCCGGCGCTTGAAAAGGGCAATCGCCATCATTTTGTGGTGTGCTTTGTGAAAGAATAAGTGCAGATTTTATATTTTGAGGTGGTTGCAAAGAATTGTCTATTGTGAAGTCACTAAGATTGAAAAGTTGTTAAATGAGGTGTTTTGAGGAGATTGCCAGTTCTAATTATTTTTTGAGTGAAGCTACTTACTGTTTTAGGGATTCTATAATTTTGTTTTGATCTGAACAGTGATATCAGTATATGAAGGTTGAGAATTTGAACAAAAGGTTTTCAGAGTTTGAACAATGTTTTTGAAAGGATGTATTTCGAATCAAGAGGTTAGAGTTACAGGGTTGTGAGTAATCTCAGTGTTGTACTTCACTTTGTACTTGTAGGTTGCTCACCAATACAACTGAAAGGGCAAGGCTAATAGTGGAAGAACAAATGAAGGAATGAAAAAAAAAGGATTGCGCCATTCTTTCAAATGGGTGGATGGGTGAGAAAAACCACACCATTATCAATTTTTTTATAGCTTCAAATGATGAGGTTGTTTTTTTGAAATCGGTCGATGCCTCAAACAAAGTAAAAAATGTTGAAACATTGTGTCTAATGTTGGAGGAAATTGTCACGGAGGTGGGCATCGAAAATGTGGTGCAAATAATAATTGATAATGCAACAACATATGTGGCAGCTAGGAGATTGCTCTAAGACAAACATAACACACTTTTTTGAACACCTTGTGCAGCACATTGCCTTGACCTTCTTTTGGAGGACATATGCAAACTTGATTGGGTGACACCAATTGAAGATGATGCAAGGAGCATCACAAAATTTATCTATATTCACCCTTGGGTTCCTCATTTGATGAGATATCACACGCAAGGGAAAGAGTTGGTAAGATCAAGTGCCACAAGGTTCGCAATGGCTTTCCTAACATTGCAAAGTATTACTGGTTCATTGGCTGCTTCGAAACAAATGTTTGTGAGTTGAGCGTGGCTAGAGTAATCTTATTCAAAGAAACTTGAAGGAGAGAGGGTTGCAAGCATAGTCTTTGACAACCTTTTTGCACAAAGACATACAAAAATCGTGAAGGTAACCTCAAAACTTTGAATTTAAATTCAAAATTGAATTCATTTTTTTTTTTAATTTAAGTCTTTCATTATAAATTTGTTATCTTTAATCTTTTTGTATTTGTAAATTGTAGGTGTCGGAGCCCTTGGTTAGAGTTCTTTGTTTGGTAGAGGGGCATCAAAACCCAATGGGGTATACTTATGAGGCCATGGATAGAGCAAAAGAGTATTTATGAGAAGGTGGAACAATCAACTCCACCAACCCATCCATGCAGCAAGGTACTTCCTCAACCCTCGTTTTTTCTATTCAGACACCTTCTTGAATCCTCATGGAGAGGTAATGGAGGGCCTCGCTACATGCATTTAGAGGATGACACCCTAGGTTGAGGTGAGAGAACTCATTATCAAAGAATGGGAAAGTTACAAGGCTAGAAGGGGTAGTCTCTTTTCTTCAGAGCTATCTATCCGAGGAATAACCACTTAGACAACAAGTATAAAATTTGGAGTCTTTATTTCACATGCATCTTACAAGTTACAAATTTCAAATTTACAACTATTGATAATTTGATAAAATATATTTTGACTTTGTTTTGTAACTCTTGAATATTTTATTTTGTAGAGTCTTGGTGGACAAATTGGGGTGCAAATACTCCAAATCTCCAAAGACTTTCCCTTTGCATTCTATGCCAACCTTGTAGTGCATCCAATTGTGAGCACAATTAGAGCTTGTTTGAGGCCATCCACACGAAGAAGAGGAACAAATTAACTGTTCAAAAACGCCTCAATTACCTTGTCTTTGTGCAATACAACCTTCAACTGCGCACAAGAAGGGTAGAGAACAAATCAAAGGATACTATTGATTTGGATGAGATAGATCCTTATAGCAACTGGACAGGGTGGGATGTGCAACCTCCATTGTTTATCGAGGATGAGATTTTGGATTTTGAGAGACAAGCATTAAAGGATGTGGAATTGGATGCAATTGGAGATGTAGAGTTAGATGACATTGATGAGGCTGAGGAGGAGTCATTGCCATCTACTATCAGGATGGAGGTCGAGCTGCTACCTCCCATGCCAAGCGAGGAGCCACAACAGACTCTAAGGACTTAATCTCTACCTCTCCCCTAGTTTTCAATAGAGTAGGGAAGAGGAAGATGTTAACCATTGTATTTTCTTTTAGTTTTACAATTTACTATTTTCATTTTGTTAGTTATCTATTGTATTAGGCTATCATCCATCAGGATTCCACATAAGGATACAATTTTGTATTCAATTTGCATTCAAATCAATCAAATTTAATAGAAAACACTCTTGTAATCATTTATGGACTCATTGGATAAACCCTGTCATTGAACTTTGCAAAAAAAATGTGTTTCCAAAGAAATTTAAGCAACTTTTTAAGTTGTGAAGTTTTTTGCGTCTGTCGAGTTTTTGCCGAGTCAAAGTATTCCAACTATGCATCTACTTAATTAAATAAGCATTTATTTAATTAATTAGTGAAAGAAGAAAGTTAGTCTAATCAATTAAATAAATATAACTAGTAAAGAAAAGATAACCTACTTTATTTAATTAATTAGTGACAAAAGGATGTGGAATTACCAATGAGTAAAAAAATATGGAGATATTAGGCTAACATGTGGAACGGATTTTAAGTGTCTACAATATCAATATAATTTAATTAGAATATATATTGATAATTTAAAATAAAATTTAAAAACTTAATTAATGTGTTTGATTAATAGATTTTAATATGAAGCTATAAACTTAAAATAAATTTGTATTAGTTCTAAATATAAAATTATACCAGATTACTATATCTACAGAGTTAAAACTTGTAAATACAAAATTAACTACACAACTGTACTAAAAACTCATTGAGCAATATTAACTCAATCCAATTAAAGGAGAGAATTGAGGAAGGACGTGGCAGCAGAGCACATCGCAAACAATGATTCCACTCAAGAGCGCCACTCAATCCTGAGACTCGAAGCCACTAGCAATGGCCTTGTTTGATACGCAAGGCACTTGATCAATTTGTAGTTAACATAGGCCCATCAAACCTTAAATCATGTATAGTTCCAGCCTTTTGTGTAGATAAACCACAGGGACAGCAGATCAAACTAAAGAATCAACAAAATCACAAAACTTTAGGAAAATGAAATTGTATTGTTCCAGCACTCATGCAAGCAAATTTCATGGGTGAATTTCAACAATTTCAGGAGGATTGTAATTAAAGTTGGCAGGTTTCAAATTTTCTCAATGATGTACAGCAAATTCTGTGACTTTAGATTGTATATAAATGTAACAAGACTATTCTTTGAATAGGAATGGAGCGTGAGTGGGCAAGCATAGGCAGAGACATCTTGCAGCATAGTTCCAATCTCTCGAATCTTTGTATGAAATTTTGCATTCCAGTTTTAGCATAATATCCTACTGTTAATGCATTCTCTGTTTAAGCATTCTCAATGTTGTTATCTGTACTCTACAGTTCTTTCATTTGTTTCCACTCATACCATATTTGAATCAATTTAAATCTGCTATGTGCCAAGCACACTAGAGAATGAGCTTAGTGGAAAAGATATCACCCATTGCAGTTTCTGCAAATTACTTTTAAAAATACTAATAGCCAAAAGAAGTAAAATTCAAATCAAATGCACAATTTTTTGTCAATTTTTCCAAATCTGCCCCTGCTTTATGACTACCCTTTGGAACCAGAATTTGAAGCTCTCTCCAATCTTGTATCTGGCACTACAAAAATTCAATACTGTACCCTTCTTTGCCAATCGAAAAATGTTTTCTTATTTTGTTTGCAATATTCATTTCTTAGTATTGAAACCCTAGACTGTATATTGCAAGCATGTGCCATTACCAAGTCCATTAGACATCTAGATGGAGATGAGAACACTGTTTAGGTCCTCCTCCAGATTTTCTCGTGTCATTTCTCACTCCCAGGACAACTTATAACTCAAGCACAACATTCTAGCTCCTCCACTCACTAATCATTCGCACTCTTCCAATGCCTATGGGTATTGCTTCCTTACAAAGCTCAACATTTCACACATTGCCTCCTCCATGGAAAATTTCCTGCTACTCTCACCAACATGTGCTTCAACACCAACCACCCCTTCAGCATTCTTCATAAACACTTATTAGAATTGATGCAGATGATGTAATTATTCATAACATATGTCACTTCATGTAAGTCAGCAATAGAATAATAAATCCAATATCCATGTAACAATCTACATAGAAAAACAAATGACAACAGTAACTTAGTTTCAACAACCAACTTCATTTTACCTTTACCAAAAAACCATTAGTTGACCTAAGGTATCATCTAGTTTATTTAATTACACCTATTAATGACTAAACCAAATACAATTCCCATTTATTTCTAAAATTGAAAAATTTACCATTGACGAGGGGTTAATCATTACATCAGCAATCTGCTCCTCTAGGACAATAATAAATACAGATCTCTTCATTATTAACCAACTGTCAAATGTAATGACGTAACTTTGATTATGTTTCATTCTAGCTTTGATAAATCAGGTTCTTCACCATTTTGAGAACACTCTCAACTGTCAAACAAAAAGTGAGATCAATGCTAGGTCAAGTTGAAGATCAAACAATATATTCTGCAGCCACATTGCTTCAAACCTATATTGCCTTCCTTATATTGTGCCCCAATGGAAGATAAGGCAATGTTATGTTGTAGCTTGCTCTGCAGAGAAATTACTCTCACACCAAGTATAAAAACATATCCTGTTTTAGACTCCTAGTAACAACTAGTCCAAATGGCATGAACTCTGCAGGTCTCTGATATAGAATGCAAAAGTCAAGGCTCTGTTTGAAATATCAAAGAAATCAGATTCCAGTTTGCCAATGTTGTTCTTGTAACTTGACATAAATCGAGAAAGAAAGATTACTGAAAAAAATAAGTCTGGTTAAGAAGTGGTAAGATAAGCCAGATCTCCCACTGATTGTAAATACACCGTTTTAATGATCAGTGGAAAATTAATGTGTTTTGCAAGTTTTATCTCAATTTCTACAGGCATAGATGTTGGATTAGTTTCAATCATCCTAAACTTCTTCAAAAATGTTTTTGGGATATTTAACTTGTGATACTAAAATAGCACAATCTAGTTGCCAAGATTCTATACCTAGACAATAACATAGGAGGCCTAAATCTGTCATGTCAAAAACAGAACAAATATCAAATTTCAACTATTGAATGGTATATGGCAAGGCCATCGACATATATAAGAATGATGGCCATGTCATCACCATTGTTTTCAACTTATAAGTTGAATTTAAAAAAATTTCATCTAAAATCCTAACAAAACAAACATAAATCCTATCTTTTGGTCTGCCAAATTCACCAATCCAATGAAACTATTATTAAATCCTCCTGAATGATTTTTGGCTTTGTACAATTAATAAAAGGAATTGATTAAATTGACAATATGTTCTCATTGTCATGTAAAGATTGCTCTTTCTCCAGAGTTCACCAATCACCACCTCTTAGTGCTCTTTCTCGTTGAAGTCTTTTTAAAATTGTAGGCAGTTTCTGTTTGTAACAAGACTGCTATTACAAATGTATTAGACTGGGACATGGACTTGTCTGAAATTTCCATACAAGACATTTCATCAATACAAACAAAAATCTGATCTATGACTATACTTATGACCATATCAACATGCATGTTTGAATCAACACAAATCTATAGAATGATTGGCCTTCCCAAAAGAAGAACAAGTGAATCCATACCAATGAGTGTCAGCATGCAATGTACATAGTGTTAGAAGACCAATAATCATAAGAAAATTGACTAGTTCTACCACAATTTACACAAAGATCATTAAATAAGGGACATTTGGAAGGTTATATCAGTAAGGCGTCTAATTATCTGAAGTTTAGCATTTAAAAATCATCATACATTTTTGTTTTGAGCATCATTTGACTTGGTCTTTGTTTATGTAATAGCCTCATTCATACTAGCAAATATGTAGTAAGCAAGCATGTGAGGATCCCCCGTTATCATCATCACCGCAATGGGAAAAAGATGAGGTAGCAATTTGTTTTTTACAGCTTCTGAAACACAAAGGCAATTCAAATATGTTTCCAAGCCCTATGCAGACAAAATAATACATGTAAATAAATATCTGGCATAAGTGGTTTCTTAAAGGTTGCTATATTATTCTTTATTTACATCATGGTTAAGCCAAAACCTTATGATCAAGTCAAGATTAACATAAGATACTGTAGAATCAATTACAGCTCTTTCTTCCAAGATTACTAAAATATAAAAAAGGATAAATATAACCATGACTTGGTGAACAAATATTCCATCCCAGGTTGAACAAACTAAAAAGGCATTACCTGAACAGGAGCATAGCCTGCAGGAGCAACAGGCATAGGAACTGGCTGGACTTGAGGATACCCTCCATACAGATCATATTGAGCATTTGGAGGCGCCATATAGCTGGAAATTCAAATATTTAAAAATATGATGCTTTCTAAAGGGCAGAAAATCTCTCTGAATACAATGTCTATAAAGAAGCAAACTGTAGAATTTTATGAACACCTCACCCCTGTGGACCCCATACAGGTGCAGGTTGAGGAACAAAAGTCCCTGGAGCAGGGTAAGCTGCAGGATTGTAGTCTCCACCAGTTCGCATTCGTTTGCTATGGTCAAAGCTGTTTGTGTCTGGTGCGACAACAGTAACACCTGAAAAAATTGAAGTATTTTTTCAACCTTAATACAATTTGTGTGTGTTATGCAACAGCACAAAACTTAAAAATTAATTTATAAAACCATGACAAACAAAAAATAGATTTGATGTATTATGTAGCCAGAGCAAAATTTCTAATTATAACAAAGAAACCTGAGCAGTCCAGCAGGGAAGTAGCTATCAAAACAAAATACAATATATTTTCCACTGGTCATAGAGAATCCAACAAGTGGTTATATCATATATTCCCAAATGGTTTGCATTCTATAAATAGATTGAGCACATCCAATCACTACACACAAGCTGCAAGTGCCTACTTTCTATCCTTATATTAAAACACACTTTCAGCTGAGCTCAATGCAAGTATGTAAAATTAAAATTCAACTTTTGAATACTAAAGGCGTTATGATGTTCACTTCAAAACTAGAACATACCTAAAGTAAAATCAGAAAACATATAATGGGTGTCATGTAATTGTGAGACAACACAAAAATGAGAATTAAATTGCATGGCACAAGCAATGATCGCATAAACTACAACATAACCTAACAATTGAAATTGAAAGGTATTCTATCCACCCAGCATAACACCCAATGCCCATATTGTCTTTTAGCCATTACAAAAAGGTTGCAAAGGTACAGAAAAAATAAATGAAGTACCACTGAGATAGTAAAATGTAAATAAAAGCAGAAAGCAAAACTCCAGTTGTAAGATTTCTGAAAGAAGCACATGCAAATTTACAAAAGGCCTTTTACAATGCTGAGAGATAACCCACTTCAGTATTGGTTATCAGTACTTTGTGTGGGTCATGAAGAATTTTCATGGCCAACTATATTTTAAGCTGTCAGATTTTATCTTTATGTTAGTCTGTACAGTCTAATTGCCCCACATGCAAAAGACCAAGCTCAGGTGGGAATTAGAGTAATGCTTTCTATGGAAGTGGTTTTGCACAGATCTTACACAACTATAGCTTGGCAAAGAGCAGCAACAATACTGTAACTGGAGACTTTAGCCTAAGATGAAAATCATAGCTTCTCAGGAAGATTATTCTCTATTGCATATACTGCATGAACTGACATTTCAATAAAATTTCAATTCTGAACCTCTTTAACTTTAGGTAATTAGATCTAATCATAAAAATTCAGCTTCCCTCCTGTATTTAAAAAGAAATACTCATTGAGCATTCAAATTTCATATTTCTATTCTTCAATTCAAATTTAGATTATTTTCAGGCCTAAAGCTTCTACTCTACAAATTACAGCAACTACAGCAATTTTATAACCAGGCTCAAAAAGAGGTCACGACAAGTCCAATAGAGCAAGGACAGAAACCAGAAGACAGATTTCAAGTAAAGTTGCCTGGTTTGGAAGTTATCCATTTTTCCTTGATTTGGTGATCAGTTATGGCTGCAACCTATGTCACCAAGTTCTTGCACAATGGAGATTTAACGATCAAAGGTAAGTATTTTGTGAGATTTTTTCTAGTTATTGAAGATTTTATTCAAGTTTTTGAAGTTTTTTTCAAGTTTTTCAAAATATATATATATATATGTATAGACTTTTCAAAGAACATTTTAAATATTTTTCAATTGTTTTGTGTTATTACATTTATATCACTAATATTACATCATTGTACTAATAATAAGCACACATTATCATTAACATAAGGTGGTTGGCTGTATGGTTAACCAGTTTCCTCATTCAAATAGATTATACTCTTGTATATATTGTTTGCCTCTCCATAATAATATCATTCATCGCCTCTTAATGATTCAATTATAGTCATATTTTCATTCATTGTTCCTTTTCTTTCCAAACATGGCCTTGAGATGTAAGCAAATGGTGTTTGGCATGGATGTACCTTGGTAATTTGATTGCAATTTTGAATAGTTGGACTATAAAAATCAATAGTAAGGACTCAAAAGGATATGATCTCTCTTACCTTGTATTATTGTATGGAACATTTGGTTAGAAAGAAAATGAAAGCTCTTCCAAAATCGTTTGCTTCAAGCATAAAGGAATAAAGATAAAATCAACTCTATTTGGGAAATAGGGGAGCTTAATTGGAAGTCAGGTTGGAAATTTAAGAAGAAAAAGAGTGGATTCCAAAATAGTATAATACGAATTGGCACACCCAATGGACTTGTGATACATTGATTGCTGATAAACTTTCCCCATTTGGAAACCACCTGCCACTGGGAAAATCAAGCTTGATTTTGATGGGGCAGCTAAAGGCAAGGAGAAATTAGAGGACCATGTGTATTCAGGGATGAATTTTGTCAACCCCTTCTGATCTTAGCTTTGGACATTGGCTGTGATACAAATAATCTAGTTGAGGCCTTAGCCCCAAAGCTCGGGTTATTGAAGGCTTTAGCTCATGGATAAAAATTTTGAAAGTTGAAGGAGACTCCAAGGTTGCGATGGATAAAGCCAACAAGAATGAGGGAAATTCAAGGGATCTTAGAAATAGAATACATAAGGTTAGGGTATTGGATGAAGAATTTGATTTTTTTCAGTTGACTCATAGTAAAACAAAAGGGAATTCTGTTGCAGACTGGGCAGCTGATGGAGTCAGATTATTCCAAAGGACTAGTCTTTGGAAACAGGTGTGGGGCAGCAATTTCCCAGCCCCTGTGCAAAAATTGTTAGTATAGAATGTTCAAGCCTCTGCATTTCAGATGGCCTGATAAGGGGCTCGGTGCAAAATTGGATTAACTGCTCAAACCAAGGGTCGCAAAGAAATTGCTGCATGTTTAAATCTAAAAAATTCTTGTTGCTGTGGTAAAAGGATCAAATTGCAGTGATAAGACAACCAAGGACTCCCCAGTTCAAGAAACATTCAAAAAATTAAAGATGTATATATTTGGGGGTAGCAGGATCAGACTTGGTACAGGAAGCCAAAACAATGATGAGATCAGTTTGGTAATACATAATGGTCTCCTTTTGATTAGATGGTAGTTTGATCCTAAATTCTATTTTATGGGAATCTAGTGAACTGCTAATTACCAGAATCCGGTGCTTTGACACCATCTTTTACAGCTGTCAGGTGCCTAACCCAGCTTTTAAAAATAATAGATATTTTAATCATTATATACCTAATAGTAAACTCAATAAGAACTTAATATCAATAAATAATTTAATAAATGATAATCATAAATTTATTAAATTAGAATTAGTTAACATAAGAAATCAACTAAATTTTAAAGTTAAAAAGTAATAATAAATATTGTTAAACATAATAAATAAACTACATTTTAAAAATTAAAAATTAATAACATTATTATTAAATGTAATAAATAAACTATTATCTTCAAAATAAAAGTTAATAATAAATATTACTAAATGAATACTTAAATTAAATTTCACCCATTCAAGGGGTAACAGATAATAATACTGAAAAAAATAAAAATCAAAGTACTGCAAATAATCCCAGTCCTAATGGGACCCTCCCCGTGAGGGATATGTGAAATAAGACTTGATGAAGCTTCCCAAGGTAACCCAAGAAATGCTGCAGCGGGTTTTGTGCTGAGAAATGCAAAAGAAGAAATCTTTTCTGGAGGCTCCCTCTTCCTAGTAACCAAAACGAACAACAAGGCAGAAGGGGAAGCTCTAGTGGCAGGTATGGCAGTTGCAGCTTCAAGAATGATGAAAAATCTTATAGTGAAGAGAGACTCTTTGTTATTGATAAATACTTTACACAAAGGAACAAGTTCCTATTGGAGACCAAGGTGCCATGTAGAAGAAGTGTTAATGTTAGGATCAGATTTAATAGAAAGCAGAAAAATGAACATAAAGAACAAATGAACATAGTATTTATCCTGGGAAAACCCTCCTTCTCGAGGGAGAAAAACCCAGCCACAAATATGTCTCTTATATATTGAATGAAGTAGCAGCAAACAACTTACAACTTGACCCACAGAAGAATAGTATCTCTCATAGATACATGCATACAAAAGAACTCTATTTTCCTCTTTCTAATTTCAATCTGCTCTTCAAAAGATAATTCTCTGCTGTAGATAGCAAACTCTCCTTGAAATAACCACTTAACCTAAGCAAGAATCAATCCCAAAATAGGGAGTCGTCACTTGCATGTGCATGCAAAAGGAGACGCACTAGGAGCATTACAATTGCCTATTTTAGGAGCAGTTGCAAATACATTTCATGCAAAGATTCTCTTGCATGTCTGACCGAAGATTGTATTGCATGTCAACCATCTTAAATAAGACATTTCATGTGGGTCAGCCAGCTTGTCATAATAGCTATTTAAAGAAGATGCCTCTGCTGCTAGAAGATACCTCCTGCTGCTGATACATCAACATTAAATATAAAATATAATTTGTAATATGTAGGCCACCAGCCTTAATTAAGGAGAAAATATCTCCTGAAGCTACCAAACACTAACAAGAAGCTCTTATCCTAGGCTCTAATTTTGCCAGCGTGAGCTTTCAGCAGTGTAGCTGCATTTTAAATAAGGCAGCAGACTTTTTGGCAAAGTCAAAAGTTGATCAAGAACTGTTCACAGCTCTCTTCGACCACCTTTCCAATTCATGGGAATGTTTGAATCTGCATCTACATTATAAGCTTCCTTAACTATTTTCATTGAGTTTGATATCCTTAGGTTTCACTAAGGTTTTATTACTGACGGGCAGTTTAGTTGGTATGTTTGGGAGGCATGTGGAACAAATTTATTGCCACTTGTGTGGATTTCTTACAAGAGCAGGTGTAGGCCTTATGCATATATGTCTCTATGTTGATTTGTATTGTTTGGTGGTTGAAAGATGGGCATTGTGTGGAGGTTTTGCTGGCTGTTGGCAATATTATAATGGCTCACAAAAAACAATCCCTAGTAGGAATCTGCAGAGAAAGGGAGTGGTGACGAATTGCAAACTGGCCTCCATTTTCTGTTGTGACTCTCCAATGGCCTTGGGCTTTGTCAGAATTGTGCTAGGGCAGTCGAGACTAGGAAGGCAAGGTGCTCCAAGGTCAAAAGCAATGCTGCACCAGGTATTCATCTCCAAATTGGCAATTGGGGTTCTTGATAATGCACTTAGGGTTTGGCTCTTGAAATTGTTGTTATCAGACCATTTATAAGGGATTGGGAATGCAAGGTGCTCCAAAGTCTAAAGCAGTGATGCACTAGGAATTCATCTCCAAATTGCCAACCGGGTCTCTTGATTATGCACTTAGGGTTTGGCTCCTAGAAATCATTGTTGTCAAACCATTTTGAAGGAATGTCTACCTCCTAGAGGTCAATGCAAGATTCATACAGATCAGTTCTATGGAGGCACGGGAAGATAGAATGTCCATGGTGGAGGCAAAGCAAATTAATACACTGCAACATGGGATTAATGTGCTTCATGCATGGTGCACTGATATGGGCAAAAGTTTTGCTCAAATTAATGGTAACTCACAACCAAAGTTGCCAATCTTTTGCAAGAAAATTAACCAAAAGCTGCACAAAAATCATTCGCAAGGTTCAATACTGTGGAGTGGGATCGAGCTGTTGCATCAAGACCTAGGCGATGGGGATTCTATTGAGAGCTTGCTCAATTTTTGTTTAGTTTCATTATTTTTTTGTCATGTGTTAGAGGAGGGTGGTGCCTCGATGTGATGTGTATGTATCATGTTGCTCCTATGCTTTAGGTTTTTCACATGGCATAGTATGTTATAACTTATTTATTGCTCTTCATAGCCACCTAGGTTAGCTTGGGGGGGTTGTCGGTTTTTGTGTACTGCCCCAAAGGTGACAAGGCATTTTTTATGGCTGTGGTATTTCACATTCTATTGTATTGGTATCCTAGCCATTTTATTGTACACTTGTCATTTTCTCTTGGGCAGTGGTACCTACAAAATCCACCAACAATGTTTTTTTTTTTTTAAATCAAAGATTAAAAGTTAAAACCTAACTTGAAAAGGTATAAAAATAAACATATTAAAATTTTGAAGCCAAAAACTTAGAAAGTTAAAAATGAAAGCCTTACATAAACCTCAATGTAATAGAAACCTAAAACAATACACCCAACCAAGATTTCTCGAACTCCTAATCTTTAGTTGATGTCTAGCAACACAATATGAATGGAGGGACACTTCCTATCAGGTACAAATGCTAGCCAATAAGATGATTATCATGTGGAACATTCATCAATAGAGCAAGCAATCTTAACAGCCAAATTGTCATGTCCACTTTCCAAGCTTAAACTCGTCAAGAGTCCACTAGCCTATTATTGTATTTCTTGTAGGCTAACATATAGGAGAAATAATTTAACATAAGTTGTCCCAACCAAAGAAGCAAAAATCAAGAGAAAATCGGAAAAGCTGTGATTAATCACAAAACTTTGAATTTGCTGATTTTTTCCCCAAAAAAAGCCAGATTTTTATAAAAATTGTTGACCATTGACTTTGACTTTTTTCCCGACTTCAAAAATGCACGCAAGTTTCATAGGTTTGATGAATTTCGACGATAGTAGAGTTTATACCACACATTTCAATGGGTTTTAACTGTGTGACATAGTTTGTACACAACTCCAACATGTTTCTCACAGATTTCAACGGATTATTACAGCATGGGATTTATTCATTAGGGTTTATGCGTATGTTAATAGAAATGTGAATGACTTTCTTCAATGTGTGCATTCTATTACTGCAGATGGGAAGGGGCCGGAGCAAAATCCGAAGCAGTGGCTACAATTTTTTCGTTCAAGAAGGCAGCCCTATTCTATTATTATTAATTTATTGCTGAAGCATCCACTTCCAATACCCAAAACGGTTAGTATGTCAAAGGATCAAAGATATCTTATTGGAGGTGGGGGTATAGTTTTGATCAAGGCGCATGTTAAACGTTATTTTTGTTTTCATTTTTTTTAATTTATAAAAAATCATATAACTATAATATAATATTATAATTAATAATTATAATATAATAATAACAATATAGTATTATAATTATAATATTATATATTATATATTAATATAATATTATATACATTGTATATAATAATTATAATATATTATTATATGTAATATAATAATATAATATAATATATATAAATATATAATATAATTATATATTAATATGTATTAATATTATATAATAGATATATCATATTATATTAATACACATTAATATATATTATTATATTTATTTATTATAATTATATTATATTTATTAATATATATTTATTTTTCTAAATCCGATTTTTTCCCCATTTTTTCAAACAATCGTATACTTTTGATTGGACGATTTTTTCCCCAAACAATTTTTGCTACTATGGTCCTAACTAACTTTATGTTATATTCATAAAAAGATAACTTCTATTTTATTATTAAAAAAATTGTGCCTAAAAAGAGGGTCAATGTAATGTAGTTTTAAGAAGGCATTTTCTAATCATTTCAAGAATAAAGTGAGAAAGTAATTTTAATATTATAAAGAGAGTTATAAAAAAAGGTTGGGCATAGAAAAAAAATCCATTTTATGAAATCAAAAACCCTTTTTCTCTGAACTCAAACTTTGTTCATCTTCTTGCTTGAGGATGAAAACTCTTCAATCCTTCATGGTGGTTTCCTTCAGAGATCACAATTGTGTGGAAAGTTTACAATTATTTTTCCAATTCTAGTTTTGTGTTTGCAAATTTCAGTGAGCTTATGAATTTCATATTTGTCATCCATTTTGGATGATTCCAAAATGTTATATACTATATGATACAAGTGGCAAATACATTCATAATAATTCTCACCATACTATTCTATGTTGTTCATGTTGTTGTTGGTCATTCCAGCTAATATTTCCTATCATAGCTTTTGTATATCATATTATTGGAATATTTGATCTTGGCTGTTGTACACTATTAAAAGGGAGGTAAATAATATTTTTGGGGGTGTCGTTAAGTCCAAGCTTGAAAAATTATTGAAGAGAAATTTTATTTGTTGTCATTCCCTCCAATAAAGGAGCCATATCCACTTCAAAATTATAGTCTTTTCTATTATCAGTGGTCATACCATGTAAAGAAAATGGTTTCACAGCCTTTCAAAGATTAAATATTTCACTTTATAGCTGGGGTACCATACCTTGGAAGAGTCACAGCATATGGTAGTTGTTTTAGTGTTTGCAACCATTCCTAGAATACTTCTAGCCTCGTGTACACTCTCCAGACTCCATCATACAAGTTGGATATAGCATATATATTTCTGGTATAACCTAATATTTCTGAATTATCTTCAAGGCCTCTAAATAGTAATATTGCTAGTTGGAATATATTCATTTTTGCTTTAGCAAATCATGTTTCCAATATTGATAATTTATGGTTTGATTATGTAAATCTGTGTTGTTTTTTGCCATATTTAGAAGAACCGCACAAATTTAGAATTTGTAATTCCTCTAGAAGGCTTGCTGCCAAAACCAATTTCAATCATTTTCAAATTTTGTAATTGCAATATTGAGTTGTGCAGCTTAATGCCAACAAGCACAATGATTTAATATTATTCATATCCTTTCACCATCTGCTCTCACCTTGCCCATTCTAGGATCTTGGTGATCAAAAGGTGTTAAGGTTTCATGCATAGTCATTGTGCAATTGTCAAAAACCAAAAAAATAGTGTTGGGGACATTACAATCGTATCAAAGCAATGATCTTGCCAGCCTACAAGGAAAGCTAACAATTCGATGCAAAATATACCATTTATGTGTTAGTGATAGAGAATTTGAATATTAACAAAGAGAGAAGAAATGCTCAATCACTAGAACATCAGAATGCAAAATTAGTACATCAAGGTCGAAAGATAGAAGAGTTTGAAATGGAGGAAAGAGATAAAAGTTGTGTCAGATGCAAAAAAAAAGGACACAAATTAATGCCCTTCTCCAAGGCCAAAATCAGTTGACAAATATGAAAGCCCAATTGGTTCAAACAATGCAAAACTTGAGTATCCCTAGAGCAGCCCAAAATCATTTTGGTGTGTTGGCGTAACAACTAGCACCTCCGAGTAAGAGCTGGTAATGGACAGCTATGCACACCACTAATGAGTGCTCTTCAAATTAGGAGGGGAAGCTCCCTCGTTGTGCTTTACAAAAATACCTGCAAAGGGAAATAAACTAAACTAATTCCTCGTCTTTTTTTCAGCTGTAGAGGTACAAGGCTTTCTCGAAAACTATATACTTGCAGCTGAATTTTTTCTGGTTTCAGGATTCACTAACTACAACTTAACTAATTCTATCCAGTTTCCTCAAGAAAATCAGAGCATGAGAAAACGGAGCAAGGTTATGACTATCAGACGATAAACACATTCAGATTCTCTACTTGAAGGCAAGGTGGCGCAACTATTATCTCAATCTGAACAAGTTTATTAGGCACAAAACAGATTTGAGAATTCACAATGACAATCTTATGAAACCCTATGTGGCATAACACTCAATCAGCATAGTAAAGACTCGCAAAACAGCTTTATCATCAAAATCTTTATGAAACCCTGTGTGGCATAACACTCGATTGTAATGATAAAAGATTCACAAAACAGATTTATCTAAACTAAGAGAAGATTTACCATGACAACTTTATGAAACCCTATGTGGCATAACACTCGATCAGCATAGTAAATACTTCACAAAACGGTTTTATCATTACAATCTTACGAAACCCTGTGTGGCATAACGTTTGATCATAACAATAAAAGATTCACAAGACAGATTTATCTAAACTATGGAAAGAATCCACCATTACAATCTCTTGAAACCCTATGTGGCATAACAATTAACTGTAATAGCAAAGACGCATGAACAAATACCAAAAGAGCAATATTGAGGGCAAGGTAGGCACAGCATATATTTCTCTCTCAAGCAAAAGTTATTTACAAATGAGCAAAAGCTCTTATTTATATACATCAAGGTGTAGGTAACCCTAAAATCACCTTTGAGTTCACTACTTCTGCAATGCATGCAAGTTATGCGCTAACCCTAATGAAGTAAACTATACAGTTAACGGCAAAGTTACCATCAGTTTAACGGTACAAATAACCTAAATGGACAAATGTGCAAGCATGCACGCCCTTATTTAAAGCAAAGTTAACTGGGCACTACCTTCAGTTAACTGGAAACCCTAACCCTAACTCCTGTGTTGATAATTCCAAGGATGAGATAAGCATGTGTTAAGTCAGCAAGTGAACTCAAGACTGGAAGTCAAGTTAACTGCTGCTCAGGACTCAACCCTCAAACTAACTGCGACGTTTCCAACTGACAGATCACTCCATGTCAACTCGGTCTAACACTTCGACCAAGAACTCATCGATCTCTCTGTCATCTGGCACTTTGATGCTGCTAAAAATAACAGTCTGTTTCTTTAGTTCTCTGCCACTTTCGGTAATTGTGTGCACACCATCTTTACATTCTTTAGTCGCCTTTCTCAAACTGGCTGCAATTACTGAAACATTCTCTAATTTAGGCGCCCTAGGTTCACCTTCAAGGCTGTCATAAATCAGCTTCTCGAATTCTGCTTGAACTTTTTCCAACTCCACATACGTGCCATCTTCGAGAAGATAATGACACGGAATCTGAACAACGAATCCACTGACAAGTGTAAGTACTCCAACCACGTCATCCTTCAGTGAAAATAACTTGGTAGAGATCTTCTCACATATTTCTGTTCTGAGAAGATGCTGCTCTCTCCAAGTGAAGACTTTATCTTGATCTTCAACCTCCTCCAAAGCATCGTATGCAACTGATAACTGAGATACAAGAACACGATCCTTTGCCAAACTCTCTGCAACTGCAATATCCAGCAACTGAATACCTTGACGGAGTTTATGTGCCTCACTCCTCAACTGATACAAATCTGCAAGAAGAGTTTTACCAGCAGCAACTAAACTTTCAATCCAGTTGTCCACAAGTCTACCATGACTGACTAACTGATCCAATTTTTGTTTCTCTGCAGGTGTGTGCTGAGGAAGAACAGGTGCTCTATTTGGATTCCCATGAACAAGATCAGAAATGTATTGACGAAGTTGACTATTTTCAGCTTTGAGTAAAGCCTTATCTTCTCCATCCTTTGTGATACGCTCTTCAAGATTATTGGTAACAATCTTAAGAAGAGTTACATCTGTCTCTCATGTAGTCCTGCCAAGATTTGCCTTAGTGAATGTAAAGTCACCCACTTCGACCTCGTCCAAGCTTTTACCCTCTGGAGGCACTGCAACTTCAATAACAATTTCTGATTCAGGAGTCTTTTCAATGTGCACTTGTTTCTTTATCTTCTTGTTTGATCTCTTCTGATAAGGCTCACCAAACTCAGACAAATCAAGGTTGTATGACGGTTCACGCCTTTGTCTTCCCAAAGATTTCTCAAGCCAACAAGACTGAACAATATTTTCAATTCGCGGAGAGACTGTCCCTGATGTATCAACCTGTGGTGGTTCAGTTGTCTCCGATCCTGCTTGAATTGGTGTCTCAGGCTCAGATTCTATGTCATAGGCTGCTCGTGAGGCGAACTAGGAGGTGAGATGTGAGGCTCAGTCTGAATAACTGTCTCTACTGGAACCTCAGGAATATTCTCAATCTGTTTCTGCTTCCTCTTACGAGTAGCTCTCTTCCCTGTGTTTCCACTGAGTTTAACCCCTTCAGGAGGTATTATAATGGCCTTAACTCTGGGTCTTGCTCTAGAAGTAGAAGGCAATGACGAGAAATCCTTTGGCGGCTCTGCTACAGGAACTGACTTCCGTGTTCGTTTACTCTCCAAGAATAACTTGCTAGTCTTGATAACTGATCTAGAAACCTCTTCAATAGAAGTATTCTCCTTAGCATACCAATCAGGTGAGCGAAGTGGCTGCCGAGCAACTTGATCCTTAACATAAGAATTGAGAAGAACTTCTCCATCATCATCCGACAGACCATCAACATCTTCTAACAAGTAATCAGAGAGTTGTCCAACAGTAAGTCTACAATAGTGACGACGATGAACCTCGAACTCATCTTCACAATTAGCCCAGAAATCTTCAAGTGCTGGCGCATGTGCAATCCCTCGCTCTAACCGATTTGCATAATGACCGAGAGGATCATAGGAACGTCTCTCAGTATAAGGCTTGAATTTGAACCTTTCTATCTCAGTAGACATACACCTGGCATCTGTTGTTGCATCACATGTGAAAATTCCCAATGTGAATGGAAAATTAGCCGCAGTCTTATGACGACTACGAAGAAAGAAGTGAACATGCTGCATTTGCCTGAGGAACTCCATAAAGACAATCTTGTCTGACGGATATCTTGGCAACATCAGAGGCTCTCCAACATAACCATAAACTCGGATGTATGTGAAAGTGAGAAACTGTATGAACCAATCTGCCCAAGTCTCCATTGCTGATTTGGCCTCGGCTGAAATACGAATATGCATCTCATCATCAAGATCTCTTACGGTTCTCATGGAAAAGTGATCATTTACTACTCGGAAGTCCTGCTCAGACTGAGAAAACTCTAGCTGTGGATAATACTCATGAATACGCTGAACACCGAGAGTACCATTGGTTTTAAGAAGTCTGAAACTACCTTGAAATGCCACCAAGTAGACCAAATAGGATATCATATGAAACTCGTGATGCTTGAGAAAGTTAGAAATCTGCTGATGTAAGCAGTCACTAATTAACATAGCCCAGTCAAAACGCTCTGTGCCATCAAGGATTCTGGTAATCAGGTAGAACATCCATGGACGGAAAGTGTTAGCATCTGACTGGCCGGTAACTCGATTGAGTAAGGTGATCAAAACAACAACTTCTCCTTTAAATTCACCACGACCAACCTTCTTAGGCAAGTTAGTTTTCTGAATTGTCAACCATTTCTGAGCAACTTTTCTCTGTGAACGTTGATGATCAGCATCCCATATCTTCTCACAAGCTTCAAGAACAACAGTAAAGTTATCTGAACGAGGAGAAATAGCAAAACATTTCTCTATGTCCTTCGGCTTGAGACTGCAAACCACTCTTCCATCAACCGATCTGATCTGCCGTGAAGACGAGTCATAATGCTTAATACAAGCAAGTACGAACTCAAGATCGAAGATAGTAACTGGAATGGATGCCGCTGCCAGCAACCCGGAACGCTCAAGATTCCTCATCGAATTGCTGCTAACACCTTCTAAACTGCTCAGATTGACCACTGGATAAACATGATTTAGGTCCGTATCTGAAGTCTTGGTGAAATTATGTGTAAGGACTGATTTCACCTTGTAATCAATGAGATTGAACTGCATTTTGAAAATGATGACTTTTGACTGTAAAGTCGAATATACTTGAAGAACTTTCTGAAAAACTCTGGACAAGGCTAAAAATATCTTCTGACGGAAGAAATTTTCGAAGTTTTACGGAACATGGGTTTGTACTGTTGGTCTGAACAAACCCAGATAGCTGGATTCTCGAAAAAAATGTGATTTAAGCCCACATGCAAAGAGATTCTCGGAAAAAGGCTCAAAGCTTCAGAATGAAGACTACGAGGCGATTTTCTCGAAAAAATCTAAGAAGTGGGTCTTGTTGCAAATGCTGAAATATGAGAACCCGGATAGTCCAGTTACGAATATGTGTTGAATTACTTTCGACATGCGAAGAAAGTACCTAAGGTGAGAAATAGAAGAAATAAGACAGAAGATAGAAAGTTTTGCTTGTCTGCTTCTGAAAAATCTCAAATTCTTCTTCGAATCTTTATTAACCTGCATGCAAAGTGGAAATAAAGTCTAGAATTGACTTCCTCTGAACAATCTGAACTCGTTGCTTCGAAGAACGCTGAAAACGGACACCTGAATCACCTTAAGCTTGCTGGTCGCTCAAAAGAATACAAGCTTCAGAGCAAAAGATGATGCAATAATGGACGCCATTCTTGAAATATATAGAATTTCATCATAGAAAGTTCGCACTAAATAAAGAATGCTTTAAAATGGCGCTTGGCTTCTAATTGGACCTCATTATAGTTAACTGAAACTCAAACAAGCTAAATAAGTGGTCATGCATTAGGGTTACCCTTTCAAGTCTTCAGTTAAACTTAACCATGCGATTTTAGCTTCAGTTAGCTACCTTATCAAGTTCACCATCTTCAACCTTGCTTTGGATTCATCAAATTGACCTAAGGCGTACCCTTTAGATAACTTCAGTTAGCAATCAAGAATGAGATAAAGAATTCGCCACATTCATGCAATAATTATGGTAAAAATAGCGACCCTTTTGGAAGTTCAGCTGGCCTTCAAGAATGTGCCAACTTCATGCTTTAATCTAAATATAGCAACCCTTTTAGAACTAAAGTTGCCATTCCCTTGAAAAGTGCGCCATCTTCACCAATTCATGCTTCACTTTTCAAAAACTAAAAATAGCGACCCTTTTCATGAGTGAAGTTAACAACTTCAAATTCGCCATACTTCACTAAAAATGCTTCATGCTTCACAAAATAATGCTTCATGCTTCAATTCGTCCCTTTTGAACTTCAGTTGACATTTGATGAAGCGCCATCTTCACTAAAACCTTCTCAATTTTGACCAAATTCGCCATGCATGCAAACTTCAGTTGACATTCAGTGATAATCTTCAGTTAACTCAACATGCAATCAAGTTAACTCAACATGCAAGGTAATTAACTGAACATGCAAACTAGTTAACTCGACATGCAAACTGAAAGATCACTCCACATGCCAATATACGAACTGAAGATGACAACCCAGAAATCGTTCAGTCTAACTGCAGTCAGAACTCCAGTTAAGGCGTCCATTCAACTCACTTTCGAAAATTCAATTTTGAACTCTCAAGCGAATTCCAGACTTAGCCAAATTTCATGAAAATTTAAGCTAAAACCTCTGCCGGGACCTCTGTTCATCCTCTGACACTGGTTGACTGACTTCTCCGATTGGCTGGCTAACAGGTGCATTGCAGAACTAAGTAAGAACTGATCAAAAGATATCTTGAGACTGCAAACCATAAAATTGACATCTAAAGGCTCACAAATCCAAGCGCCTTTTTCAAAAGCTGCACTTTTTCCTTGACTTAGTCAAATTTCAACTTCTGTATCTCGAACGAAGGGAAAAACAAAATCCTTCATAACTTACATTTTATCAACTTCGGAATTTGGATCTAGATTTCAACTTCTTGGTGACAACCTCGTCTGCCGCGGCAATTTGCAAAGGCACATTCCCAAAAACATCATCGAGGGGTGAAAAGCGGGGCGCCCTTTCAAAGTTGCTCTTTTTCATTCGGACTTATGCATTTAGGCAACAAAATGTCTAAAAACCTCCATTGCATTTTCTTTGAGTCATCTTCGATCCCCGTGAGGAACAAACAGCGGAAGAAAATTTGAGCATGCTTTCTGGACATTGAATATCACGAAATTATCGAGGAAAGAGGCATTAAAGGCCCTAAAAGAAGCTTAAGCCCAACTTTCTCAAAGCTGCTCTTTGCTTTTTCCTCTGATACTTTGACTAAGATTTGACCCTACATTTGACCTCCAGTTCAGGCGCTTCAGCAAATCAGATTCACTCGTTGACGGATGCGTCGCGAAGCTCGAACAAATGTGAGATAAACATCCTGGGTGGCATTTAGCCAAAAACCTACGTTTGGCACCTCAAAAAGATGGGCGCCTTTCTGAAAAGCTGCGCTTTTCTCCAGTGTTAGTCAATTCTTGCTTTCGCCTCAATTTGCGCTGTATTCTCCGTAACTCGAACAAAACAGGTCCGTTTGACAGGCTTGATAGCTCACTGCGAAGCTGACGTGATGCCGGATAAATGTCTGTTGGAGGTGACAAACCCTAAAAACAGGATTTGGGCCCCTAAAAGATAGGGCGCCTATTTGAGAATGTGCTCCCTCTCCAGAAATAGAAAATTTTGACGATTTTCCTTCAAATTCTCGCTTTTCTTAAATCTCTTCAGCAACAGACTGACATAGTACTGACACCAACTCCATATTTGAAAACCCCAAAAACGACCATTTGACAACACTTAAACAAGAATATGACTCAATTAAGCAAAATGCCTTAGTGAAGCAAAAATTTTGGTTTTGGGTACAACAAGGATATAATTCATTCTCACCGTTACATGGAAAAAAATAGGCTAGCGAACAGTTTAGCTAATTATGGAATTGATCAAAGCCCTGCCTTTTCTCAAGAGGGGTTAGATAGGGCTCAGCAGAATGGCTTCTTGGAACTAGGTGTTCAAAATGTTGATAGAGATGATGGAGCAACTGCAGCCCTGTCCTTCCTTTAGCTATGTTTATGTTTGGTAATGTATCTCTATGTTGTGCAATGTGTATCTAGCTAGTTTTTTAATATGGTTTATATATAGTTTCAGTGGCGATAGCAGATCTTTTGTAATAGTTTTCTCTAGGTGAGTGGGCCCCAATAGAATAGACAGATATTTTATCAATAAGAAAGATGAATGATATGGTAGGAGAGTCCAATAAATATTAACTACCACATATAGACCTCACTTGATCACATGTTTTAGAACATATTTCTTGGTATGGAAGAGTAAACACTTTAATCGAAGGTATCATGGTCACAGAATTTTTTTAACCTTAGTCAAGTTATATTATATAACATCTGTTGTTCCTAAACACATCATTATTATGTATGTGATGAAACTATTTTGCTTTAAGGCTCATATTTTGTCACATACATATTGTTTGTATAGATGATAGCATATTTTTTTACATAGATAGTAGTAATTAGTGGTGCCAGGTAGATCATTAATTGGGGTAAGTGACTTGTCTGAGAAGCTATAAGAAGCTTGTTGTACCTATAGAGATACAGACTCACCAAGACCCAGACTCAATAAGTCCCAAGGCAGGCAAGGTGAAACAACTTCCAGAGGCTCGAGACTCAGGGGCTCGACAAGTTGGGGCAGACTCACAAAGTCCAACAAGTCTTGTCACTAAGACTTAGCCATCTTAGTGAGCCAAAAAAATCAAGAAAAAAGCAATAAAAAAATTTATAACTCAAATCTAACACTCGTAAAATGACCTCTAACACCATCAAAACACTTTCATTTCATTTGCAAGCATCAGGAAGTGAGAAAAGAGTATTAGAGCTAAAGTCACATGCCATTGAAGCAAAAACCAGCAGACAACTTGAGTAGAACATGTTGATTGAATAAAACTTGGGTAAGTTTTTAACACCCTAAGTGCATTTAAAGGAGCCTACGGTGCATTTGGAAAAGCCCATTATGATTTGGAGCAATCCACCATCAACTTGAAGCAAATTTGAAGAGATATTTTACTATTCTGAACTTTTTAAAAAAAATTGTTTGTCTTCTACATTTGTTTATGTTTTTTTTTCATTTTAGATTCATAGAACAAACCCTAATTTTTTTCTATTCTTTTATATACAAGCCCAAACTTTTTTTTTTAATTTTGTATCTATTTTTTTTAATAAAAACTCTTTAACTTTTTTTTCTGAATTTTTTATCTTAATTTATCTAGAAACCCTAAATGTTAATTTATTTCAATTTATTTGCTAAGTTATTGATCCTATTACTTGTTCGGGTTTGGTTCATAGGTTTAGTTATAAAGAAAATTGGGGTTGGGTTCATCCATGCAAAAGCATATAAAAATCAGAAATGTATACATGCATGCAACAATAATTAAGTTTAGAACACCATATAGCATCATATAATAAACAAAACCACCATAAAAATTTAAAATACTACAATATCCATTTGTCAAACTCGAATGTCCTGATATATATAACAATAATAAATAATAATATCAAGCGTCAACAATCAGCCATCACTAATCAAGGATCAATGTCATTGGGGTCTTCAAAAATATCATCACCATCTGTTTTAGATTATATAGGTACTGGTGTATTAGAAGAACCACAAATAATGTCATTGGCACTGACATTAGCACTAAAACTCATGCTCACCAGTTGAATCATCCTCAACATCAAGTGCAACAAGACAGGAAGTGGTAGCATCCAAGTCAATATTCTCTCGCTCAATATCCCACTTTCTAGTGTCCCCTTCCTTGTAGTCACTTTCTTTGTGTGAAAGGAGGCACAAGTTGGAATGTACATACACTAAGTCCTCTATCTTTTTTGAGTACAATCGATTGTGCTTTACTTAGTAGATGAAGTATGTGCTCTAATTCCTCTTATGCAAATGAACTAGCATCCTATTAAGACAAAATTAGAGAGTGAGTCATAAAAATTACAAACTTAAATTATAAATGAAACTTTTTTTTTAATTAATAATTATAAAACTTACTTGGAATAAAATTTTGATCATGAAAAGTTGTAGGTGTGTGAAATATTGGCCATGGAAGTTCCACCAACTATGAGCATGAACCTTAAAACTTCTTGTAAAAAGCATCAATAATAAAGTTATTGGAGAGTATGAAATCCATGAACTCAATCCTAACTACATCATGCATGTCAAGATCAATGAAGAGTCAATGTAGTGTTGCCTTGTACCCTAAGCTGACTTTAAGATCTCTATATGGAGCAATCCTTGTCGAAACAAAAAACTAAGTTGTCGGTTCTGGTACGAGACCGGGCACGGGTGCAGGATATGGGTATGCCGGTACAGCAATTTTTTTCCTTGGGTACGGCTGTATATATATATATATATATATATAATTAAAAATATACATTTGATAGTATGAACTATGATACTTCATCAAGCATCAATCATCATTAAATCTAAAATCATTGATCAATGCTAGTGATAAACTACAAGCCTATAAAGATAAATCATAAATGCCAATTGATAGTTCAAAATTGGGTACAATACGTTTGGGTATGGCTGATATATATATATATATATATATATATACTCCATATATATATATATATATATATATATATATATATATATATATATTTATTTATAAATATACATTTGACAGTATGAACTATGATACTTCATCAAGCATCAATCATCATTAAATCTAAAATCATTGATCAATGCTAGTGATAAACTACAAGCCTATAAAGATAAATCATAAATGCCAATTGATAGTTCAAAATTCCAATACATATGTCATACTCATATAATAATATCATATATGTCTCTCTAGTCATGATTCAAATGAAGATCATTACAATTATTCATCAATCATCAAAAGGATCTAGATCAAATTCATCATTTGGTTCGACATCATTTGAACCACAAGAAAATGCATTGCCACTTGTAGTAGGTGCATTATGTGCAAGAGTCTCAGCATCATCATCATCATCATCTATAGTGACTCTAGCAAGCTCTGCAATAGATGCCTCCAAGTTAGTACACTTAGAGGCTATGTCCCAATTCTTCATTGAACCATCCTTGTACTCATCTTGCTTATGTGATAGAAGACGCAAGTTGGAATGGACATAAACCAAGTCTTCTGCTATTTTTGCAGCCAACCAGTTACGCTTCATTGAGTGGATATAGGAGTATGTACTCCAATTTCATTTAGCCCAAGAAGAACTTGCAACATGTTGAAATTGGGGAGAAAACCAAAATAACTTAAAACTAAATGCAAAATAAATTAAAGAATGGTAAGTACTAAACTTAAAGTCTACAATACAAATGTTAAATAAAAAAAATTAAAAAATAAAAATTACTTACCTGTGATAGAATCTTGATTGCAAGAGATTGGAGGAACATAAAATCTTGCCCATGGAGGTACCACCATGTACAAGCTTCTACTTTGTATTGGTCTTGAAGAGCACAAAGACTATGATTCCATCCTAAGATGAACAAGCCAAACTCTTTCCTAACATTTTCCACCACTTCTGGATCTACAAAGAGTCTTTTGAATGCTCACTTGTACCCATTAGCAACTTCACTATCTCTATATGGTGGACTTCTCCCTGGCAAAGCAAGTATCTGTGAACTATAGTATTTGGGAGATAATGCATATGCAAGGAGATGCAATGGTGTGTTCATCTTGTCTCAACAGTGGTGAATGATTTTTTCAACTCTATGAAAAAATGTTTCTTGGGGGTCATTCGCTGTTTCTGCTATTATCACCTTTATTTTTTCTATCATGGAGTCAATACCATCATAGATTTCCCCCAAACATGGTTGATCTGTATCAACAAATCTGATCATACTCATGATAGGCTCGGTGAATCTCAAGACATAGTCCACACAATCCCACCAACCATCATCTACGATCAATGACTTGACCTTTTGGGCCCTCTCTGAACTTAATGTTTTCCAAATACTCCATTGGTTGCTAATAACCATGGCACCCAATGTGTCTCGTACCTTCACAATTCGTCTCAAAACGATTGTGTGTGATGCAAATCGAGTCTCAACAATCTAGGATCATGTAAAACATAAGTTAATAATAATAACACATTAAAATATAAATCCATAAAATTAAAAAAATAAATTACATAATTGATAATTAAATTAAATTTACCTTCAACAATTCCAATCTCGAGAAAGTCCTAAAGATGCTTTGTGACATATGGTGGTTTGTCACAAACATTTGGATCTCCTCAGCCTCTTGGTATATATCTTTCACCCATTCTATTTGAGTGCCAATTGCTTGCATCACCAAGTTAAGGGAGTGTACAGTGCATGGTGTCCAAAAAAAGTGTTCATACCTTTGCTCAACCAAAATACCTGCAGCCCTGCAATTTTTTGCATTGTCTGTAATGACTTGAACAACATTTTCAGGACCCACCATCTCTATGGACTCAATGAGGATTTTTGAAATGAATTTTGCATCCTTGATTTTCCCTTCACAATCAACTGCCTTCAAAAACATAGCCCCTTTGGGGGACACTGCAATAACATTTATCAAAGGTCGGTTTTTGCAATCCTTCCATCCATCAGAAACAATAGACATTCATGTTTCAATCCAAGAATCCCTAATTGGTTGGAGTGATGTCTCTACATGATTTTTTTCTTTTACTAATAAGGTGATGTGCACCTTTTCATACCCAGGACCTTTGAAACTAGAAGGTGCAATATTGATTGCCTCCACCATATCACACCAATATGGTGATCTCACCAAGTTGAAAGGAAGACCATTGGCATAAATGCAACGTGCAATTTTTCCCTCTGATGCCTCTTGCTTCATTTTGAAATGCCCTATCCAATGATACTCTTTTGCGAGAAGAAATGGGGTCTTCTACTTGGACAAATGGTGTCTCCAAGAAAGGATGTTGAGAGGCCAATACTAAATCTGTAGGCAAAGTCATTGTTGTTTTCTTTGCTAAAGGATGATTTTTTAATTTTGCTCTTTCACACATAGCATCAGCTTCTTCTTGTTCAGCAATGTATTCTAGAATTTTTTCCTTTCACAACCCCTTTTTAGTTGGCCCTCCACATACTCTAATCCCTTTCCCACCTTGTGCACAGAAGTGAGCTCTCACTCAACTATATGAGCTCTTAAATTGGGCTTTACACTTATCACAAATCCAAACAAATGCCCCACTTCTTGGAAGTTGTTCAACCATCGTAGTATGATTCCATAAAGGAGATGCTGGATCAATTTTAAACTTTTGGTTTTTACCAACACCCACTGAACTTGAACTTATAGCCATTTGAACTTTGATTTTGCTGTTATAAGAAATATAAAATATTGAAACAAATTACAAAATGAACACCAAAACACATTGAAACAAATAGCAAATCTTATTTCTTCTTTTCTAAAAAAAATTCTAAAAAAAATCTTCAAAAACTTGAAAGAACGAGTTAAAATGCATACCTTAGGTGATTAGATCTTCTTTGTGCAAGCTATCCTCGATTCCTTTTGCACTTGATCAATCTCCTTCAAAAAACTAGCAACCTTCAAAATGAGAAAAATGGAGGGCAAAATATGTTTGTTAGAGCAATGAAATCATGAATGAGTGATAAAAGCATGTTATAAAGGCTTTTTAGGGTTTCATTTGCACTTTACAAGCTTAAAAATTTTTTTTGCCTTTGGGCGCCCGAACTCCATGGGAGCGTCTGGATACGCCCGGGCATGGCTGGAAGCGCCTAGGCACCCCCGAGGTCTCTATGGGTCTGCTAGGAGCAAACCCACAAAGAACCCGAGGGTGCCCAGGCGCTCCCAGTCGTGCCCCAACAAGAACCCGTATCCAAATGCTCCGAGAGCTGATACGCAAGGCAAAATAGAAGAACCCGATAACATAGACAAAAAAGATCTTAGTACTATAATTTTAAGACTCAATGCAAAGGCAAGTAGATGTAGCAATCATTTTGTTCCATCTTTATTTGATAATTTTGTGTAGAACTTTTAGAAGAAAATTTCTTCAAGATCTTGCTCTTTTTCATTTATGATGGCTTTCATCTTCTCAACCATTGAGTCAATACCATCATATATATCTCTCAAACAAGGCATATCCATGTCTGTATAATAGAGCTACTCAATATGGACTTGGTGAGGAGATATTCAACACAATACCACCAAGTGTCATATAGAATCATGTGTGCCCTTGCAATGCTAGACTACCCAAATATGGCCAATTTTGGCTAATGGCCATGTTAAAAAGTGTCTCCCATACCTCCACAAGTTGTCTTAAGACAATTGTGTTGGAACTAAAATGGGTTTTAGCAACCTATTCAATAGAAATCAAAATTAAAAAATAAATATTCTTTACTTTTTAAAGAAGAAAACATAAACTTAATTTATATATTTTAAATTATTAAAATGAAACATATTTATTAAAATACTTAATAAATCGTATTGCTTCACTTACCTTCAACAACTCTAATTTCAAAAATGTTCTGAATATGCCTTGTGACAGATAGTGGTTGGTGATGAATATTTGGATCCCTTCAGCCTCAGTATACGCCTATTTGATCCAAACATTTTTGGTGCCAAAATTTGTAGCATAACATTGAGAGAATGGACTAGAAAAGATGTCCAAAAGATGTGTGAATAATATGTAATGTCCTACCCTGGATGACTCGATATTTTTACGATTTCTCCATGTTTGACAATGCAGGCATTTCGTCAAACAATTAGCTGATTGTTGTTCTATGTTTGCTTTCCAATTTTCAGCTAGGACAATTGAATTTAGCACATTAAATATATTCATAGAGCTTCCAATATTGCAATTAGACTGAAATATGCATTACAATTTGTCCAGGAACTATATTGTAAAAAATGACATTCATTTCCTCTTAATAGTGGCAAACAGAAATTTCCCAGAAATTAATACATTAACAGAATAAATTACTAATAAACTCCTGTATCAATATTCTGACCTGGAAATGGTTTTTCCCATATTCATACAACTCCTGTGAATGATCATTTACATGTCAATGACCTATACAACAGTCTATTAAGTGGATTGTTGGGCTCACAAATATGGCGATGAAGGTAATTGCTTTCAAAGCAGCTCCCAACTCCTTCCCTTAACTTGGTGGCTACCTCACAAGCTGAATGGTGGCGGCTAAGTTAGTTTGGGATCAGTCAATGTTAAACACCTCCTTTTGATCAGGCCTTAGTCCACGTCACACACACAAGACTCCAATATTTGTACGGCAACCTTATATTATGCCTATGATTTCTTTAGAGGGTACGCCCATGTCATGGTATAGAGCTGGGAAATAAAGCTGTGGCCAGCAGAAAAAATATATCAATGTGCTATGATTTCTATAGACAATGCACTGCTTCAGGGAGAATAAAGATTATGCTGGAAGAATTAAACTGCTCGACCCTCATAATATATATCGCCCCACTCTTATAAACTACATTTATCTTGGGAACCTGATAATATATATATATATATAGATGCCCTTTATAGACAATATTAAAGCTACGCAATGCACACAGTTATAGCCTTGGATCATTAACAGCTCCACATAATATATGATATGGATAGGAAGAACCAGATAAGAAGAATGGATAACCGCAGATATAAGATATAACCTGAAATATATGCCACAACTCCAGGGATAATATAAATAGCTTCACCAAATAATATTACTTATGGATGACGATTAGGAATGGAGAACCAATGTAATCTTAGCTGTAATCATACCTGTCACCTGAAACCTTGTTCTGAAATGTATAATCTGGGATATTTGCATAAGCTGAATAGCTGAAGACAGAAATGTCAAATATCACCACCTGATAACCAAAGATATTCTCCTGGATAAACCTGAATAATCCTGGAAATTTGTCTCCAACAAGATATATCGATATACTGCAAATTTGTCTCTGAAGGAGACTCACAAATTTGGAACAACCAAACGTTATAGTGCAAATGCATAACCCCTGAATGGAGTTATCAGCATTCAACCTTGGGATGTCTTTCAATCCTGCAGTTGAAGATCCTCATGAGGGATTTTATCCTCACGAAGCCAAGACCTCAGTCCAACCAACAAACCCTTCGTGTATATTTTCCAACATGAATGACAAAATGAGCTCACAAAAGCACTTTATACTCCTCAATTCCCATGCCCAAATTGGCCTTTTACTTTATTTTTATTTAATTCATTTCCCCTTATGACTCCCTTGAGTTGAGCAGCCAACTTTATGATATTAAAACATCATTTAAAAAAACCCTTATAACTCCTCAATCATAAAGTAACTTAAATAAAATAAATAACGCTAAAGTTAAAACTTTAATTTAACTTAATATTTATGTTAATTAAACTTAAAGCTCTAGACTGCGCTAACTGCCAAGATAAAACCAAGGTAAGTATTCACCGACATTCCCAACATAGAAATGCTTCCAACTAACCAGGTCGGTGATCAACCCGTGACTTACTAAAAATAGTAAGTGTGGATAGAGTGCCCAAAGAATGCTCCAGATGGCATCACTGTGAAACCCCTGAAATTCACTAAGCTAGAAATAACACCAATAAAACCCAAACAGTTGACTGACAAGCCACAAACTCCCTCGAAAGGACTCCCTAACCACCACATTAGTCTATGGGAACCAAGGTGATAGACTAACCACAACTCCTGCTGATTGCCTAGGAAGGGGACATTACATAATAATGCTCAACCAATAAACCAACAACTCTACATTTTTGACATTGTTTGTTATGACTTGAACAAAATTTCAAGGCCCATCTTCCTCAATGGTTGGAGAGAGAATATTAGCAATAAATGTACCATCCTTCATCTCTCTGTCACCATCCATTGCCTTCAAAAACATTCTCTTTAAAGAGCACTGCAATAACATTGCTCAACAACCAATTTTTTTCATCCTTCCATCTATCGAAAATGATGGATACCATTTTCTTGGCCCAAGAACCTCTTATATGCTTCAATGATTCCTCTACAAACTTCACCTCATTTTCCAATAAGGTGCTATGCACCACCTCAAAAGCCAAGCCTGTGTACCCATTTAGAGCCTCTTTAATTTTTTTCGCTATTTATTGCCAATATGGTGAACAAACAACATTGAAAGCCAATCCATTTGCATAGACACATCTTGTAATGTGTTGATTAGCAATTTCTTTTGCAAAAATCTTCCCCTACAATCTCTTTTGTAGTGAATGGACTCTTGCGCATACATAGAAATAGCAAGCCAATCACTTTGGAACCTTCACTAATCAATCTTCAACTCTACTTGGGTGATGGCAAGCAAAAACAAATGTTGAACAAAAATGAAGGACTTGTGTACTTTGCATTCACAATGACATAAACTACTTTGATTTTGTCTTTCAAATGTCTTGGAATGAAGTTTTTCAAGTTAGGAATATGTTCAAGTCAAAGTCAAACATCTCAAACAATAAAAAAGAGTCAAAAAAATTAAAAACACATGACTATTTGCCAGATTCACTAAAGGTTCTACAAAATTCACATAGATTCATTTTGAACTCTCCCAGGTTCATCCAAGATGAACCCATACGTAAAAGTGTGTTCCCTAGTTGCACCCCGCCTTCACTACACTGAGATTTAAATATGTAATGGATCAAACCCAAACCCAACAATTCCCTATAATGAACTAGCATCATAGCTTATTTGTCATTGCAGCATACTTCACATTTATAGATTGTTCTAATATCAACCCTAGTTAGGAAAGACCCTTTTTGAAACATGTCATCTCAAGAGCAAAGAAAGGGGAACTGATTTGCATATATTACAAGACGAAAATTAGTGGGGAGACATTAACCAATTGAAATGTCATCTTGCACAAATTTCATGCTAAAATGCTAAAGTGTGTGCAATGTTGCATCTATTGATGCTGTGAATGAGGCACAAAATCAATTAAAGACATCTAACCAACAGAAGGAATCAAAAAAATGGAAAGAAAAAAGATGGCAGCCATCCATAGAGACTTTTCTTTTTCGATTCCTCCATCTATAGACATTCCACTACTAGTGATAACTCAACAATGGTAGTGGTTGTGATAGTATTGGGCCTAGAGTTCATAGATCTAGATTAAATTCATATGTTGTACCACACTGCTCCAAGTTCCCAACCATCACATGAGAGCATGGATTGGAACAAGGACAAGCACAATATAGCAAAAGGTGCAATTGGTGAGTTTTTTTTATTGTTCCATTTCATCTCATGCAACCAAGTAATTAAGTATTATTTTGCTTTAATATATGTTGTTTGATTTCTTTGTCTCTTGAATTTTTAAATTTAAGGGTTTGTAGAATTTAACTCTAAATTTTATAATACTTATTTTATTTATTTTATTTTTCTTAGGTGTCCTTATTAGCAAAATATGATAGATGTCGTTATTGTTTATGGATTGGAGTTTCCATTTTGACTCAAAAAGTGGCCAATGTGAAAGCCAAGATTGAGTAGTAGAGTAAGATATAGAGGAAGAAGGATTGCACAATCATGACCAGTAGTTGGATAGATAGAAGAAATAAGACATTGCTGATTTTTTTTGTTTTTTTCTCGAGTGGTTATACTTCCTAAAATCCATTTATTTTGTGATTAAAATTTCTAACTTCTACTTTAGTGGTTAACATTAAAATTTCAGATTTCATTGTTTTATCCTAAAGTGGCATAGTTTCCCTAATATACATTGATGCTTCAGGAAAGACAAAATATGTTGATTCCTATATGAAAAAAAAGAAGTTGGCTTGTCTTAGAATAACCCACTTTACAACAAACTTTATCACATTGCAATTTTTGCTTCAATCAAAAGTTGTTTTCAAGCGCATGTTTGTTAGCGAGGAGTGATCTACATCTTCATATGCTAAGACCAATGTAAAGGTTGACATGGTTGACTAGGTTTTTGAATGAGCACAACTTTTGGCTTCCAACAAAGATCATAGATGTAAATTCATATTTCAATTTTATTTTTGTTCATTTTACTAGTTTATCAATTAAAATAGTTTTATTTGTTTATAATTTTATGTTCTCTTTTTTATTAGTTCACAGAGACTCTAGTTCTCCTCATTTGAGTATTGATGGGGAGAAGCCTACAGTGGGCAATATATATATGAGGGGATGGATAGGGCCAAAGAGATCATTAAACCCATCTATAGTGGGGTCGACAATAAATATCATCCCATATAGGAAATCATTGATCAAGGATGGCACCATCAACTTCACAAGCCTTTACATGCAATTGTCTATTCTTGAATCAAGTCTTCTAATTCCACCTGAATTTCAAGGCAAATGAGGTTTTGATTGGGCTCTTTTGATTGGGCTCAACAGTCATAAAGCAAATGGAACCTAATCTTCAGCTTGGAGTGAAGATCATTTCTGAGATTGAGATCTACAAACTTGCATAAAAGGACCTCTTTGGGAGAGATATATGCATGTCCACTCTAACAACATTGCAGTCAAGTAAAGTCTATTAATGGTGTAATTTAAATTATAAATTTTAGTTTTTTCACATTAATGTTGAAACTTGAAGATGAACAATGAGATCAAGCTATTTTTCCTTATTTTATATGCATAGTGGGAAACATTTGATGCTAAGGTGTCAAATCTTTTAAGGATTGCAATTTGTGTCTTGAGCCAACCATGCAATGCTTTGGGATGTGAGCACATACACTCCAAGAGGCACAACAAGTTGTCAATGCAAAGGTTGAATGACCTTGTTTATGTTCATTACAACCTTCCCCTCCATCACAAGGAAGTCCCAAACACCAACTTATCTCCCATCACTCTAGAGAAGGTTGATCCACACTCAAATTGGAACATCAAGACTAGGGATCTTGTCTTTAGTGAGGAGCTTGCATGGGTTGATTAGGTGGATTTGGAGGCAAACATGTAGTTATAACAAAGGAGGAGGATAGAGCACAAGCAAACCCCTTGGATGTTGTTGTCACTGATATACAAGCAAATGAAATGGCTGCATCATCATCTAGGACCTATCTTAGATGCTCACACAAGCCTTGTTGTTCAACTACAAATGCTAGGAAAAGTGAAGCAATGCTCTTCTAAGCCACAGTTATATTTTAATTTTGATATTTGTTTTCATGCCATGGATTTCATAATTCATGAGTTTTGTACACACTTGACAATATTTATGACTATATATTTCAAAACATTGTTCCCTTCAATTAAAATCTACTTTTGAACTCATGTCATCGATGTATATTTGTGTATGTGATCAAAGTATTGAACGGTGCACAATAAAAACTTTAAACCCTTGGAAATCTCAAAATTTCATGTTTTTTTTAATTTGCCAAGTCTTTGTCAAGTCTTGGCTGAGCCCCAATCTGAGTCAAAAAAAAATCAGCTTTGTCAAGCCTAAGTGTTGCAACTATGGTCAAATCTAGTCAATGGAGTTATGTAGATAGCTTGTACAAGAAGCTACTCATTTGTAATAAAATAGAAGCGCAATCCCCTCTATTGAATCACTCATATTTTCATATCAATGCAACTAAATGTGATGTTTTCACATCTTTTAGAGAAATATTTTTTTCATTATTTTCTTAGATTTGCACATACAATCCATCTTTTGGGGAGTGTAAGTGCCCCTACTGGCTCTATATTTTGTGTAGTTGTGTCTCTTGTATTTATAGGTATGCTATACTCTTGAATCAGATTGTTTCTCATTGTAGTCCTATCGATATTCTAGAATTGCATGGATATTATTTTTCCTATGTTCTTTGGGGAGTTCTTTTTTGCCATTCTTGTTCCAAGGACATTCCGAGAAGGCAAGGGCACCTCACAAAATGTCCCCAAGCTGTCCCAGGTTTTCCAAAATCTATCTTAATTGTCTCAAAAATGGTTCTACGGTAGGGGAACGCCACAAGGATGATTGGACATCCCTGAGAGGACTGGGGGTCTCAATCATCTCCCAACCATCCCTGCAATAATTCAACCTTGATTTAAAAAATAGAAATCCAAAATAAAAAATGATTATTTTATTCATTATTCTTATTTGTTGTGGGCCCCCACACCACACTTAGCCCTAAATCAACAAAAAAAAACTCTCTATGTCATTCTAACTCATTTTTACATGCCAAAAAAAATTGCAACCAAGTTGGAGGTAAAAAAAGAAATTGAACAAAGTTTGAAGATGCAACTAGAAAATTAGCATTAGTGAGCAATGAAGAGTGAGATAGCAAGGGAAGTGGAAAAGGTAAGTGATTCTTCTATTAATTTTTCTTCTTTTATCAAAATTTTGTGTAACATTTTTATTTTATTTTTCAACTTGCACTTGCATTACTATTTCACAAAATAACATGAGCAGCTGCAATAAAAGTAGAGAACATGAGATAGAAGAAAGAAATATAAGAGATTTAACCTTGGTGGGAGGTTGATCAAGATGTGAGACTGCTATGGGTGATGAACAGCCACAAAACCCATTTGAGTGCCCTTCCACCATTTCAAAACCTTATGCAAAGGGCCCTTTTAATTCCAAAAAACCTCTTCTCCAATTTGTGACAATGTAATGTCCCCTTTTTTGGATGATATCGTTTATGTTTGGATTAGCCTATTATTGGCCCTCATAGGCTAAGATTGACGGCTAGAGGGTCCCAGTTAGCAGTGCAGAGGCTTATTCCCATTCTGGAGGTTGGAAGTGTTCAGGATTGCTCTTCGTTTGGTTCAGTTTGACACACTTACTATTTATAGTAAGTCATCATTTTAGGGAAGTCATGGTTTCTATTTATAGTAGGGCACCTGGACAGGCTATGATTGCAATGTCGATCCCTTGCACAACTAGTTTGATCAGATAATGAGGGATTTACTATTTATAGTAAATTAGTGGTTGTTAGAGAGGGACCCTTACTATTTTTAGTAAGGCAGTTGGATGCATAGTGGGAACAATGGTTGACCTCCGGGTTCAGACGGGACAAAAAGATAATGAGTAATTAATGAGATATTAAAATTATAATGGCATTTAATTGCTAATGATTATATTATAAAGTTATTATTTAACTTTATAAAATGTCATTAAGAGTGGGGCCATTATAGCATTAAATGACTTTATGATATGTTGGCATAAGGGGGGGATGTTAAAATGTATTTAAGACATTTTCATAAAGTGACTTTATAAATTGACTATATAAAGTCACTTTAATTTATAAAGCTCTCCAGCTTGTTCAAGAAGCTACTTCATAAAGAGGAATTAAAAAGTAAAGAATGTTTTATCCCACATTGCGAAAAGTACAAGCATTCACTGACTTAAGAAGCTATATAAGCAAGGCTATCCTTTCTTTTTAAGGGTTATGAGAATATGATATTGAAGCTATTTCTCCAGGGTTGCTGGAAATCAGTGACTGGGTTGTTCTGAGGACGAAACCCCTTAGAACCAAGAAGGTTTGGACGGAAACCCATTCCTTCAAGATTGGTGGATTCAAACAGAGTTCACATCTGAATTTATTGGTGAGTTTTGAAATCAATGAACAGTAGTCGTGAACAGTGTTGCAGCTACAGTGATCGTGCTACAGTACCCGATACAGTGCACATGAACAGTGTCGCGCTACAGTACTGAGCTACAGTGACAGGGTATTGTGTTGGCATTGATGCTAGTTTGAAGAGCAAATTAATGACTGCAATATAGTGCAATCAGAATTACAACAGTCATTACCAGAAAATAGTAGTATCTAGGGCCTGTGCACAATAGTTTGGAGAGGCATGGGAGTCTATGTCTGTTGAATATGTGATTATCTGAAGGTTCTGAGTCAAGACATAATTTCTGTTCATATTTCAGTCTCCCCTCCATTTCCAGGTTTGCATATTATATCATTCTATGCTTGCTTATTGTGGATTTTTGCTCAGAAAAATCTGAATATTGAAATTCTGTACAATCTGTCCCAAAAGTATATTTAGTCTGAAAGTGCTGTTACTTCAATCTGCTACCTGCTGTAGCAAATTCTGGGCATTTAAGAGTGACATTGTAACTAATTTCTGAGCACACAAACTTCTATTTGCATTGTATTTGGTTTAGTTGAAGTTTGTTCATAATTGGAAGCTCTTTGCATTCAAGGTTTGATGTTTATGAAGTTGTGTAAGTCTGATATTCATTTCTGAGCAATCATATATTGTAAATCAGACATAGTTGACAGATAGAATGTCATAATTTTGATTGTCAGTCATGTTCTTGCACTATACATTGAATGTCACTCAAAATACATACGTGTTATGCAATATGTTTGACAAAATGTCCTAACTGTCAAACTGAAATTAATCAAGCAAAATTGGAGTAGAGATTGTCCCATTTGGAGTGGGTCATCACAGACAACTCTAGACAAAGAGAAAAAGAAATATTCTAAGGGTAGTATGTTATGATCCTTTGTTGTTAGGTTATCACAATCACTCCTACAACTCAGAGTTTACCCAGTCCACTAGTAAAAATTTGAACAACCAATGTTTAACTTGATTTCAACTTAGAGTTCTACACATCATATCCAATAATATCAATGGAAATTCATTCAATATAATCTTGCTGTTAACAATAAAGTCTCGGTCATATAACAGATTTGCAATGCTAATGTTTTCAACAGCGAATTCTCCACTTTTACAAATCCATAAACTAGTTTTAGGGTTTACAAATAGCAACAACACTTACAGCAGTGATTTGGAAATCCAATGCTGATCCTAACAATTGGCAAATCCAGTGTTGGCCTGCAATTTGTACAATTTGACCTCTGCCTAGAAGATGGTGGGTCTGGAAGTATGGCTTGAGTATGCCTTGACAGCAATTGGATTTCGCCTGCCCTTGATGCTTTAGTTGGAAAGTGTGGCACTCCCAGTCAAGCGATTAGGTGGCCTTTGGCCTAGAACCACCTATAGATGGTGTCTTCAAACCCTAGTGCATAAAGTAATGGTGGATCTGAAGTAATTGGTAGTGCCCATATCCCTCCAAGTGTTGGTTTGTAATCTCTAACACCTAGAAATGATGGATCTGGCTTTAGAGGACTAGTGTGTTGCTTTATCGGCTGCTAGTAACAACTGGGACTGCACTTTGATGGTAACCTAGAATTACTCCCTTTTTGCTGATCTTGCCTCCTAGTGGTGGTCGCCCTAATTAGATGTATGGTTGTGCCCTAAACTTTGATTTGGTTAGCCTGATGGAGTTTGCCTGGTTCTTGAAGTTAGCTTTAGTTTGAAGAGTAGGCATAGCCAGCTGCAAGTCGTCTATAGCTAATTTATGAGGAATAAGTCTGTCCACCGAACCTTTGAATGATTGGAATCTTTAATCAGCAAACACAAATGTCGCTATTGGAATAAGCAATCAGAATTCACTATAAAGATTTGATTTACCGAGGTTGGGGTTCCGTCCTAACCTCAGGTTTGCTGTACACAGAGATTTTTGTCCCTGTTGAGCAGAAATACTAGCAAAAGCAAATTGATCTCCTAAAAAACAAGTTCTTCCCAAAATAGACTTGGATCTAGTTTTATATAAAATTGGGCACCCAGAATTAATTTTAAATTGGCGCCTAAATTTATTTTTAAATTGGGCACCCAAAATAGCTTTATTTTAATTTTTATTTATTGTTTTAGTATTTATATTTTATATTTATTTTAAAAAGAGCATCTTAGGGTGGTGTTTAAAAACACCCTTATTAATAAATTGTTGAAGGCCGGCCTAATTTAGGAGGGACATAACAATCCTCCCTTCCCCATATTGCTTGCCCTCAAGCAATATCAAACTTGGGTGCTCAAAAATCTCCACTCCTTCCCATGTAGTGTCCTCAAGTGGAAGATTCTTGCACTTCACCAAATATTTTGGAATAATCTTGTTTCTCAACTTTTTTTCTCTAACATCAATGATAGCTTCAAGCTCCAAAATCAATTTTCCTTCATCATCAAGTGGTGGCAGCTCCAATGAGGATGTAACCTGCTGTCCAAGGGCCTTCTTAAGGCATTACACATGAAAAACATTATGAATCCTATTGTTTTCTAGAAGTTCTAGCTCATATGCAACTCCACCTATCCCCCTTATGATCTAGTAGGGCTCGTAAAATCGTGGCTTAAGATTTTCTGCCCCTCTTCCCTTGAGGAAAGATTGTTTATGGGGCTATAACCTCAAGTATACATGTCTCCCACCTTGAAAACTCTCTCTATTTGGTGGCAATCAACATACATCTTTTGCTGGTATTGGAACTGTCGTAGATTCTCTTTAAGTGCATTCACAATATCTAAGCTTTGATGAATCAAATTTTTAGCTACCATTACTCTACTATCCAAAAGAATAAAATCCATGAATGAAATAGCATCACAACCATAGAGTGCCTTGAAAGAGCTCATACCTATAGACATGCATGTGATAAGTAGAATTGTAGAAATATTCACCAAGGTGCAGCCACTAGACTCATGCAGTTTCTTGCCCCGTAACATAGTTCCTCAAGTAACCTTCTATCCATTTGTTCACAATTTTCGTTTCCTATCAGTTTAGGGATGATAGTTAGTGCTTGGGGTCAATTTTGTAACTGTCATTCAAAAGAATTCTTGCCAAAACAAGCTAATAGATCTATTGTCCTTATCACTTACAATGTCCTTGGCAATCCATGAAGTCTAAAAATCTCTCTAAAGAACAAATCAGTCACTTGTGGAGCCTTGTACTATGAAGATATAGCATTAAAATGAGCATATTTAGTGAGTCTATCAACAACCATAGATACAATCCTTATCTTGTACCTTCGGTGTTGGAAATATTGTAATTGATATCAAAGGGGCTGGATAGTTTGTCATTGATGTCAAAAGTGTATAGACTAGATTGTTGAAGATGTAGTCATTGATGTCAAAGAGCAAGTCCAAAATCAAGAGATGGCTAAATTATTGGAGGTTAAATCAATAAAGTCTTGTGCCAAATCTATGGCACAAATATCGAGAAATCGTTGTGCAAGGAAGGAGAAAAATGCAACCAATTAAATGAGTGATTTATCTTAGCGCCCAATATTGAGGAGGCAATTTAAAATTAAATTGCATAAATAATTATTTATTATTTTCCTACATGACCAACCCATGTTTAGCACCCCTCTCCTTGAAAATTAAATTGCAAATAAAAATTAATACAATGGGCTGACCCCCCTTTAGAGTGGCGCCTCAAATTTATGTATTTTAAGGGGTCGACCCCTTGCATTTAAGCCCCAAAATTGGTATGAAGTGGTGTGTATTGTTCGAAAAATTATTGTAACTGATGTCAAAGGTGTTTTTATGATGACCAACCTATGGATTTAAGTTTGGCACCCACCATCTGAAGACAAAAATTAAAATTAAAATTATATATAATGTGGGCCGACCTCTCCTTGCGTGGCACCCACTTTAGCAGAATTTAAAAATTAAAAATAAGAATATGCAAAAAGAGGCGACCTCTTGGGTGTGTCCATTTAGAGCATGTAAAATAAATTAAATAAAATTATTTCTTTGATAAGTTGGCCAACCCCTTGGAGGAGTCGCCTCCCTTGGGTGAAGAGGTGTTTGGACAAGTATAAAAGGAGGGTAGAGAGAGAGGGAAAGGCAAACAATTTCAAGGATTACTATTCATTTGAAGAGCAGAAATAAAAAGATATTTGAGCAGATTTACAAGAGATATGTGAACAGATTTATGAAAGGTTTTTAGCATCAATTTTGTGAGAAGAAAAGAGAAATAAAAGCAAGATCATAGCAGTTGTATGAGCAGAATTATTGAAGACTATATAGCAGATTTATGAGTGATTGTATTGCAGATTTGTGAGCAGTTGTTAGGGGCAGATCTAAGAGGAAGCTGCAAACAAATTATCATATTATTCATTTGGAGGTTGGAGACTCCTAATTGAGGAGATCGAGAGGTTGGAACCTCTTTTTAGAAGAGACCGACGTCTTTTGTTGGGTTGATGCTCAGTGGTGGGGATTGGAGACTCCAGTGGGTTGGTGCCTACGAAATTTGTAAGAAGATTTATACAAGCAATATTTTGTTGTGGTTTTCTCCCCTAAGGGTTTCCACATAAAATCGTGTGTTCTTTCTGTGTTCTTAATTGCTAGATCTTACATGTATGTTATTGCTATGAATGATTAAGTTTTGAAGTAACGCTGTTGTAATTGATTATATTGTGAAAAAGAAAAGTTTGATCTATACCGATTCACCACCATCTGCCCTCCCCTATCCCCCCTTTTTCTCAATATAAGTGTGTGTTTCATCACGTATAAATCAAAGGTTTCCCCTCTTGCAAAGTAATGTGTCATTTCAATAAAGTCGCCTCCTTTTGAGAGGATATAAGAGGAATTTCTGAATTGTTTTTGAAGGAAAGAAATGATTGAATATCCTTCTATTTCAGAGCAGATCTAAAAGAATGAAATCAGAGTTTTGGAGCAGCTATATGGCAGATTTATGAACAAATTGTTGAAGATACATTGCAAATTTATGAGTAGACATATGGCAGATTTATAGTAAATTGTTGAAGATTATATGGAAGATTTAAGAGCAAATTGTTGAAAATTATATTGCAGATTTATGAGTAGATATATTGCAGAATTGTGAGCAGATATTAAGGCAGTTTTTTGATGAAGTCATGAGCAGATTTGTAAAGGAAAATTAGAGTAAATCCAAGAAGAAGCTTCATATGATCATCATATTATTTCTTTAGAGGTTGGTGCCTCTCATTAAAAGAAATTGGTGTCTGTTGCTGGGTTGGTCCTCAATTGTGGGGACTGGTGTCTCCAATGGGTTAGTGCCTACAAATTTATGGCAGATTATGAGCAAATTTTTGAAGATACATTGCAGATTTATGAGTGTCTAGACATATGGCAGATTTATGAATAAATTGTTGAAGATTATATGGCAGATTTATGAGCAAATTGTTGCAGATACATCGCAGATTTATGAGTAGACATATGGCAGAGTTATGAATAAATTGTTGAAGATTATATGGCATATTTATGAGCAAATTGTTGAAGGTTATATTGCAGATTTATGAGTAGATATATTGCAGATTTGTGAGCAGATACTAAGGCAGTTTTTGATGAAGTCATCAGCGGATTTGTAAAGGAAAATTAAAGTAGATCCAAGAAGTTTCATATAATCATCATATTTTCTTTGGAGGTTGGTGCCTCTCATTAAAAGATATTATTATCTCTTGCTGAGTTGGTGCTCAGTTGTGGGGATCGGTGTCTCCAATAGGTTAGTGCCTACAAATTTTGTAAGTGGGGATTGTTGTCTCCAATGGGTTGGTGCCTACAAAAGAAGACTTGTAGAAGTAGGTCGGTGCCTACAAAGAAGATCAATATATATAAGCAATATTTTGCTGTGGTTTTCTCCCGCAAGGGTTTCCACGTAAATTGTGTGTTCATCTTGTTGTTCTTAATTGCATGTGGGTTATTTGGTGGATGATTAAGTTTAAAGTATTACTGCTATGATTGATTTAAGTTTTGAAAGTAAAAGATTGATTTTATACTGATTCACCCCCCCTCTCAATATAATTGTGTGCTCATAAATTGGTATCAGAACGGGTTCCTTCGGAAATGGTCTAATCGCTTGAAGGTAGATCTTGGAAGCATGCATGGCCGAAGGATACGGATTCTCCTAAAACAGGGCACCACTGTTTGATAGAACAAATTGTCTTTTGGAGCATAAGGATGGAAACTTATTTGAATGCTCTAGGGTTTGATATTTGGCAATCCATTGAAAATGGTTATACTGTTCCCACAACCCCACCAACGGATCAAGTCAAAAAGAGGGCAAGCAAAAATAATGTCAAAGCCAAAAATGCGATTGTGTGGATTATCTGAATCGAAGTTTGTGAAAGTTATGCATTGCAAATCAGCTAAGGACATGTGGGATAAGTTGAAGAATATCTATGAAGAAGATGACAAAGTTAAAAAGCCAACCTTCAATCACATAGGAGACAATTTGAAAGCTTGAAAATGAAAGACAAAGAAGACATTGCAGCTTATCTCCTCCATGTGGATGAGATTGTAAATACCATTAGAGGACTTGGGGAAAAGATGGAAGAATCCATAATTGTGCAAAAGGTTTTAAGGATCTAGACACTTTGAAGATGGACGAGTTGCATGGGATCTTCATGGGATATGAAATGAGGATGGAGAAGGAGAGGCCATCAAAACGGGAAGCTGCTTTCAAAGCATCCAAGAAGATAAAGAACAAAGAAAACAAATCAAGTGAAAGTTCAAGTGATGAAGAAGAAGCTCACTTCAAGAGAAAGCTAAAGAAAGGATCTAGGAAACACAAAGGTAAGTAAAATCTTAAATGTTTCAATTGTGGTAATATAGGTCATTTTACTTCTAAGTGTCCACAAGCTAAGAGTGAATGTAGTGAAGAGGAAGGAGAATACAACAAAAGGAAAGGAAGGAAACATCACCATAACAAAAAAAGCGCACACGAGGCAAACATGAAAAGAACTTCCAAAAGCATAAAAAGAGTCTTTATATCCAAGAAGCAAGTAGCTCATCCTAAAAAGCAATGGAAGCTTCTTTGATAGTGATAGAGAAGAAATACTCTTCATGGCGATAGAAGCAAAGGGTGATGAAGACAAAAGAAAAGAAGAATGAGATTTAAAAGAAGAACATACCAAAGATAATGAAGAAGTGGGTCTTGAGGAAGAACTCCATTTTTCCAACCTTAAGATCGAGAAACTTAAAAAAAGAAATTTGAGACTAAAGTCACAACTTCAAGAGGTCAATGAAATTAAAGAGAAATCATTTCAAAACTTTGAAGAATCGAAAAAAATGATCATGAATCTAAAGATTCAAATTGAGGAAGCAAAACAAATAAAAGAAGTTGTAAGGAGTCAACTAAAGGCAAAGGAATTAGATTGTGAGAAACTGGAGCTTGAAATTGTTTCCTTGAGGAAGGAGTTGGAGAAACCTCATGATATTAAATCAAAGCATGAAGTTTGAAAAGAGCACTGGAATTCTGGAGGACATTATCAACTCCCAAAGATCACCTTTCATCAAGATAGGTCTTGGCTTTGAGAAAAATCAAAAGACAACCAAAGAAAAGTCAAGTTCTAAGACTTTCGAACTACCAAAAAAGATAAATGAAGAAAATCCTAAAGGATATGTTGATGTGCTCAAAGACTCTATCAATAGTAGCACCAAGAAGGAGGGAAGTAATCTCCCGCAAAAGAACAGCATTTCTCATAGGGACAACCACAAAAGATTTGAAGGATCATTCCCTTCAAGACAAGCACTAATGACCAGGTTCAATCACTCTTTCTATAGTTATTGTTATTCATGCAATCATTTTGGTCATAATGCAGTGGATTGTAGAGTACGTGCAAGGAATGATTTTGGTTTCTCATGTAGGGACTACAACTCATGTGTTCCTTTAGTGGATTACAATGTTATATGTTACAAGTGCAACAATTATGGTCACATAGCACGCTTTTGTAGAAGTGATTTTGTGAAACAACCTAGATTGAACAAAAAGGAGGGTACCATAGCCGAACAAAAGGGAGAACCTACAAAAGTTTGGAAGAGAAAACAAGAGCAAGAGAAAGAAAATCCATGCTTGTGCTCCATGCATAAAATACATCACTAAGTTTTTAAGAAGAAGCACGATTTCGGGGTGAGCTTACCACTGCATTATTCTTCAGTCCCATGGAGAAGAAAGGTCGGAGATGGATTGGCATCCCTTTTGCCGTTGATATCAAAGGGGAGAAGTAAAGAAAGGGGAGATAATCAATGCAATATCTTTCAGCTCCGTAAAAAAGACAATTTAAAGATAGATCAGCTAATGCATATTCTATATGGAGAAAATAAAGCATCTCGTTGCTTTTGATGTCATAGAAAGAGAGTTGCAAAAAGAGGGAGAGTTATAGCAAGGAAGGAATATAGGAAAAGGAAGAATGATGTCATTGATGTCAAGACAAGGTATTACAGTTAGGAGTTTTCTTTGTGAAAATACTAAGTTTCCCTTTGCTATTGATGTCAAAGGGGGGGAGAGATACAAAAAGGGGGAGCAAAGCAAAATGAGAGAATTATGTTTGTGTTTCCATCAATGACAAAGGGAAGATTGTTGGAAATATTGTCAATGATGTCAAAGGGGCATGGATAGTTTGTCATTGATGTCAAAAAGTGTATAGACTAGATTGTTGAAGATGGTGTTATTGATTTCAAAGGGCAAATCCAAAATCAAGAGATGGCTAAATTATTGGAGGTTATATCAATAACGCCTTGTGCCAAATTTATGCCGCCAATATCGAGAAATCGTTGTGCAAGGAAGGAGAAAAATGGAACCAATTAAATGAGTGATTTATCTTGGCACCCAAAATTGAGGAGGCAATTTAAATATTAAATTGCATAAATAATTGTTTATTATTTTCCTACATGGCCAACCCATGTCTAGTGCCCCTCTCCTTGAAAATTAAATAGCAAATAAAAATTAATAAAATGGGCCGACCCCCATTTAGAGTGGCACCCCAAATTTATGTATTTTAAGGGGCCAACCCCTTGCATTTGAGCACCCAAAATTGGTATGAAGTGGTGTGTATAAATCAAAGGCTGCCCCTCTTGCAAAGTAATGTGTCCTTTCAATCAGGTCGCCCCCTTTTGAGAAGATATAAGAGGAATTTGTGAATTGTTTTTGAAGGCAAGAAGTGATTAAATATCCTTCTATTTCAGAGCAGATCTAAAAGAATAAAATCAAAGTTTTGGAGCAGCTATATGGAAAATTTATGAGCAAGTTCTTGAAGATCATTGCAGATTTATGAGCTGACATATGGCAGATTTATGTGTAAATTGTTGAAGATTATATGGCACATTGTTGAAGATTATATGAGCAAACTGTTGATATTATATTGCAGATTTATGAGTAGATATACTGCAGATTTGTAAGCAGATATTAAGGCAGTTTTTGATGAAGTCATGAGCAGATTTGTAAAGGAAAATTATAGCAGATCCAAGAAAAAGTTTCATATAATCATCATATTATTTCTTTGGAGGTTGGTGCCTTTCATTAAAAGAGATTGGTGTCTCTTGCTGAATTGGTGCTCAGTTGTGGGGATTGGTGTCTCCAGTGGGTTGGTGCCTACAAAAGAAGACTTGTAAGAGAAATAGATTGGTGCCTACAAAGAAGATCAATATATATAAGCAATATTTTCCATTGTTTTCTCCCACATGGGTTTCCATGTAAATAGTGTGTTCATCTTGTTGTTCTTAATTGCATGTGTGTTATTGTTGTGGATGATTAAGTTAAAGTATTAATATTGTGGTTGATTAAGTTTTGAAAAGTAAATGATTGTTGTTCTATTGATTCACCCCCCCTCTTAGTATAACTGTGTGCTCATAAATTGGTATGATAACGGGTTCCTTTGGAAATAGCCTAATCGCTTGATGGTAGAACTTGGAATCAAACATGGCCAAAGGATATGGGTTCTCCTTAAACAGGGGACCACTATTTGATGGAACAACTTATGTCATTTGGAGCATAAGGATGGAAACTTATTTCAATGCTCTAGAGTTTGATATTTGGCAATTCGTTGAAAATGGTTATACTGCTCCCACAACTCCACCAACAGAACAAGTCGGAAAGAGGGTAGGCGAAAATAATGCCAAAGACAAAAATGCAATTTTGTGTGGATTATCCAAATCAGAGTTTGTGAAAGTTATGCATTGCAAATCAGCTAAGACATGTGGAATAAGTTGAAGAATATCTATGAAGGAGATGACAAAGTTAAGAAAGCCAATCTTCAATCACATAGGAGACAATTTGAAAGTTTGAAAATGAAGAACAAAGAAGACATTGAAACTTATCTCCTCCAAGTGGATGAGATTGTAAATACTATTAGAGGACTTGGGGAAAATATGGAAGAATCCATAATTGTACAAAAGGATTTAAGATCTCTCCCCATGAGATTTGATGCAAAAAAATTTGCCATCAAGAAAATTGTCCTTATGACTTACAATATTCCTTGGCAATTCATAAAGTCTAAAAATCTCTCTAAAGAACAAATCAACCACTTGTGGAGCCTTGTGCTATGGAGATATGGCATGAAAATTAGCATATTTAGTGAGTCTATCAACAACCATAGATACAATCCTTACCTTGCACCTTTGGGAGTCCCATGATGAAATTCATGGAGATACTTTCCCATTGCTGATTTGGTATGGGTAGGGACTACAACAAACCAACTCGAAATACATGTTTTGTTTTGTTTTGTTGACAAACCAAACACTTCCTAACATGCCTCAACACATTAATTTTTATCCCTTGTTTACTCACAAGAATGATTTGACACAGTACTAGAGTAAACGAGAATGTAACTTACAGAACATACATTGGAAATATTTATGAATGCATAATATGCAAAAAATAATGGTACTTTCATTCATTAATGCAATAGATACAGTATACAATCATCCGTGCTATGTCATGTTGTGTCCCCGACTACAATGAAACAAACCATATATATAGTTGTTGACGGTGGTTGAGAACACCACCCGTCGCGACTACCCATTACAACTAATCCCAATGGTCGAGGACTTAATTCCTAACAACAACTTATAACATAAAATATTTTGCTGCATACATTATAGTTTTATTTAGTTACATTAATTGGCCGACTAAACAACATAATCACTCTCGACCGAGTACATCCCTTTCCATGAAAAAAATTCCCTTAATTGCTTGTATGTCTTGTAGTAACCTGGATGACCAACAAGTGTTGTGTCATGGCATGTCCTCGAAATTTAATCTTTCACCTTTGAATCTGGTACAAGATACACCCTGTCCTTATAAAGAATGAGCTCATCAACCACTTTGTACCTGCCATCTTGTAACTTCTCATCCAAAATGTCAATAGCAAAGGTGTTTTTGGCATATTCGGCTTTTATAGAAACCTTCCAATCAACAAATATATCAGTCATAGAGCAGAAATAAGGTTTCCTAGAGAGTGCATCAGCCACCACATTATTCTTTCCCTTAACATGCTCAATGTCAAAATCATAGGCTTGTAGCTTACTTATCCATTTTTGTTGCCTATCATTCAAAAAATCCTTTTGATTTAGGAAGAACCTCAAGCTGTTATGATCTGTTTTAACCATGAACTTCCCAAAAACCAAGTATTGCCTAAATTTGGCTAGAGCATGCATGATGGCTAACATCTCTTTGTCATAAATAGAGAAGCTCGTCTCCATCTCCTTGAGCTTCCTACTCTCAAATGCTATGGAGTGTCTATTTTGCATCAAAACTACTCCAATTCCCTCTCCTGAAGCATCACATTATTAAACAAAAGGAAGTGAGAAATTTGGAATCACCAAAACAAGACATTAACTTATTACCTCCTTGAGCTTGTCAAAAGCTCTCTGTGTTGAAGTGCTCTAAGAGAAAGCCCCCTTTTTCATCAAATTTGTCAATGGGGTTGCAAACTAAGAAAAAACCCTCACAAATCTCCTATAGTAGCTGCAAAATCCCACAAATCTCCTCAAATGTGACCGAAAGTATCGTACGAACAGTCAAAAAACGAGTTGACAGCCTAGCTAGTGACTTCTAAAGGAACAAAACAAAACTATGAAGTAGGAATGATACAAACGAGTATAATAAAGTAAATATATGAGAGCTGAGCTAACAAAGAGGATCTCACCAGGACGCCAGTTCGCCAACTAGCTCCAAAAAGCGCGTTCTCCTGCACACAAGAAAGAGGGGAAAATTGTTGGGGCTGTATAGGGGCCTGCCTCAGTCAAACCCCCGTTTTTGTGTTTCCACCTCCACGGACAGCCAAATAGCAATGAGAGAAAAATGTATGATAAAGAAGTAAAGAAAGGAAGTACGCAAATAACACTACAAAACAATATATAGCTACTCAACCAAATCGTAAAGGAGAGGAGCAAAATGTTACCACCTCCACCAAGAGCTCACTAGCCAATGATGGAGAAAGAAGGCTTGAACAATCACCACAACCTCGACTGCGATGAAGGGAGGTGTTGAAAAACCTCAAGCCCACGCTGCAATGGCTTGCTTCACACTTGCTTTACGGAGTTGACGGAGTGTTGTTGCTGCAATGGAGTGTTGAAGATGTTGGAAGTGCTTGAGAATGTGAAAGAAGGATGAAGTGAATGCTTGAAGATTGCAAAAAGAGATGAGTTGAATGAAGAATGGATGAATTTGAAGAAGAAGAAGAGTGAGAATCTGTCGTTTTTGGGGTCGGTTGGTCGAAGAGGAACGTTACACATCAAGCCCAATCGAAAGTGTAACGCATCTGCCAGCTTCAAATGTAGGAATCTGTCAGGAGCGTAAGCATGCCGCGCCGACATCTACGCACCGCGTGTGCGTCCCTAACAAATATTATTTTACCGACACAAAGGACAAATGCCAAGGGAGGGAAGGCAGCATGCTAATCTGGAATTTCGCCTTCGGATTTTTTTTCTAAGGTGAGGGTGTACGAAAGGGGAATTTGCGTAAGGGGTGTAAATTCGCTCCTATACATTTTTCCCCCACTTTAGCAAGCACGAATACTGATGAGTGCTTCAGTAAAGTAGATAGAAGAGGTAGTAGGGTTAGAAATGTATACCTCAACCGTCAAGGAGGCAAACCGCAATCTGGCGAGCTCAAAAGCACAGGCTAGAACAAAAGACTCCATAGCCCCGCATAACTATGAAGCAACACAAAGTACACCGAAGGCCCTCGGACCAATGATGGACAAATCCCGCAGGATGAAAGCGTCTTACAGGCCCGCAGACCTGCAAGGAGCAACCCCCAAGACCTCTCACATGAAGGAAGCCCCATGAAGTATGCGCCTTACAGGCCCGCAGACCTGCAAGAAGGCATCCCCCAAGATCTCTCGCATGAAGAAAACCCGTAGAAAAAAGCGCCTTATAGGCCCATAGACCTGCAAGGAGGCATCCTTCAAGATCTCTCACATGGAAGAAACCTAGATGAAATAAGCGCCTTACAGGCCTGCATACCTGCAAGGAGGCGTCCTCCAAGATCTCTCACATGAAGGAAACTTGGATGAAATAAGCGCTTTATAGGCCCGCAGACCTACAAGGGAGCGATCCCCAAGATCTATCACATGGAGAAAGCTTGGATGAAAGCACCTTATAGGCCCGCAGACCTGCAAGGAGGCGTCCTCCAAGATCTCTCACATGGAGGAAACCTGGATGAAGGGGACTCCCCAGAGTCACATTAGAAAGCGGCTTTATAGGCGCACTTGCAAAGCGACATGTTTACCCGCAGATAAAACATGTCTGAAAATAAAGTGGCCACGCAGGCAATCAAACGGACAGTCACGCAGACCGTCAACAAATCATAAAGCTTTCAAAGGGGTCCCTCGGAAACCCAGCGTGCAAGAGGGGTCCACTCAAGGGACGCGCTGTTTGAAAGTGCAAGAAGGATGCTTTTTCTCAAATCGATTCATCATCAAGGAATCCCTTTGAAAGATGTTCACTTCATCAAGGAATTTGAAAGGAAGAAAAATGCCCCCTCACGAAGGGAAGGTAAAGGCTGCTTCCACCTCGGAGGAATGTTCTCAAGTTTTTTCTTTGCGAACCCATGATGAAGGAAACACGTTTCGTTAGGGTTTCGAGTCGAGAATGCGATTTTCAAAAAAGGTTTGTGAAGATTTTCAAGAAAAGATTTGTTGGCAACGAATGCATTTTCTAAAAATCTAGTGTTATTGAAAAGGCGTTGTCACACATAAGAGGGACAACTCAAGCAAAGAAGAAAGAAAGATAAGAAAAGAGCAAAAGAGAGAAATAAACAAAGGGCACAGGGGGATCTGGTTTAGCGGGGTCAGATCTACTCATGCTCATATAAGTAATAGGTAACCGCGGTGCAAGGCGAAAGATCATCAATCCCCAACCAGACCAGAAAGAATGCACGGAAAACAAAGTAAAAATAAAAAATTGGGTCATGGAAGGGAAGCCTAAATACCCCCAACACTTTGCAATGTCCCCAATTTGCCGAAAATCAAACACAAACATAGAAGAATGATGATACAAATAGAAGAAGGTTTACGACACAGAAACCATGCCTGTATCCAAGCACCAACAAGGGTGATAAGGTCATCCAAGCACACATAGCACGATCACGGGGGGAACACATCACAATACACACACATACATCTACTCTAAAGATAAATAAAAGGTCTCCCCCTAACACTCATCGACCAAGAGGTCGTCTACTTCCCACTCCAAATCATCATAGGGGGAAGGAGGACGAGCCTACAGTGGTGGAATATTAAAGGGAGGAGCTTCCGACCCTCCTACAACAAGGGCTAAGGAAGAAGGCCCCACAAGGTCTCCTCCGCTTGGCTCTTGTGGAACTATGATCAACAATTTTGCGAAAATCACTAACAAGGCCAGAACTTCGTCCACAGAGTTAAACATGCACTTTACTGGAGTGTCATGTCGTACCTCAATGGACGGAGAGGACTACGCCCGAAATTCACCATTGGGCTCACTGAGTGACTCGGGAGTGGTGACAAACTCAGGGGAAGTCGGGGCTGGTTCCGTCACTAGGACAGAACAAGTCAACGCAGGACCACCCTTCGGAGAAGGTGGGCTCCTCTTACGTCCTCCATTGCTAGAGGGAGCGCTCTCCACCTTCTGCTCTGTCAGGGGATGTGAACTCCCCACAGACAAGGCAAGAGTTGCAAAGGAAGGGAGGAGAAAACCATAGCAGATACCACCGTGTTCGGCATATCTACGGGTTTTGAGAAAGGAGGGACATCCAAAAGGGACATCAACAAGGGCGGCTCAACCAAAGGGGCGATGAACACCTGCACCTTTTTAGGGTCAGGCGCACTCACAACAGAGCCAGAAGCGATACAAAGCTTGGTTGAACGGAAGCAGAGGGGAGGAGAGAGGAGGACACAACAAGGGCCCTGAAATAGGGGCGGTCATCTCCTCTTCCTTCTCTGCAAGGCGGCCTGCTCAGCCGCAAGAGCCTTTCGCCGACATTTACCTGACACACAAGGCGGTTTCTTCGACTCTTCGAGCTAGAGATCGGAGGTTACGAAGGACGGAAGACTCCTGCTCAACCATGGGAGCGTCCACCACAACTGTTTCCGCAAAGGGATAGGCTCTTGAACGGGAGCAAGAGGAGCAAATTGGAGAAGCAAGGGGGGGAGTCGGCTCTAGTGCCTCAGTAGCGGGCCTCTTCCCGTTTCTGCTTTGGGAGCAAAAGCGGTGGGAGGCCGTGGAGGCCGAGACATAGAAGATTCCCCTCAAGGACCTTTCTTCCTACCATAAAGGTAGTACCAAGGCCCAAGTGGTTTAGTAGGAAGATCCGATATCCTGATCTTGGGTCTATGCCAAGCAGCACCATCGGATTCGATGGATAAAGGCCAAGCCTACTCATCCAAAACTCTTCTCTGGAAAGAGGAGGGGGAGAGTCATCTTGAGGACGGGGTAACTTCTCTTTTCCTTTTCGAGAAGAGGGGGCAGCTGGTTGTTGTATTATGGGAAGGGTCAAATTCGGTTTTCCCTTGCCGCCAGTCTTATTTATACTTTACATAGCTCTTGTAAAGTAGGTCCGTCCTTGGAGGAAGCAGACCGACTAGGGTGGGCCAAAAGTGATCCAATGAATATCCCCCACGGGATACCAGAGGCTAATATCTAGTATCGTGTACCACGTGCACAGCACCTTCATGGGAGAACTTTAAACATTTGTGGATAACGGAGGCGATTCCATTCATGAAAGCTAGCCAGGGTATACCTAACTTCACTTTGAACAAATCCGACTCTGGAATACCATCAAAAACTGTGTCTACAGCCCTACGTCCAACTAGGATGGACAAAGTTATTGAACCGTAAGGTTTTAGAGCAAGACCATCATGTGTGTGGATGATGGATCTCATTCCTTCATACTCCTCTCTATGCAATGAATTAAGCCACAGCGTCTCTTCTGTAATGACATTCACTCGGCTCGCGGGGTCAACTAAGACTCTTGTCACAATGTTACCATTGAGGCAAGCAGGAATGTAAAGGGGAGAGGGCTTATCATTCAAGAACATATCCTGCGAAGTGAATGTCACGTCCAGGGAGCTGGTCGCAGGCTGCACAGAGGGAGTAATAGTAACCATGTTAACATATGCCTCAGGTTGAGTGCCAGAATTGGAGGGATCGATAATCATGTTGGCAGAATGCAACGGAAATGGGTCTGTGTATATCTGCAACTCGCTATTCACTTTCGCCACCAATTTGTTTGTATTTTGTTTACTTCCATCAAGACGAATAGTACCGTCCTCGATGCGATCCTGTATCTCATGACGCAGGTGCATGCAACATTCGATATCATGTCCGTTAACTCAATGGTATTGACAGTAGGTATTTGCATCATACCAACTAGGGTAAAGTTCTTTAAGAGGCTTAGGGTTCTCCAAGGTTATGATCTTATCCTTCAACAACTTTTGTAAGATGGAAGAATAAGATTTTGCTAACTTCGTGAACTTTTGGTTGCATTTGAGACCGTTATCGTTCATAGCGGCTACTACATTCGCAACAGCCTTACCTTTTCCAGAGATTGATACAATGGACTTCCCTTTTGAATAGAAGCGCGAGGAGGATCGCCCGAACTGGACTACCGTCTGTTCATATTCTTGTAACGCTACGCACAAATGCACAAAAGAAGGGTATTTCATAAGGGAAAACTTTTCTTGCCAAGGTTTTTGCAAGTTCCCTATGAATACCTTCTGTACATTAGAATCGGGCAACAGGTACGAGATTTGTGAGAAGAACGCTTGATATCGCGCTATGAAATCAATGATCTTTTCATTATCTCCTTGTTTGCATCGGATGAGATCCGAAAAGGTCATCTTCGGTCCGATGTTAGCTTGGAACTGTCCTAGAAACTAGTTTACCAGTTGATCAAATGAGAAAATGGAGTTATCAGGCAAGGAACAATACCACTCAAGTGTTGTATCCTTGAGAGATCGAGGGAATAACTTCGCCATCAACGCATCGTGATGGAAGAAATCTATACATATGGCATTAAAGTCGGACACATGCGTTTGTGGATCCCCTTTGAAGCCATATTTTTCAAATTTAGGAATCTCCATTCCCTATGGGAAAGGAGTACTCAAGATTGCTACCGATAGTGGGCTATGTCGAAAGAAGTGTTGAAAGATAGGCTGGGCAGAGGCTCGGGAGAAACTCACCAGCTGGCTCTGCATTTTACCCATATTCTAAAGAAGGGTGTTCAGAATAGGATCGTTAGAAGACATAGGGCCAATGGAACCTCCCCCAGAACCACCACCGGAGCCACCTCCAGAACCACCAGCGTGGCCATCGCCGAAACCACTGCTAAAACCACTGCCACCAGCAAGGCCTCCACCAAAGCCATTGCCACCACTTTCGAAGCCACCACCATGACCTCCACCGGAGCCACTATAATGTCCCCACTCTAGTCAGTTCCTGTGACAGATGGATTAGCCTATTATTTGGACCCTCGTAGGCTGACAGGATTGGATAGGGGGTCTCAGTGGTAGATGATGGTGGATACCCTTCAGTTCAGTGTTGAGCTCAGTGTAGGCCTTTGCAGTTCAGTGTTTTCCAGCTTCTGACAGCACGTCAAAACACTGAGTATTGAGGGAGTTATCAATTTTTGAGTGATTTAAGTGATATTTTATTATTTAATTAAAGAGGAAATATTATAAAGTTATGTTTTAACTTTATAATAAAGTCAAATCACTTAAATTTATTAGAAGTGAGTTTTAAATCACTTAACTCAAAAGGTGCACCCAAAGTATTTAAAAAGTCAACTATTGAAAATGACTTAAATACATTTTAAGTGTATTTAATTGCCAAAAGTCGTGACTTCTTGAAATGTGTTCCTTTTGGAGATATAAGGTAAAAGGGAGGCAAGTCGACTTCATTCATATGATTATTTGACATTGCTTCCATTTTGCTCCTCTATGCATTTGTCTGAGACAAGGGTTACAGTGAATTTGACCATTGGAGAACAAGAAATCTTCAATGATTTGCAGACTTGAAGCTGTGAAAGACCAGTTGAATCTTTGCTAGGCTTCAATTCAAAAGTCCATTTGATCTTCACCAGAGAATTTATATTCAGTATTCACCTATTTACAATAATGGAAAGGGGTTTGTTCTTCTGGCGCCATCTTTCCTCTGTTTGTCAGCATTTAGTAAAGGTCGTACATTTCCTGTAGTAGTCGTACATCTTCTTGGATGGCGTGTTTCTCTCTAGCAAGGGCGTGTGAAGCAAGAGGCTAAAACGCCTCTCTTTTGGCTCCTTTCTTGGCTCAGTGTTGGACACCTTGTTCTTCCAAAGCCTTGGGTACAATTTTTGAGTGGGAGAAATCTAGTATTGGACGTGGACGTTGCTTTTCTCCATTTTCAACATTTCTTGCCTGGCATGTACGGATCTACCTTATTTAATTAATCTGGAGGTTTTCAGGTATGTCTATTGTTTGAAATCTATCTGTAGCAGTTGATTAATGCTTAATACAATGGCAGTTTCCCTATTTTTGCTTTAATAATTTAAGTTTTAGCACCATTTTATGCCTGACGCACTTCCATATTTTCTTGTTAAAATTCATCAAAACAAACAAAAACACAAAAAACAGACAATTTTAGCAGTTGAGATAGAGTTGAGACAGTTGAGCTCTTCACAGTGGTATCAGAGTTGTAATCCTGCCAGCCTGGAGGGTTATATATACATATGCGGCCTCATCAGGGTAGATATAACAGGTATTACTCACGCAGGAGACCTAGTATTTAGAGAAATCCATTTGAGGAGTTTCCATTTGATAATCAGTTCGAAGATATACCATTTGAAAACATGGGTGACAGAGATGAGGTTGAACAACCTCGAAACCGTGTTGAGAATGAAGACAAAGAAGCCAGAGACATTCTGAGAGGGCTTGTTGTTGGACAGGAATAGGTGGCAAATGTACTTCAACAGCTTAGTACCGTCGTACAACATTTGACTGTTCACAGAAGACCAAACTAGGATCATGAACAGGAAGGTAGTGTACATGGAACCCCACGGAGGACAGTTACTCCAGCACGCACCTATGATAGGCCTATTCGCCCAACGTTTATCAGAAATGATCCTGATGAGGAGGACGTGGTTGAGGAGGGAGGTGACATGAATTTTGCTGATAACATCATGACACCGCATGATGAGTGGGATGCCTTGCTCCAGAGAGTTAAGGATCACCTTAACTTTGACAAATTTATGAACCAAAAGAGAGAGCATGGTAGGAACAGGACAGACAGGAGGCCTAGAAACAGGAACCATGATCTAAGACCAACTTTGACCAACTTTGATGGCAGTGGCAGAGTCATAGCTCGAGCTTAAGTGAGTAAACTAGATACCTTCTTGACATTACGTCCAATGGCAGAAGAGGATGCCATAAGGTTCACAGCTCTACACTTGGATGGCGTAGCCCATGACTAGTGGCACCATGGCATGGTTACATTACACAGCATGACCAGATCACTACTTATCAGGAGTTCACAGATAGGTTGGTTGAGAGATTTGACAAACGAAATCCAAAGTTATACTTCAGAGATCTCGCTCAGCTAAAGCAAATGGGTAGTTTAGAGTCCTATATTGGTGAGTTTCAGAAACTCTCGATCATGGTAACCGAAAAATCAAAGAGGAGATTGGTTATACTATTCGTGGAGGGACTATTTGAGCCTATGAAAGGTTGGATCAAGGCATTTGATCCACCTACCTTGCAAGAGGCTATGAGGAAAGCTCATAGCATGGAACTTACAACTTCACGTAGTAAGTTCAAGTCAAAACCGTCTTTGTCCTACAATAACTGTAAATCGGATCCAAAGAAAACAAAAAACCAAGACCAAAAGAAAAAGTTTGCAGCTCCTTTGGATAGAGAGACAATCAATGATTTACGTAGGAGAAAGCTTTGTTTTTATTGCAAGGGCCCGTATGATCTTAACCATGACTGTCCCCTCAAGCCTAAACGTCAAAATAGGCAATTGGAGTGGTTTTATGAGGGAGATAATATGACTGATACAGCAGATCAGCAAGCTGATCAAGAGACTTCAGGGGCTGATAACTCAGAAAATGAAGTGGAAAACGAGGGAGAAACAAAACAAGAGGAAGCTCACATGTCTAGTATGCAAGAAGGCTCCTTCAGGTTACGTGGACTCTTGGCTGGTCAAAGAGTCATATCCTTACTTGATACAGGTGCAACACATAATTTCATTGATGCACGGTTAGTGGAAAAACGAGGAATTCAAACTTAGCAGTTTGAAGGTATTAGAGTGAAAGTTGCTAATAGGTACACTCTCAATTGTGAAAGAATGATTCTGGATCTGCCTATGAAACTCAATAACTATGAGTTTAAAGCAGATTTCTATGTGGTTAACATGGGTGGCACAGATGTAGTCCTTGGCATGAAGTGGCTTCATGCAATAGGCGAGTTCACACTCAACCTTAGAGAGATGGAGATGATATTCAAGGTTGATGGAACAAACCACGTACTCAAGGCCATCAAGGACAGCAACTTGAAGCTTATTACTCTCAAGAGAATGGAGAGGTTGATTAGACATGACATGGTAGAGTGGGCAGCAGATTGTAAATTGATGCCTACGTATGAGAAGCAGCACAAAACACCCTACCATCCAAATGTTCAGGAGCTTAGAATTAAGCATGCAAAAGTGTTCAGTGACATTCCACATGGTACACCTCCTGATAGAGGCATAGAGCACATTGTTGAGTTGGAGGAGGGCACCAAGCCCGTCATGATTACACCTTATTGATACCCAAAGCGTTTGAAGGATGAAATTGAGAAAACAATTAAGGAACTTTTAGCTATGGGACACATAAGGCCGAGTAAGTCTCCTTTCGCTTCATCAATTGTTTTGGTGAAGAAGAAAGATGGTACACTCAGGACGTGCATTGACTACCGTATACTGAACAAAAGAACAATAAAAAATAGGTATCCCATCCCACGCATTGATGAGTTGATAGATGAGCTTCACGGAGCTTGTTATTTCTCCAAGATTGACTTGAGGACAGGATACCATCAGATCAGGGTCAGAGAGCAGGATGTAGAGAAGACTGCATTTAGATCTCATTGTGGACATTTTGAGTTTTTGGTTATGCCCTTTGGCTTAACCAATGCACCAACTACTTTCCAGTCCACCATGAACAGGGTCTTCCATCCTCAATTGAGGAAATTTGTCCTTGTTTTCTTTGACGACGTATTGGTATACAGCAGATCTTGGGAGGAGCACTTGGTTCACCTGGATACTGTGTTGGGTATACTTGACAGGGAGTCCTTGTACGCCAAGGAGTCCAAATGTGTATTGGGCATGGCAGAACTTTTGTATTTGGGTCACATCATCAGCGCAGAGGGAGCTCGCATGGATCCTGACAAGGTTCGTGCCATCATTGATTGGCCTACTCCTGAGACTTTGACTCAGCTCAGGGGATTTGTGGGATTATGTGCCTTCTACCGTCGGTTTGTTAGTGGGTTCTCGCGGCATGTTGCACCACTTACGGATTTGACAAAGAAGGGAGCATTAGTTTGGACACCTCAAGCATAGGAGTGTTTCGAGAGAAGTTCAAACATTTGATGACGACATGCCCAGTTCTAGCTTTACCAAACTTCACCAAACCTTTTGAGCTTCATTGTGATGCTAGTGGAGAAGGTATTGGTGCAGTGATTATGCAGGACCGTCATCCGATAACTTTCGAGAGTAGGAAGCTAAGGGGTCCTGAGAGGAGCTTCAATATTTAAAACAAGGAAATGTTGGCTATCATGCATGCTATGGCCAAATTTAGGTAGTACCTAGTTGGCAGCAAGTTTTGTGTCAAGACTGATCATAACAACTTGAAGCATTTCCTTGGACAACGGGACTTGAACGAATGTCAACAGAAATGGATCAGCAAGTTACAGTTATATAATTTTGACATCTCCTATGTCAAAGGGACTCAGAACGTAGTTGCTGACGCTTTATCTCGTCGTCCCCATTTGAGCTCCATGGCAATGATTTCTGACGATTGGAGTCACATGATCCTAGCAAAGTATGCCAAGAATCCGTGGGCTCCTGGCATTATTGATGGGACCATACAGGATAGTAGGTACTCTCTTGTGAATGATCTTATCATTTACAAAATGAGAATATTCTTAGTCCCAGGTTCAGAGATGAGGGACAAGGTGTTGAGGACCTTCCACAATTCATCCATGGCTGGTCATCCCAAGTACTTTAAGACCTACAGGTAGGTACGGGAGAGATTCACTTGGAAGGGTCTCAAGTCAGATGTTCTTCAGTATGTCAGGGAGTGCTTTGTTTGTCAACAGAACAAGCAAGAGCATACATACCCTGCTGGGTTGCTTCAGCCACTTCCTATTCCTGAGAGGAAGTGGGAATGCTTGTCTATGGATTTCATTATGGGCTTGCCGAAAGCTCAAGGGAGAGACAACATTTATGTGGTAGTAGATCGATTGACGAAGTATGCACATTTCTTCCCGATCACTACTACCTACTCAGCTACACAGGTGGCAAATTTGTTCTTTCGAGAGGTATTCATGTTGCATGGGTTACCTCGGAGTATTGTTAGCGACAGAGACAGTAGGTTCATGGGTAACTTCTGGCAGGAGTTATTCAAACTATGCGGGACAAAGCTTACTCCGAGCACTAGCTACCACCCACAGACAGATGGGCAGACTGAGATTATCAACAAATGGGTGGAGGGATACCTACGGAATTACATTTCTGGGCAGCAGAAGGCTTGGGTGAAGTGGTTGCATCTTTGTGAGTATTGCTACAATTCCACTCACCATATGAGTATACAGATGACACCTTTCAGAGCATTGTATGGCTATGATGCTCCTAGTTTCCTCGATTTATTGATGAGTGATTGCAGAGTATCTAGTGTTAGGGATCTGTTACAGGAGAACCAGGACATCATGAGAGCACCTCGTGAGAACATTCAGAAGGCTCAGAATCAGCAAAAGCAGTATGCTGATCAAAGGAGAGTTGAGCGATCTTTTGAGATCAATGATATGGTGTATCTGATGTTGCAGCCTTACAGGCAGTTCACTCATACGAAGAGCGGCGCAGAGAAACTCAAGCCACGCTACTATGGGCCATTCAGGATTGTCAGGTGTGTTGGCAAGGTGGCTTATAAGTTAGATTTACCGGTGGACAGTAAGGTTCACAATGTGTTCCATGTGTCATGCCTCAAGAAGGCATTGGGACAACATGTGATTCCTTCTTCATACTTACCATCCCTAGATGATGAGGGGAAGTTGATATTGGTACTTGAGGCCATTCTGGATTCCAAAGAGCGTCATCTTCAGAGGCAGGTTATCAGGGAATTTTTGGTTAAATGGAGAGATCTACCAACAAAGGATGCTACTTGGGAGAGTGACAGTATTTTGCAGCATCCAGCTTTGAGTTTGCTTGAGGACAAGCAAATTCGGGGAGGGTGGACTGTAATGTCCCCGCTATAGTCAGTTCCTGTGACAGATGGGTTAGCCTATTATTTGGACCCTCGTAGGCTGACAGGATTGGATAGGGGGTCTCAGTGGTAGATGATGGTGGATACCCTTTAGTTCAATGTTGAGCTCAGTGCAGGCCTTTGCAGTTCAGTGTTTGTCAGCTTCTGACGGCACGTCAAAACACTGAGTATTGAGGGAGTTATCAATTTTTGAGTGATTTAAGTGATATTTAATTAAAGGGGAAATATTATAAAGTTATGTTTTAACTTTATAATAAAGTCAAATCACTTAAATTTATTAAAGTGAGTTTTAAATCACTTAACTCAAAAGGTGCACCCAAATTATTTAAAAAGTCAACTGTTGAAAATGACTTAAATACATTTTAAATGTATTTAATTGCCAAAAATAGTGACTTCTTGAAATGCGTGCTTTGGAGATATAAGGTAAAAGGGAGGGAAGTCAACCTCATTCATATGATTACTTGACATTGCTTCCATTTTGCTCCTCTATGCATTTGTCTGAGACAAGGGTTACAGTGAATTTCGACCATTGGAGAACGAGAAATCTTTAGTGATTTGCAGACTTGAAGTTGTGAAAGACCAGTTGAATCTTTGCTACAGGGAGGGCTTCAATTCAAAAGTCCATTTGATCTTCACCAGAGAATTTATATTCAGTATTCATCAGTTTACAATAACGGAAAGGGGTTTGTTCTTTTGGCCCCATCTTTCCTCTGTTTGTCAGCATTTAGTAAAGGTCGTACATTTCCTGCAGTAGTCGTACATTCTTCTTGGATGGCATGTTTCTCTCTGGCAAGGGCGTGTGAAGCAAGAGGCTAAAACACCTCTTTTTTGGCTCCTTTATTGGCTCAATGTTGGACACCTTGTTCTTCCAAAGCCTTGGGTACAGTTTCTGAGTGGGAGAAATCCAGTATTGGAGGTGGACATTGTTGTTCTCCATTTTCAGCATTTCTTGCCTGGCATGTATGGATCTACCTTATTTAATTAATCTAGAGGTTTTCGGGTATGTCTATTGTTTGAAATCTATCTGTAGTAGTTGATTAATGCTTAATACAATGGCAGTTTCCCTATTTTTGCTTTAATTTAATTTTTAGCACCATTTTATGTCTGGCGCACTTCCATATTTTCTTGTTAAAATTCATCAAAACAAACAAAAACACAAAAAATAGATAGTTTTAGCAGTTGAGACAGAGTTGAGCCAGTTGGGCTCTTCACAGCCACCTCCGCCAACACCGCCCCCGCTGCCAAAGCCACCACCACCACCAAAGCCTCCACCACTCGTCCCGCCAAAACCTCCATTGCTAGAGGTGACAAAAGGGGTGAAACTAAAGCCTAACGGTGTTTTGTTCGCTTTGATAGTTTCGGACCTCTCGAAGGCAATAGGGACACTGATCGAAGGGACCATGTCAGCCATATACACAAATGTGGGAGGCATTGATACTCCTAACTGTCTCTCATGTTCTTCGAAAGCGGCCCCTTGCACAATGTTAGCATTGTTTGAGAGGGCACAAGCTTCAGTCAAACTAGAGAGACTAGCTAAGAGCTCTATGCCTATTCGGTCTTTTCCTACCATATACTTTATCTCGCTGATAACCTTCGCAGCTCTAGCCAAAGTCGGGTTTTTCTCCAAGTGATTCTCCAAGTCGCCTAACCCTTTGCTGAGGGCAGAGACATACTTGGAGGGGGTATGGACAGCTTCATGTTCGTCCATCAATGATGGTGTAGGAGATGCAGGAGGAGTGGGGACGTGGTCAGTCTCATCGAAGAAAGCTACCTCGCCCCTCGACAACTGCTCCTTAGTAGAAAGACCAATTGCCGGTCCAAAAAAGAGACCTGTAGAGAAACTAGAGGTGACCTTCGTCTTCTCCATAGGGAGGTGTCATACACTTCTCCTAACAATATACCCGGAGTTCGTGGACTGGGTTGTGATGCTCATAAACCTTCACAACACTCAGGGTCACGACGGTCACAAGGCACAAGGGAAAAAGCCTCAACACCAACGAATGAACAGACATTGGTTCACGTCGGGTTCACCAAAAATGTAAGAGAGGGGGACCAACCACGTCAAGGCCCTGGGTCATGGAGAGCCAAGAGCGGGAGGCTGCCCTAACTTACCTCACTCTAAAGGGGTGTTTCGAAATGAGGGACAAGAATGATGAGGACTATAAGGTCCTTCAATCACTCTTCAGACTCGAAATCTGGATTGGGGCTAGACGAGCCCATTTTCGGATTTGGTACCGTACCTCAGGTAGCTCTCTACCCAAGAACGAAAGTGCGGTTTTGGGACGACTACGCGGCGCACTAGCGTCCGTACGACCAGAGGACCAAAAGTACCGTACGAACCGTCAGAAAACGAGCTGACAGCCTAGCTAGTGACTTCTAAAGGAACAAAACAAAACTATGAAGTAGGAAAGATACAAACGAATATGATAAAGTAAATTCGCTAAGCTAAGCTAACGAAGAGGATCTCACCAAGACGCCCATTCGCCAGCTAGCTCCAAAAAGCACGTTCTCTTGCACACAAGAAAGAGGGGAAAATTGTTGGGGCTGTATAGGGGACTACCTCAATCAGACCCCCATTTTGGTGTTTCCACCTCCACGGACAACCAAATAGCAATGAGAGAGAAATGTATGATAAATAAGTAAAGAAAGGAAGTACGTGAATAACACTACAAAACAGTATATAGCTACTCAACCAAATCGTAAAGGCGACGAGCGAAACATTACCACCTCCACCAAGAGCTCACTAGCCAATGATGGAGAAAGAGGCTTGAACAATCACCACAACCTCGACTGCAATGAAGGGAGGTGTTGCAAAACCTCAAGCCCACACTGCAATGGCTTGCTTCACACTTGCTTTACGGAGTTGACAGAGTGTTGTTGCTGCAATGGAGAGTTGAAGATGTTGGAAGTGCTTGAGAATGTGAAAGAAGGATGAAGTGAATGCTTTAAGATTGCAAAAAGAGATGAGTTGAATGAAGAATGGATGAATTTGAAGAAGAGTGAGAATCTGACGTTTTCGGTGTCGGTTGGTCGAAGAGGGACGTTACACATCGAGCCCAATCGAAAGTGCAACGCCTCTGCCAACTTCAGACGCAAGAATCTGTCAGGGACATAAGCGTGCTGCGCGGACGTCTATGCACCACGCACGCGTCCCCAACAAATATTTTTCTACTGACACAAAGGACAAACACCAAGTGGAAGGAAGGTAGCATGCTGATGTGGAATTTCGCCTTCGGATTTGGTTTTCTAAGGTTACGGTGTACGAAAGGGGAATTTGCATAAGGGGTGCAAATTCGCTCCTATACAAGGAGGCAGTTCCTTGGGCTACAAAACATCCTTGTGGAGGGGTCTCCTATGTTGTCCTAATGGTGCATTCCTGAGCTTGTTCTTGGTGGTGATATCCTCCAAACTCAAGGCCCTTTGAATAGAATCCTACCCAGATGTAGGCTCAAAAGCTCTAACCAAGCCTAGGAATGACTTTGATAGTCTCTCAATGAACAAGAACATAAGTCTCCTCTCTGTCACATCAAGCACCATGACTAAAACTTGTTGAAACTCAGCTACATAATCTTCCACTGAACCATGTTGTCTCAAACTTGTCAACTCTCTAAAATGCATCTCAGGGTCATTCTTGTCAAACCTATCTATAAGCCTCTACGTGAAATCAGCAATGTCACAACACTATAGTATCCTTTTTTCTGATTAACCCATGATGCCACCAATCATGTGTTGAACCATCCAAATGAAGAATGGCAAATTTGATAGCTTCATCCTCTATCATAGGGCTGAGTGAAGGGTATGTGTCTAATTTTTGGACCCAAACTCATGCAATGACTTTCCCTGAACCATTAAAAGTTGGGAGAGTCAACTTACTCACCCTATGCTGCAAATCTTTGTTAAATTGCTGCATCGGTTGTCTCTCTCTTGATCCACTCCTAGCATTATGGAATTGTATGAATGGAACATGATGCCTAGCTTCTAGATCAAGTCTTCAATATGCATCTATGCTGGCATTAACATCATTTTATGTTGGTTGCAACTCTTCCTCTTCTCATGGCAGCTCAATCTAGGCAAAAATGAAGGTTGTGTGAGTCTAGGGTTTGATCAAACTAGAACTATGCTTCTGCGTGTATGATTTTCAGACCCATTCTAGTTTGAAATTGCTACCTTTCACTCCATTATTTTGTGCAAGTTGGATGGGATTGTTCAAATTATTCATATGCTGCAATATCTAGAGGAGTATTTAGGTTGTTTGGTCATGCTTCGGTGCAGTTTCCTGTTGTACTTTCATGAAGGCTTCTCAATTCTCATCCCAACCCGACATCTTTTTACCTTTGCCTTCTCTCCTAAAACCTAACTGTTGTGACTCAGCTTCTAATCTCTTTTTCTCCCTTTCCAAGGCTCACTGATCCCTTTGGCCCAACGGCATACACAAATCTTACCCAACAAGCTGGCAGGATTGCCTGCTCTAATACCACCGTTTTGATCCTTGGTTGTTAGGTTATCACAATCACTCCTACAACTCACATAATTTACTCAGTCCGCTATTAAAAATTCTGAACAGCCAATTTTTAAATTGATTTCAACTTAGAGTTCTACACATCAGATCCAATAATATCAATGGAAATTCATTCAATATAATGTTGATATTAATAATAAAGTCTCAGTCATATAATAGATCTGCAATGCCAATGTTTTCAACAAATTCTCCACTTTTACAAATCTGTAAACTAGTTTTAGGGTTTACAAATACTAACAACACTTACAACAGTGATTTAGAGACTCAGTGTTGATCCTTACAATTGGCAGCTCCAATGTTGGCCTGCAATTTGTACAATTTGACCTAGTGTTGCCTAGACAGATGGTGGATCTGAAAGTATGGCTTGGGTATGCCTTGACATAGGTTGGATTTGGCCTGCCCTTGATGTTGTAGCTGGAAAGTATGGCACTCCTGGTTGAGCGATCAGGTAGCCTTTGGCTTGCAACCACCAATAGATGGTGTCTTCAAACCCTAGCGCATGAAGTGGTGGTGGATCTGATGAAATTGACTGCAACTATATCCCTCCAAGTGTTGGTTTGTCATCTCTAATGACAAGAAATTATGGCTATGGCTTTAGAGGACTAGCATGTTGCTTGCTGGGCTGCTGGTAACAACTGGGACTGCACTTTGATGGTACTTGGAACCTACTCCCTTTTGTTGATCTTGCCTCCTAGTGGTGGTCACACTAGTTAGATGCATGGGCGTGCCCTAAACTTGGATCTAGTATAACCTGATGGAGTCCGCCTAGTTCTTGGAGTTAGCTTTGGTTTAAAGAGTAGGTGTAGCATGCTGAAAGTCATTTGTAGCTAATTTCAAAGGAAAATAAGTCTGTCCACCCGACCTATGAATGATTGAAATGAAATATTTTAATGTCCACGAGGCCCCAGAAACCTATGGGACCCAAGATCAGCACAGGGACCACCAACAAAAAGAAACCTTGAACAATTTGTAATCTTTGTTCAAGATCAGCCCTTCTACAGTGGATTTTGATGATGAAGTTTGCAGTTTTTTCCAGCCTTTCCTCCTCAAACAAGATACTTTAATTATCAACTTGTAAGGTGTCTTCATAGCTGACCTGGATATCTTTATACGCTGAGCACCCCATAACAAAGTGCCACTTTGTCTCCATCATTCCCTTGTCACAAAATCCGCACATTCTTTTTTCCCACTCCTCTTTAGGTACCATCCATCTGCCTGTTTCACATCTAAGTCACCAGGTTAGAATTCGAATTCGAGTTTGGCAACATTGAAATTTGGATGAAGTTCGGCAAGGAAAAAATTCGAAAAGTTAAAAATTCGGATTAAATTCGCCTTACGTAATTTTTTTTATTTTTATAAATATATTAATAAATTGTCTAAAGGAAATTAAATAATATTAATAGTGTATAAAAACTAGAAATACTATATATATATGATGTAATATATTTTCTTATGTATATAATAAATAATATATATAAGTACATATAATTTATTACAAATAAAATAATATTAAAAATATATCAAAAACAATATAAATTAATAATATTAACTATAAGAACACATTAAGTATATCAAAACACAATTTAGAATTTACAATTAAATTTGACTAATATAAATTTATAATCTTTTTAATTTACAAAATAATAAACTATAATAAATTTTAAAACATTTATATTTAAATAATTTTTAAATTTTAATTTAAATATTGTAAATATATTGATAACTAAAACTCTAAATTAAAGATTTTACCATATTAAATTTTAATAAAGTATAAAAAAGTTGTCAAATTTTACATTTCAATGGGTTAAGTTTTAAGAAAAACAAAAAATGGTAATGTCGTAGGAGGAAATAACGACCAAAAGATAACATTGAAAACTTAAAGCTATCGTGTCGTGCCCATCTAAAGGATGCGGAATGGTGATTGGAAGTCGTCGAATTGTAGTCCCAGCATGAAAACTCGAATCATTTGCAAGTAAGTGTGGTAGGGCTCTACCTCTCACAGACGCAACTAGCACATAGAATGATGCAAACTCACGACTTTGCAGCAGCGAGATGGAGCATCGCACAACTTTGCAACAAATTTAGACGATTCTACGAGTAGCCCATGGAAAAAAATTGAATATATCAAATTGAAATCACGTTTTCAAAATATATTTTAACTAAAAACCTAAATATGTTACCGTACAAATTTTTGGGCGAATTTTTTCAAATTTTCTTTAAATTCGTTGTATTTTGAATTTTTTCCTTGAAATGTGGCGAATCCGATGACTTAGTGATGCGAACCAGTTTGTAATTGAGCTATCAACATTTTTGCTTTCCATTTAATATTCGCTCCTATATAGACTTTTTCTTCATGGTCCCTCTTGGGGTTAAATTCTTTGATATAGTAATCTTTTTTTCACCCTGATTGTTTTGTCCATATAGCATTTTTAAATTTTTCTTTTACATATTTTTTTATTTTTTTATTTGTGTTTGGACATTCATGCATATCCACATCCCACTTTTTCATCCATTTGTTATTTTGTTTCATCCATGTATTCTTCCTTCTATCTAGCTCTTCCTCCACAATCAGCTTAGGCCAACAATGGTTCTCCATATTTTGGACCTCCTGTAAGTAACTTAATAACCGGACCATCACCAAATTGGAATCTTTAATCAACAAACACAAATGTCACTATTTTAAGCAATCAGAATTCACTATAAAGGTCTGATTTACCGAGGTTGGAGTTCCATCCTAACCTCAAGTTTTCTCTACACAAAGGTTTTTGTCCCTATTGAGCAAAAATAGTTGCAAAAGCCAATTGATCTCCAAAAAAAAAGCACTTCCCAAAATAGCGTTGGATCTGGTTTTATATAAAATTAGGCAGCAAAAATTAATTTTATATTGGCATTTAAATTTAATTTCAGATTGGGCACCCTAAATAATTTTATTTTATTTACTTATGTATATTGTTTTAGTATTTACATTTTATATTTATTTTAAAAAGTACATTTTAGGATGGTGTTTAAAAGACCCTTATTAATAAATTGTTGAAGGCCCACCTAATTTAGGAGGGACATGACATAGTAAAGTGTGGTTGTGTCATATTTGCGAAACATATTTTAGAGGAAACTGCACTAGAGTATATTCTCATCTCTTGGGCTTTACAAGGCATGGGGTTAAGGTGTGTCCAAAAAAAAGGAGGATGAGAAGGTAAAGGTTCGTAGATTGCATATGGAAGCCAAGGGTGTGTCAATGCCAACACAATATGTACAATCAACTATACCTATGCCCTCCATGGTTGCCAATGGTAGTGATGATGTTCCTATAGGAGGAAAGAGAAAGACTAATGCTAGTGAGAAAGTGAGGACAATTGCAAGTATGTTCAATATACAAGCACGGGATATGACAAAGTCTTTCATTGCCAAATTTTTCTATGCTTATGCCATCCCATTCCATGTAGCATGTTCTCCTTACTTCAAACAAATATTCAAAGATGTAACTTTTGTTGGTCCCTCATTCAGTCCCTTTGAAAAACATAAACAACACACTATCCTCCTTGACAAAATATATTCTAAGGTGAGTTTGGTGATAGAAGAAATAAGACAAACTTGGATTAGGATGGCCTGCTCTATGGTAATAAATCGGTGGACCAATATTAGACAGCCACCCATCAACAGTATTGTCATATATTCAACTAGCTCTTATTTTCTTACAGCTATTGATTGTTCTGGGAAGCGCAAATATGCAGACTTCCAATTTCATATTGTGAGAGATGCCATAGAGGAGGTTGGGGCCTCTAAAGTTGTTACTAGTGGTCACCGATTAAACACTTGTGTACAAATTATCAAGCATGATGGTAGAGGATGCTTACAAACACATCTTTTGGACCTCCTGTTGTGTTCATGCATTGAACAATGCATTGAAAGACATAAAAAAATAGATGATGTGTAGAAAATGGTGGCAAAAGCTAGAGATATTCAGATATTTATTTGCTACCACCATACCTCACTTCTTCTTTTCAAGACTTTTTCATAGAAAGAGTTCCTCAAACTTGTGGATACAGGCTATGCCAATTATTTTTCATGTTATTAGAGAGGATGTTTGAATTAGAGGAGACTCTACAGTTGAAGATGGTTAATTCAAAGTGGAGTAGATGGCCTAATGCAAACATTGCTAAAGGAAAAAGTATCAAATGAAAACTCTTTGATGATGATTGGTGATCCACTATGTGGTAAGAAATTGCTAGTTTTTAATAACTTATTGATATTATTAATAAATTGATTTCTAATTTTAATGTTTCTAATTTTCTAACTTGTCTTTTTTTTTAATTTTTGTTTACAAATATATTTTCTCCTTCATCTCACATGTTGTAGATGTCATTAGATATGTTGATACGGACTCTCCTAGTCTTGTGGAGATTTATGAGACATTTGACAACATGCTTGAACAAATGAAGCAAGCAATTTGTAACAAGGATCCTAACTTGGGATTATATGAGCAACATATTAAATTCATTGTGATGCAATGGTGGAACGTTATGAACATCCCGCTTCATATGCCATGTTTTCTCTAAATATCAAATCGTATATACCAAAGCTTGGAAGGTTGCCTCCTTGTAATGATGAAGAGGTGAAAATAGGTTAATGAAGGCCCTTCAAAAGATGTATTCAAGTGAGGAGTCAACTATACTTCACACAATGGCTTGCCTTTACTAATCTTCACAGCCAACATTCAACAAACTAGAGGCAAAAATAGATAGAACTACATTAGCGCAAACTAATCCTACTGGATGGTGGACACGACACAACAAGGATACACCAGAGTTGAATATGTTCACCATTCGCCTCCTTTCATAGGTTGCTAGTTCCTCTGCTACAAAGAGGAATTGATCCACATACATCTTTATTCACTCTATCAAGAGGAATAGGCTTACCTTCAGACGAGCAGAGAAGTTGGTGGCTATGCATAGTGCTTTGCAACTTTAGGATCATCAGACTTTAAAGTATCAATAGACTCCAGCTTTATGGTAAGATGTTGCACAAAGATACCACCTAAGTTGTGAGGAGGAGACACAAGAGGGATTGGTTGGAGTTCCATTAGATGAAGTAGTCCCTCATAGTGACAATGGCTTGAAGTCAAACTCTGATTTTGATGCAATTTTGGTAGATGCCAAATTAAGAGCAGCATTATACTTTCTATGTTTTTGTCATTTTTTAATTCAAACTTGTAGCCATTGGACATTTTGTTGTATATTTTAATTGTATATCATATGCACATTGGCAATAAATTATGAAAGCAATTAAGTTTTGAGTTTTGACAATTGTTAATTTGTTTGACTCTCATGTGAACTCTCAATTCAACTCTAATGTTGTGTATTAAGGATCTATAATATAAATGATGAATGTCTTATCAATGGTATCATATAAATATTTGAAATTTTCCTATATTTTTAAAATTATCTCTATTTTTAATATAGCCATCCCTTGTTGTCCCCTGAAATGGCCTCAAAAAATCCATCCCAAAACAGGTCCCCCTGTCCCCATCCTAGAAACTTGGTGGAACATAGTATTTTTCCAACTAACAAGAAACACAAAACTCTAAACCCATGTTTTCATGTTTTAGCTTTAGAAGAACTATGTAAAAGTGTTCACTAAGAGTTTGAGATTGTCCTAAGCTGCCATGTTGTTGTAATACAATATTTGAATTGTGGTGCCAAACCTTTCTATGCTCATGCCATCCCATTCCATGTAGAATGTTCTCCTTACTTCACACAAATGTTCAAAGACATAACTTTTGTTGGTCCCTCATTTAGTCCCCTTGGAAAACATAAACAACACACTACCCTCCTTGACAAAATATATTCTAAGGGGAGTTTGGTGATGGAATACATATGACAAACTTGGATTAGGATGGCCTGCTCTATTGTAATGAATGGGTGGACCAACTCATCAACATTATTATCACATATTCAACTAGCTCTTATTTTCTTGGAGTTATTGATTATTTTGGGAAGCACAAGGATGCGGACTTTCAATTTCATATTTTGAGAGATGCCATAGAGGAGGTTGGGCCCTCTAAAGTTGTACTAGTGGTCACCGATTCAACACTTGTGTACAAATTAGCAGGCATGATGGTGGAGGATGCTTACAAACACATCTTTTGGACCCCATGTTGTGTTCACGCATTGAACAATGCATTGAAAGACATAAAAAAAATAGATGGAGTGTAGCAAATGGTGGAAAAAGCTAGAGATATTCAAATGATTATTTGCTACCACCATACCTCACTAGTTCTCTTCAAGACTTTTTCATAGAAAGAGTTCCTCAAACTTGTGGAGACAAGTTATGCCAATTATTTCATTTTATTAGAGAGGATGTTTGAGTTATAGGAGACTCTATAGTTGAAGATGGTTAATTCAAGTGGAGTAGATGACTTATTGCAAACACTGCTAAAGGAAAAAGCTTCAAACAAAAAATCCTTGATGATGATTGGTGGTCCACTATGTGGTAAGAAATTGCTAGTTTTTAATAACTTACTGATATTATTAAAAAATTGCTTTTCAATTTTATTATTAAATCTCTAATTTTAATGTTTCCTCAATCTTCAACCCGTTCACCATCTTGACAAGAGTGGAGATAGACAAGAATCATAAAGAAGAGAATAGGATATAGCTGTATAAACAAATCTGATCACGATCTCCTCAAACCCGCTCTAATACCATGTTAGTTTTATGATCAGATTAAGTGCACAGAAAATTAATTCAAAATCAGACACAATAACACAGCAGATACCCTGGGAAAACCCTCCTCTTGAGGGAGAAAAACCCAGCAACAATATATCACTTTTATATTGAAATGTAAATCCAAGAGTCTCCTTTACAAAGGCTGATATGAAGGCCAACAAGAGACACTACAAATTGATATAGATGCACAGCAATGAGACTCAGCCTTATACAATTCTTCAATCTGCTCCTCTACAGAATTCGCTCTAAGAATATGATGACTTATGATGAATGTGAACAATGAATATAATATTCGAATGAGAGCAAGGAATGGTAATATATACATAATGAATGGAGAGAGACGCAACCCTTCAATATCATTAAGTCGGCCTCAAACAAGAGATACGACTTTACAAATAATAAGTCGTCCTTCATAGATAATTGCGCCAAAGGATAAGAGGTCGGCCTCATCACAAATAATTAATAAAAGACATGTCTCTTCACTTGCTTCAAGTCAGCCCATGAGAAAGAATATATATAATTCAAATAGCCGTTGAGGCTCCATTTGAATTATCTCCATACGCGGGTCTGGAAGATGCAGCCCGACGCTGCAAGAACATCAACATTCCCTCTCAGCTAGGGATGATACTTCCAACTGCACAAGACATATCACCTCAACGTGATGTCTACCACATTGGCTACAACCAAATGTGAAAAGAAGAATATCACCTCATCGTGATATTAGATATCACCTCAACATGATATCAACCATAATGGCTACAACCTTATGGTGTGTACAAGTGTTCATCGCTAGCGGATGTTGTCACCTCAACATGACTTTCACAAGTACAAGATGTGTCATGGAGTCACACACATGACATCCACTATGACTCTCTCGTGAGGGTGGAAACAAGGGCTTTCACCTCAAATCTCAAAGAGAAATGCATTAACAAGGGATTTCACCTCGAACTTCTCTCACGGAGAAGAACTCATTAAACAAGGGATTTCACCTCGAACTTCTCTCCATAGAGAAGAACTCATTATAGGCTATCACTGATATGAGTCTCTTTCTCAGTTAAGGCTGATTCTCCACCATACCAAGCTTATCTCGAAAGTACACAAACTTTATTCTGAGAGAGGCTTGGTGAGAATATCTGCCGTCTTGCTCATCAGTGCTGATATACTTCAATTGTATAGCCTTCCTCAATACCATATCTCTGATATAGTGGTATTTAATCTCAACATGCTTGGTTCTGTCATGAAACACAGGATTGACAGAAAGCTTCACGCAACTCTGATTATCACAATGAATGATAGTAGGCTCCATTGATTGTCCAAACAATCCTGCAAGGAGCTTACGGCCATACCGCTTCCCGAGGCTACACAAGCTGCAATACTGGCCTCGCACTCAATGCCACGTAAGACCTTCCCACCGCACAAGGATATCATAAAGGGTAACCCAAACCGAAGTAACAACCGTGAGGTACTCTTCCGACTATAACACATCCTGCCAATCAAAATCTGTAATAACCCCCGACCGGGCCGAGGATTATCGATTATAAACGACGGTTCTAGTTTGACAATGCTATTTGCCAAACTATTTTGACAAGGTTAGACTTAAAATGATTTGATCCTTGTGTTTGCAACTTAAGACCAAATATGCTCAGGAACAATGCAGATGTAGTTTCAGATATTAAACTGTTATATAACCTTGAAATTTTCTGTTATAAATTCAATGCATGGCAAATATATATATACATATATGATATGCTTCAGACATCAACAGTTGGGTTCACAACAAGAGCCAAAATTTCAGATTCGGGAAGAATAACAAGTTTCAGAATTTATCATTAGGGATTTATCTTCAGGGCAAGGATAATGATAATCAATTGGCTCAATGACATTCCCAGATGCAAACAACATAACACAGTTCAACGTAAGAACGAGACATTGTCTTTAGCACATAATCATTCACCTCAGAAGCACAGTGAAGTAGGACAAACAAAGCATCTAAATAAAGATAGTAAACCCAAACATACCCGGCATTACACAGCGCCAATCATTCAGATACAGAGACATCAGTAACTCCCGTGAATTGTAGAATGTCGTGCATACCGGAGCAAGTCTCGTGCATATAGGAGCAAAGAAGATAAGCGACGATATACAGCCCGACAAGTGATGATGCCACGTATAATCTGACAGATATGAATGTCTTATCTGTCTTCAACCGCTAACGATTGCAGAGATACAATGTATCAATAAACCTTCCAGCGCCACTATCTAATTTCCACGAACTAGCATTTATCGGTGCCTTCTAATTTCCGCTAATGATGTGAAGCGGCTATTATCTTAACCTCTTGGTCCAGGATTGATCGATTTCATCAACCAACACCACGAACGCCATAGCAGCACTTAATATATATATATATATATAATGGAGATTTGTTTTTGACATGAGGCAATCCCGAAATCAACATGATGCAATCCCGAAATCATTCGTAAATGACAGATATTAATGCCGATAGAAATGAACTGCATCCACGATAATATTTCATCCTCTGTTACTCCCGTTACTTAACAGAGAGTCCGTCTCTGGTGGTGAATATCGAATGCATAAACTCTCCAGCGCCAATATTTGATGAGAATGGATCCCGACTTCAATAGTAGAGAACACACAAATCCGTTGTGATTTCCGGCCTCAGTGAAAATCCGTGTATCAACAGCAATGAACGACTTTCCTAGTCGTGAAATACTCCTGCCCCAATAATACATTTAATGAGCCAAATATTCCCGAAATGAATACATATCCACATGCAATAAGCGGAAGGCTACTGAAAGCCCATTCCCAATAAGAATGCCAGAGTCGCCCCAATAAATCGTCTGGAACTTGAATGTGCCCAATATCGACTTCCTTCAAATTACTTCAATATATGAGAATCCCAATGAAATTTCATCAACTGCCATGTCGTGAATGTCCAACATTCGCCAATATAGAATGCCAAAGATATGTATACTCCAAATACAACATTATGCAAAATGCCACGCTCAGGTTTTCGTCCAAGCATGATTAATACGCTCTGAGAGTTTCCGTTCTCAGATTCGTTATTATCTGAATCCAACAATCTTCATTCTCCGTGATAATCTTCTGTCGGCTCTCAAGTCCAAATAACTTCGCCGTATTCAGTTTTTGTAACTGATTCATTTTTACGGACTTTGGAAAAACTATAATTCTTCAAATATTTTGTGGAACTCTTGACTTAATTAAAGCAATGGTTTAGTCATTAATATTTAATAAAGGCATAATTTATAATTAATTAATTAAATAATAAAAAGTCTTTTAAAGAATAAAGACAATTTAATATTTAAATAATTAATCAGATCTTTTTAAAGCCTTATTAAAACAAGGATATCACAAAATCAATATAACCATGCAACTCCAAGTTAGCATTGAAGAATATCTCAACCCATATCCAACTGTGCCACTGCAAGTATCTCAGGATATGTTTAGCTGCAACAAGATGTATCTGTCTCGGTTCACACATAAACTGACTAAGTGCACTCACAGCATAACAGATATTTGGTCTAGTGTTAACTAGATACATCAAGGACCCAATCGGGTTGTCTATACAATGTAGGATCCACCAAGTCTGAACTGGTGCCTCCCTTCAATTTATGTAGGTTGGTCTCCATAGGTGTAGACATGGATTTGCAATCCATCATACCAAACCTCTTAAGTACATCGATGGTGTACTTCCCTTGACTTAGAACCATCTCATCTGGTTTCTGCCAGACTTCTAAGCCAAGGAAGTAATGCATAAGTCCAAGATCTTTCATCTCAAACTCGGAGGCCAACTCTTTCTTACATTTGATGATCAAGTGCTCTTCTCTAGTAAGTATCAAATTGTCAACATATAAGACCAAAATCAAAGCTTCACCATCAATTACCTTAAAGTATAGATTAGAGTCAGCATCATTCTTCAAGAAGCCCAAACTTGACAGGTAACAATCAATCCTTTCGTACCATGCACGAGGAGCCTGCTTAAGACCATACAAGGCCTTCTTCAGCTTGCAAACATGAGACTCCTTCCCATGTACCGAAGTTGCTCATTTTATCACATCCATTTTATGAATCTTTCCATCCTCTAGATGCAAAGAATGGCAATGATGGTCCCGATGGTATGTAGCGAAGCAACAAGAGCAAATGTTTCTTCATAATCAACTCCCTCTTTCTGTGAAAAACCACGAGCCACAAATCTTGCCTTGTACTTCTCTATGCTCCCATCAGCTACATGCTTAATCTTGAAGAGCCATTTCAAAGATACCACAGATTTGCCTTCGGGTCTAGGAACAATGTCCCAAACATCATTCTTGAGAATTGATTGTACTCCTCTGTCATAGCATCTTTCCAAACTTGTTGACTGGAAGCTTCTCCACACTAGAAGGCTCAAATTCAATAATTGACTCATCAAGGCAACATAACTGGAGAACTTATGTGGCCTTTTACTTTCTTGAATGTACCTCTAGGAGTTGCGAACCTCAGCCTCTGCATAGTTTGTCTAGCCCAAAGAGGTCTCTTCCTTCTAATCACAATATCGGTAGGCCCATCAGTAGGTTCCAAGGGTTCAACTGATCAATATCTTCCTTTGGTTCAAGTCTCCTCTCAATCTCAGGAGTATGGTCAACTTCCATATCCTGAGCAGGCTCATCATGGTCAATCTCCATATGAGATCCCTTGGATCTTCTAAATGCAACATCTTCCTTGAATGTGACATCTCTACTGATTTCAATCAACTTCTGACCTGGAACATATATCCTGTAGGCTTTTGATGTCTCACTATAGCTCACGAATATTCCCTTCTTGCCAGAAGGCTCCAACTTAGTTCTCTTCTCTTTTGGAACATGAACATAGACAGGACATCCAAAGATCCTCAAATGACTAACCTTGGGCTTCTTCCCAATAAAGGCTTCTTCCGGAATCATATTCTCCAAAACCTTGTGAGGACTTCTATTCTGAACATATACAGCAATCCTAGAAGCTTCTGCCCATAAGAAGGTTTGTAGATCTTGGTCATGAATCATGGCTTTTGCTGCTTCCACGATCGTCCTGTTCTTTCTCTCTGCAACACCATTCTGTTGAGGATTATAGGGAACACAAAACTCCCTCTTAATCCCAGCATTTCGAAAGCTACCAGAGGTGTATTCTCCTCCATTATCAGATCTGAGGATCTTGATTCTTTTACCGGAAAGATTCTCTACAAGAGCTTTGAACTCTTTGAACCTTTCTAACTCTTCCTCAGACTCTTTAGTTTTCAAAAAATAAATCCAAGTCTTTCTAGAGTGATCATCAATGAAAAGAACATAATACAAGAAACCACTCGAAGAAGGAACAGACATAGGTCCACATAAATCATAATGAATAAGGTCTAAAATACACTTAGATCTATTTTCTCTACTGTGGAAAGGGGCTTTTGAATTCTTACCCATAGCACATCCCTTGCAAGTTCCTTCATGCTCCTGATTGAACTTGGGAAGTCCTGTGACCATCTTCTCCATGATAGGTAAGGCTCAGAAGTGGAGGTGCGCCAATCTTCGATGCCACAGATCACATAGGCTTGAAGAATCATGAACTAATGCTTGTAGAGGACGCGTACAAAGCCTATAGAGGCTTTCATGTCTAACACCAATTACTTGAGCTTCCTTGAAACTGGAATTCCCCATCCACACAAGAACTTTGCCTTTGGAGAAGGCAACTTGATATCCTTCATCTTCTAGAGCTGAAATAGAAATAAGATTGTGCTTGATTCCTGGGACATCCAGAACATCTCTCAACTGAAGTGTAATGTCAGAATCCAAATGAACAGTAGAGGTCCCAATTCCTTTTACGGAATAGCCAGCATCATCTCCAATAATAACTTGTTCGGAAAACTCTTTCTCCACCAAACTTGATAAGTGCTCCTTAAATCCCGTGATGTGCCGAGAAGCACCACTGTCAATCAGCCAAGTGTTGGTATCTGTAGGTACATTGCTTGATAGAGCTGAATAGAATAAGTATTCACATGAATCCTTTTGTAGAGAGGCATCATCAACATCTGCAAAGGTGGCTTGTTGCTTAGGTCTAGTTGGACAATGCTTAGCAAAGTGGCCAAACTTATCACACCTAAAGCATTGAATCTTGGACATGTCTCTCTTCTTCTTGGAGGCAGGTGCATCATCATTTCCCTTATCTCGATTCCTCTTGAAGAATCCTTTCCTTCCATCTTTTCCTTTCTTCTTTGAAGCATGGGAGGGGAGAACATGAATGTCTTCATTCTTTGAACTTTGGCCAACGCCTCTTGCCACCAACCTTGATTCTTCTTGAATTCAATCAGACCTTAAACGATCAAACTTAGGCAATTTTGATCTTGCATTGATTCCGTGAATGTAGGATTCCCAAGATAAGGGAAGACCATTGAGAGCAAGCATAGTCAGGTCTTTGTCATCAACCATATGCCCAATTGTTGAGAGCTGATCTCTCAAATCTGAAATCCTCATGAAATATGCAATCACAGATTCTCCCTTCGCCATCTTCACATGGTGTAGTTGTTGCTTCAGTGCAAGTGCCCGGCTGGTATTGTTGATTTCGTACATTTCTTCCAATGTCTTAAACATGTCTCTTGCCGTCTTCAATTTAGAGACAATAGGAACATATGATCCTTGACGAAATCAACCAATATTTTCATTGCCTTGATATCTTTCTTCACCCACTGCAACTTCTCTTCTTCCTCCTTAGGTTCAGAAACACTGGACTCCACAAACTCACCCAAGTCATTTTCATGCAATGTAAGCATGATCCTAAATCTCCATGAGGTGAAGTTTGATGCTCCTTCAAGTCTGTCCTCAATCTTCAACCCGTTCACCATCTTGACAAGAGTGGAGATAGACAAGAATTATAAAGAAGAGAATAGGATATCACTGTATAAACAAATCTGACCACGATCTCCTCAAACCCGCTCTAATACCATGTTAGTTTTATGATCAGATTAAGTGCACAGAAAATTAATTCAAAATCAGACACAATAACACAGCAGATACCCTGGGAAAACCCTCCTCTTGAGGGAGAAAAACCCAGCAACAATATATCACTTTTATATTGAAATGTAAATCCAAGAGTCTCCTTTACAAAGGCCGATATGAAGGCCAACAAGAGACACTACAAACTGATATAGATGCACAGCAATGAGACTCAGCCTTATACAATTCTTCAATCTGCTCCTCTACAGAATTCGCTCTAAGAATATGACGACTTATGATGAATGTGAACAATGAATATGATATTCGAATGAGAGCAAGGAATGGTAATATATACATAATGAATGGAGAGAGACGCAACCCTTCAATATCATTAAGTCGGCCTCAAACAAGAGATACGACTTTACAAATAATAAGTCGTCCTTCATAGATAATTGCGCCAAAGGATAAGAGGTCGGCCTCATCACAAATAATTAATAAAAGACGTGTCTCTTCACTTGCTTCAAGTCGGCCCATGAGAAAGAATATATATAATTCAAATAGCCATTGAGGCTCCATTTGAATTATCTCCCTACGCGGGTCTGGAAGATGCAGCCCGACGCTGCCAGAACATCAACAGTTATCATATAAATCTTTGAAATTTTCTCTATATTTACTATGGCCGTCCCCTGTTGTCCCCTGAAATGGCCTCAAAAAATCCATCCCAAAAACAGGTCCCCCTGTCCCCATCCTAGAAACTTGGTGGAACATAGTATTTTTCCAACTGCCAAGAAACACAAAACTTTAAACTCATGTTTTCATGTTTATACCGAAAGCGTTACCTATTTGAAGAGGACCGAGCTGAGATGTGTGATCAATCGCTGGTATCGCCTGCCATACCATGCAAGACAATTGAACTTGTTTCGTCCATTGATTGCCAGGTTGAAAAAAATGAGGCAATTCTCTGGTTTTCTCTTTCATATTTTAAACAGTTTCATAGATATGATTATAGACCTTGGCTTGGGCTACCGATGAGATTTGAAAAATACAGTGAGAGACCTCATATTCCTGCTATTAAATCATGTCAGCGCTGGAGAAGGGTCTCTTTCATCTTTTAAACAGTTTCATATCCTGGGTGAACTCAATGCAATAAACTGCCATTTATAGCTCTGCAACAAGTTATGGAATGAGCTTTCTATGCTTTCAACCACGTCACTCGGCTCCATACCTCCCAATCACTATAGTTGTTTGGGGCCCAACCTTTCGAAGGAATAATAATTCTAGTAGAACCGGTGACAAATCTTGCATTTTGAAGGCACTTGCACTTTAGCTTTAGTTGACTCCTCCAGTTGCAACGAAAATTAGGATCAAGGGCTGTTAAATTCCTCTCTGAAATCACCATCTCTTCTGGTTCTATATACCTTGACTTGGGTTGCCGATGAGATTGAGAGAATACAGCTGAGAGATTTCATATTCCTTCTATTAAATCCTATCTGTGTTGGAGAAGGGTTGGTGAATTACAAAAACACTCTGGTGCCATCCAAGCCAAAAGATATATTTGCTTTGCAAGTGTTCCTTTTTATGGTACGATGCACTTAATTATTGGGCAGCGGTATCATCATGCTGGTGCTGCTCTTACCAATCGACAGCAATTAGGGAAAAATGTGGTCTCTTATTCTAAGAATACTATAAAATACTCAAGCTAACAAGTTGCATTTCTTATTCTCGCTTTTCAGTAGGATTACTTAAGCTGAAAACAATTAAAGAGGCTAATCCACACTTGTTTAATCAAGACTCACATTTTGTTATGGAACACTCTGCTACAACTGTATGCCAAAAAGGTAAATTGGTTGAAGCGTGCCAAGTGTTTGACCAAATGCCAGATCGAAATGCAGCCTCATGGAATCTCATTATTGCAGACCGTGTTCAGCATGAGTATAATGATAAAGCTTTGAAAGTCCTTGTACAAATACAAAGAGCCGATGTTAAACCTAATGGGTTTACATTTTCAAGGGTTCTTTGAGGGGAAAGCAAATCCACACTGTTATCAGTTTGCATGTATTTATTAGGTTTTCCCTAGTGGATTCATACGTTAAATGCCAACAAGTAGATGATGCACAACAAATGTTCGAGAAAATGTCTTAACGGAGTGGGGTTTCATGGAATGCATTGCTTGCTGGATATGCTCACAGTGGATATGGTGAGCAAGCACTGAAACTTTTTTGTCATATGCAGGAGGAAAGGATGAAATCAACCGAATTCATTTTTTCCATTATTCTAATGGCATGTTCTGCTATAGAAGCTCATGAAGAGGGAAAACAACTCCATGCTATTGTTATAAAATCTGGAATTGAATCAAATGTTTTTGTGGGTAGTACTCCGATTGACCTTTATAGTAAATGCTCAAGTATTTTGGATGCACACTGTTTGTTTGAGAGAATGTCTGAGAGGAATGTGGTCTCATGGACTGCGATGATTGCTGCATATGCTCAGCACCAATGCATTAAAGAGGTTTTGCTACTTCTTAAACAAATGCAATTAGCACACGTGAAGCTAAACCAATTCACAATTAACAGTGTCCTCAGTGCATGCGCCAGCCCAGAAAGCTTTGGATCCAAGAAAGCAGGTTCATGCACTGAGCTGGATTCCAATCAGATATATCTCCCTCTCCTTCTCTTCATATCCTTCCCGTCTCTCTCTCTCTCTCTCCATCTCTCTCGAAGATAACATGATCCTATTGGTAATGGAGTCTGGTTATCTTCTTGATTCGAAGGTTTTGTTTCAGTCATGTTTTGATCCATGTGAGTGGATATAGTTTATTTGAAGCTATCACTTTTCCATTGCAACATTTCTTGCACAAACGACATTATTTCTATTTGCTAGACGTCCAACCAATTAACCTCAAGTATTGCACAAATGTATGCAAAAAATAGAATTTCTTTTTTTAATTAACTTTCCAGACCTCTTCGGCTTACCCATTGCACACCAAAGTGCGATTGCTAGTTTAGCTTCTAGAAGAACTATGCAAAAGTGTTCACTGAGACTGTCCTAAGCTGCCATCTTGCTGTAATAAAATCTTTGAAATGCGGTGTAATAAAAACTTTGAAGTACAGTGCATTTTAATTTTTTAGTCCCTGATTAAAGATGGTGTGTTTTTTAGGTGTGATCTTTGAGTCAAAGTGTTTTCAATTTTCTATAGATTATTGTCCCATCAGATACAAAAGCAAAAACACACTAAATAATATTAAACCTCTATTATATAGAAGTTCATAATTCTTAACCTTTTGATAAGTTTGTAAGGAGCCAACATACCACAACATAATCCACGCCCGTTAGTTCAGAAGGGTTAGTCGCTCTGCACTACAATACATGCAGTGGCTGTTATTTCAGATTTTGACCTTCGATCTTGTGTTTCTAATTTGCAACCAATAGAAAAAGATATGAAGCAGAAAATCTAACTCAAGAAGTCGGATCTAATTATATCAAGTTTTACTTTATTTTTGCAAGATCTTTAGATAGCTGGTGGATCTTGATCTTGCTAAAGATGAAGCAAAGCAAAACATTCAAGGATTACTCTGAAATGGATCTTTGTAGTATCTAACAACATTACACATGAAAAAAAACTTTCCAAACAATTTGAGCTCCATAAAACCTGTTTTTCCAGACTTATATCTGTTGCCATTTCATTTGACGTAATGAAAAAATACAAAGCACTTCTAAATTAATGAGACAGCGCATACTAGCATTTGGAAGCTTACAAGTTTTCCGACATTATCAGGGCTAGCATAAAGCTTCTGATTCTAATTGTCTGAAACACAATTTAATATTATGCGCTCATAAAAACAATTCACAATCACAACCTTGAAATGACAATGACAGTAAACATGAGAGAAAGACTCAATACCTATCCACGATGCGGAAACAGCAGAGCCAGCAATGACAAGATCTGCCTTCATGGCTTCCCTGTAACTTTGGACTGATTTGTCTTTCAACAACTTTATACCTCGCCTGTTAAGCTCCCCTATAAGACCACCTTTCCTGCTCAATGCTATCACAGACACCCTCCCTCCACAGCTCAAAATTTCTGCCGCAAGTTCCATCATAGCAAGGGGAGCACCTGTCATCGAGAGTTCATGGAACACGAGAATGAATGATCTTCCCCTTACAATATTTGCAAATAAGCCTTTTCTATTACATGTGCCGTAGCGTTTCCCTGAGTTCCATCCCAAAACTTCATTTTCCATTTTATCAAAAGGCCCAACAAGAAGGCCAAAAGAAGTATTTCTTTGGACTTTCACATCCATGCGCTCTGTTCCACTTATAATATTCATCGGTGTTGTATTATTTCCTTCAACACCTATTGCATCATTGACTTCAGGATTATGTGTATTGCGAGTGCTCTCTGTTACCACATTCTCTTGAGAACTACGATTTGGAGGGGATTCTGCACCACCCTTAAAATCATGGACTTGATTAATTGAAGAACCAGAACTGTTTCCTAAAGTTTGGCTGCTCTTCCATTGCAGACCATTTCCTAGTTTTTCTTGTTCTAGCCCTCGCTTCCCCTCCCAAAACCATTTTTTCAGCCTCACTGGAGACTGACGCCCTATCTCAGGCTTCTTAAACACATTATTTACTTGTTCTTTTCCTGACGTATTAGATTGAAAAACTGATATCTGATCTTTTATTTCATCTGATTTCTTAAACCCCTGATCTTCAACCGAAACATGGCTTCTCAAATCCTGATCAACTTCAATTCTGGATCCAAACGCAGTAAGCCCGTGGTTATCGTCATTGACTCCACTGTGAGCCCATTTTGACTGAACATGAAACCCCAAGTAGCTCCATATCCCAATCACCGCCAACCATGGCAGCAGACGCTGCCCTCGCAACCACTGTAAAGGACTTAAATATATCCTAACATCTTTCCTTGGAGTCCTGCTGGACTGAGACCTCCGGTAGGACGGAGAGCTCCGAGGAGTCAACCTCCCTGATAATGTTGCCTTCAAACTGCCACTACCCCTCAACGATGGAGGCCTCACTAGATGTCCTAGTAGATCACCCTGGTTTACATGCTCCCCCATTTCCCCTCACCCTCCAGCTTTCACTCCATCAAAAATCTTAACTTATATGAAAGAATCATAGCTGTCTGAAATTTTTACCTCCACTCTCATTAATTATTCTCAACATCTATTCAGAATCCTTTACTAGCCATTTCTTTATAAAAATTCACAAATGTGCGTGAGCCAATGAATCAATCACTATAATACAAATCTTATTTAGCTAATTCCTTGAATGTTCAGTCTAAAGGCGAAATGCTAAAACAAACGCTTACAGATTCGCCTTTAAAACCCATCTTTAAGACTGGCTAATAAATGCTCTACTCCAGTATCTGCCTCGACCGTTACAAATCTAAATAAACCGTTGCCTCAAAAAGCAGAAGAAATCCTCGCCTCAAAGTATACACAGCCTATTCAAATTTTCGGCTCAAAGTGCAGAGGTACATTATTTATACTTAAACTGGCAAATTTTCCAGCTCAAAATTGATAAATCTCGCTCTATTGACCAAAAAAAACTATGGAAGAACGTCAAAAATAATTAATTATTTGAAAATGGCGGGCATTCCGCTAACTTGGTCAATGGTACTGATAAATCATGTGTTTTGCAGCTTTTCACGGCAAATGAGAGGATACAGAGATCAAAATGTAGAAGCAAATACCTACAAGTAGATACACACTTCTGTATCTCTATGTCCTTCCATGATTCGTGTGCTACGGAAGCTGAATCTGCATCTGCAAAAAGTGTGAAGAAAAGATATCAGGCCGCCTCTTTTAAGCGGGCTTTTTCTGTAAAGTGGCGATTGGATGCCTCGAGCTTTTTCTACTCCCCAACTCTCTGCAAACTTGGTTTTAAGTCATACGTTAGTTTGGCTATTTTTACTTGTTTCTTTTTTGGTATATTAAATGCTTCTGTTTTTTTGTTTTTTCTTTCCTCGGTGGATAATATGAATGAATGAATGAATGGTTTTTAATGACGTCCACGAGATAATATAATAGCAAGTCTATCCAACACTTATAGATGCTTTTCAGAAGGTAATAAATAAATATTCCTAATGAAACAATAATAAAATGGAATTAAAAAATAGATTAATCAAATTTATTAATTTATATTTTTAAAATATTATTTCAAAATAATAATATTATTTTATCTATCATTTATGGTTTTATTAAGTAATATTTGTTAATAGTCTTATTAGTATGATGTAAGTTGTATTCATGGAATCTTTTTAATTATTTATTTTGATTATAAAACAATTAATAGTAGAATCAATTATTTTGGTACCATTTTTTTACTATCCATTGATCTATTTCATAAGAACATTATTTTGTCTTTAATAGATTGTGGGCCAATATTATAAAATGTAGTTTTTTATTTATTATATTAGAGCCAATTCTATTTTTTTGGAATGCAATTTTTTTTATTATATTAAGCTAATTTAATCTATTAGTTTAAAGACATAAGATTGAGAAATCATGAGAATTTGTAAAATATTTTTAAAATTAAATAATAAGAAAAACAACACTTAATAAAAAGACAATGAACAATTATTTGTTTATCTATTTTGTATCTATTTGTTTCATAGATTACTTAAGAAATGTTATATTTGTGCAAATTCTAATGTCTTTCATCAATTTAAAGTTAAAATGCATTCATATTCAAATGTAATAATTAAATTGCATCATACTGAGAGCTCTAATTCTTATTTAATATTGTCTTGCTTTGATTAGCATTTACAACATAGTTCTATTTTTATTGAATTAGGTTGTTTTAGTTTAACTTTTATACATCCTTTAGAAGCAAAACTTTGAAAGCAGTTCAATAATTTTATCTCTAGTATGTCAAAAAAATTCATAAAATTTCATTGTCTTATTAGTATTGACAAATTATTTGTTCTAACAACATTATTGTAAACCAACTAAAATATTACAATGCTTCACTGGTTAATTAATTAAAACTCAAAGGAGGATAAGGTTATTTATTAATGTAATTGGAGTATTTTCCAAAATCTAAGAGTAGTGGTTATTAAGGCTTTTCTGGCTTTCCCAAAATATTTTGGAAACATAAATATGTATTTCTATTATATGGTTGCCTCAATGGAAGCTTTGTTGCTACTCACATTCATGAGGTTGTTATAGAATTTGTATTTATTGTTTCAAGAAAATGATTATTTATAGAAGAGTAATGGTGAAAAGGTCTTTTTATTATATTTTTTTATTTAGTTTCGTGTTTTATTTTGGATAATATTTTAATGTGTGTATAATTATAAATGGTGTATTTTTTTGTTTAGTTCAACTCGTGTATTTAACCTTGCTTGCATCTAATATCATGCATATTAGTTATCACATTGTTTATGTGTACATGATTCTAGTTCAATTAGCTTATTTGTCATATTATAATTAGTAATCCAATCCTTATCCATAATATAATATTATTGGGCATAGATTCAACCTAGCTATCTAATATTTATAGATGCAACCTCATTCTTGTAGCCAAAATATTTATCCTTTTAATTGTGAAAATTAAAATACAAAATTTAGTCAAGTAGCCCCATCTTGCACTTTAGTCCCAAGCTAAATTTGCATAAATCTTCATTATTTAGTGTTATGTTTATATATAAAAAGACATTCATTTGCAATCATTTTGATCATGGCATGTGTTATGTTTATATAAAAAAAGGCATTCATTTGCACTCATTTTGATCATGGCATGACATCAAAATATCATGGAATCTACTCAATTATGTAGGCATTCATATCAATCAAGGAATCTAGCATATCTAATCGCATAATGTATCCTAGTGCATTTCAAACACCTAGCAATCATTCTAGAATTTATGTGCATATTTGGAACTTAGTTTCTATCAATAAAATACATGATCTTGACAAAAAAGCACAAATTTGTGACAAAATATCATTGTCTAACAATCTTCTTCTCAAAGAATTCACAAGGAAGAATCCAAAGAGCATCACAAGTCAAGCATGCAAGCATAGAGTGAGTTTGCAACTGCAAACTAGAACCAAAACAGTGAAGATGACCTAGCATAAAATAAGGAAGAATATTCTTATTCCCATCCATACACAACATTATCTTGCACATTTCCAAATTCTAAACCATATCAACTTCGTTATATTCATCAATTAGCCCTCTTGATCTTCAATTATAGAGCTAAGTATTCTCTCCCTTTATTAATTATTATTTATGGTGTGATTGTACTTATTATCTAATATTGTCTAATATGATAAATTATGTTCCACTCCATCTACACCCCTTATTCAATCATTAGGTTAATTTATACTTAATTGTGTTTATTTACATAATTAACTTAAGTAACCGTCATTTTTCTATTTCATTTTGATGAACATAACAAATGTACTAAACCTTAAAATTCCAATTAGGTTTTTGTATATAGTTTAATTCAAATATTTTGATCTTTCAAATCAAAATTTGTATTGATCTTTAGTGCTTCATTAATTTATCTTTTTCTAGAGTTTGGTGATTGAAAATATTGCCTATTTTTGTACCTACCAATAACTTACCCTAGGGTTTTCATCTTTAGAATGTATTCAAATATTATTTCTTTGATATTCTAATCCCATCCATATTATTATTTATTCCAAAGGATTCATGTAATCATCGTGTTCAATTGAGGAGAAACCTTCATTTAAACCTTAATATAGACACATAGTCCAATGATAGTGAGATATTTAATAATGGTTAGATTGAGATAAATATAGAGGATGATTTTGATCATGAGGCACATATAAAAAACAATACTTTCCTACATAACTTGCTAGTTTGGGTAATGCAATGGATCTTAAGAATAGACTAGATAGCTTCGCATATTATTTGAAAATCATGTGTAGACACCTAAATTTGACCACTTGCGTTTGGTCAAATTTATCCTTATTTCATTCAAAACCCTTCCTAGTCATATTAATTAAATAATATTACATTTATTTAATTAATATCATTCATTTCCCTAAAGTCTTCTAAATTCCTAAGGTATTTAATTAATTAATTACTTTACCTTTTATCCCTTCTTTAAATTACATAAATACTCATGTTTATTTAATTTAATCATTTGTCCTCCCACGTGAATTAAATTAAATATTTAATTCTCCCTCATTTCTCTCTCCTTGTCACATCCTCCATAATTTCTTCATTATCCCTAATCTTGGTTTTAATCCCTTCATTATGGATGTGCACACACTTAATCCCTAATTAAGAGGTGTCACATCCTCCAACTTTTGCAATTTTCCTTCTAACCATTTTCATTAGCCTAATCACCCCCCTTAATTACTTGCATATTCTTAATCCCTTGATTAAGAGAGGGATAATTACCTTGCCATTTATGGCCTCCTATCTTGTCATGTCATCCTTAAATGCATTCTCCTTTTGGATAAGTAACCCCACATGGGTTACTTCTCCGAAAGTACACAAAAGGAATTTAAAATTAATTTGTATTCCTCCTTTCCAATCATTATGGAAGATTGGACAAGAAATCCCTTTATGAGGGAGATCTTGTCCATCTCCCAAGGTACTTGCAAAGTACCAATCCTTCTCTCAAGGCCTCACATGGTGACACTTGTCACCACATTAGGCCTTGAGAGTCAAATCTCCCCCTTTCATCTCATGGTAACACTTGTCACTACCACATGAGTTGAGATGTCTCAACACATCTCAACCCTTGATTTCCATCTTTCAATCTCAACCCTTGATTCACTTCATCCTCTCTCAAAACACTAAAACACTTAGCCATTTTATATGACACACATATTTGAGCAATCATGTATTGTTATCCTATCGAAATTGTATTGAGCACACATCATAGTTGTCATCACTGGGGTAATCAATGCATCGATCTCGTCATCATACTCTGATTTCGTTGAATTTGGAGAATGTATGAGTTCTAAGCCCTTATCTTGATTGTTGCCTTGATTTTGTGTTTTGTTAGGTTTTAGCATTGCATTTCCTTTCATTTAAAAGCATAAAATCAGTACACATTCTAGCACGCCCAGTGGGACCCACGTCACAGGTCTACTAATATTTTTCCTAGGATTTTCATGAGTTTTTGGTTGCAGGTTCCCCATATAGAGGCGGATATGCTCTACAGGCCCCATTGTGCCCCCTAGTTACCTATTGTGTTGCTTCAAAGAACTAATGTTGCTCAAATCAAAATTTAATATAATTGTTTTCCTAATGCCCCATTGTGCCCTAGAGGACAAAGAAATGGTAGTATACTACCCCCTCAAGAGATTGGGCAAAAAAACTAATTTTCAAATTGAGATCACGACAAAGTCGCGATAGTGGTTCTATTGAACAAAGGACAAAATATTAGTTCTAGGAAGCTTAGATGTTCAATGTAGACAGATTTAATGACGTATATGCACTCATCGGCTATGGATAACCTCATGTATATTATGATGTATATCACACATATTTGATACTTGGATAGAAATGTTAGTAAGAATAGAAGAATGAGATAGAATGAGATGATTAGATAGAATGATATAAATGGAGTAGAATAAGAATGAATAAGATGATGACGATCTTGATCAGAATACCAATAAACCTATGATTATTAAGGATTTTATTGGATATGTGATGAGATAAGATAGATGTTTTTTCTTTCTTTTGCTTTTACATAATGCTTTTCATCATAGCAATCCTTATTTGATGTAGCAAGTAGACACGATGCACCAAGGTATGAGGAACCAAGGTGGATTTCTATCTATTGCATGGACTTTGAATCTGCCAACAAATAGGAGTATTCTTATTCATACCTGATATACAAAAACTTTGTGTGATCATGTGAGATAATGAAGCCATCGAAGTAAGGAGACCAATACACAAAAGTTATGAAGAACCTGATATGCACTAGACATTTTGTTACTTGAGACCATCCCTACATTTGCAAGGCAAACTTATTCACCAAGGTCATATCACAAGAACATCCAATAAGCACAACATACGAAATCAATGATTGATGCCCCATTTCTTTCTCTCTAAATCATGTTTAGATGTCATTGAGAGATCATCAGAATAGGCCAATAAGATAAATCAAAAGAAAAGATCAAAATGAACATGTCAATGTCGTCATGTCTCTTGCCAAAGGGTGTTGTTTGGATTGATATCCAACATAATATTTATTGTAGGAAAGACCTAAATGTAAGACATACATTGGATGAGGATTGGTTGTAGATGTTTGATAACCTATTGATATAATGGTTAACTGACATGTTTGATAATGATCAAGACTCGTGATTTTGTGTTTAAGGTTTGTGTTTTAGATAATTGTTGCACTTGTTTGTGTTTGTGTTATCAAAAGTGAAGGTGTTGGAAATGTTATTATGGATGACATGTTTATTGCGAGTGAGAGTGAAATGGAACAAGTGATTTTGTTTTCAAAATTTCTCAATGTTTTTGACTTTTTGAATTGTTTTGAGGCTATTTTAGGATTTTTTATGTTTTTTGAATTTATTTTTGGTTTTCGAATATCGAAATGTTTTTGAGTTTGTGAGGATATTTGAGGCTATTTTTGAGATATTTGTGTTATCTGGATGTTTTGAATATTTTGAATTATTTGGATGTTTTTGAAGTTTTGAAACATTTTAACCAAGAGAATAGGACCTAAGGGACTGACCTATGCCTCGAGGGCTCATCGGAGATGGCCTTGCCTATGTAATTGTGTAGAGGCATCATAGTTCAATTATTGGACTTGGATAATATTTTTGGGAGATTTTGATGTTTTATGAATGTTTTTGAATTTTGAAAATGTTTGAATATTTTTGGATTTTGAAAATGTTTTGGATATTTGTGGATTTTGATGATGTTTTGGATGTTTTTGGATCACGAGTTGTGAGATATTGGACATGGATCAAGATTTATTCAAAAGCATGACATGAGTACCTACCCCTAGTGCCTAGCAATGTTTGGGTTTCCATGAATGAATGCATAGATCAAGATGATGGATGGATTGGTAGGTGGAAGATGCGAAGAACTATCTTGTAATAAGATAATCAAGATAGTGCTAGATATATGCCATGAGACTACATAAGTACATCGTTAATGACCATGTCAAAAAAATTCCATAAGTAAGGTTGAAGTGTACCCCGAACCTTTATCAAGATCAAGACAATTTCACACATTTGGATGAAGATGAATCAAATGGATTATGATGGAGGGAATGTTGAATTTATTATGGAGGGGATGAGATGCTTCCACCTGAAATGGTGCACGTAGATGCTTGATTCTACTCATGACGCCTGTTTGCTAGGATTTCATCATGGTACTTGCACAAAGTGCCACCAAAGTGGTTTTCACCAAAGGACAATTTTTATTCTTCACTATTTTCTTGATTTTTTTTTGTGAATTTTTGACTTTTTAGGATTTTTTAAGTTTTATGTTGGACCACCTCATGGTGTTGATGTAGACGGTACTGCTACCATGATATTCCAACAATATCTTGCTTGTAGAAGTTGCTTCACCAAGATACGAGTGCTTGTATATAACCCAGGTAACTATTCTCATCTTCTTTGTTGATACCAGAGTCAACCTCACCTAGGTTTACACATCACAATAAAGTGCCCTTAGAGTCCTTATGATAAAGAGTTCTTGCTTAGACATGATCAATGCAAGATTTAGATATCATTGATTTCAAAGTGGATGGTGGAATGCAATGAGGAATATGAGATGTAAATGGGTTGGTCGATAGTTTGGAATCTTTGATTCTCCAAACTTGAGATGATGAGCAATGAAGGGTGGATATGGAATTTCGAGTGGAATCAAGACCAACCTCTTGATATACTTTGTATGTCACTCTTGAAGATTTATTTTGCATTGAAGGACATCTTTGATGGATGAAATTCCCTTTTTTATTTTTCCCTATAGTTTCTTTGACTAATGGAGTTTGATAGGGATGGATTTTTTTCTTTATTTTGCTTTGGAATCCATTTGAATTTTATTTGTCCATTTTTATTTTCCAATTCTTTTGCTTTGATGACTTGCTCTTTTCTTTGATACAGATTTTTCTCTTGTTGTTGGTCCCAATTGGTGGGAGGATGACGATTCATGACATGGCTAGTTGAAGTGTTGATAGTGGTTTTATCATAAGAACTCTTCATACTCCCCATGTTGATGTTTGCATTAGATAGAGTTTCCCCTTGTATGATGGAGGTATCACTATGATGTTTGGATTCTTTGATTACTAAATAACCAAGACCTTGTCGATAATCTACACTTTTTCTAGGATACCTTGTTCATAATGAAAATTTTTGTTTGCAACTGAATATGATTTTTCTTGGAAACAAGTTGCTAATCCTTCTCTACTCTTTTGTGTATCTTCAAAGGTGATAGTTTCTTCATTGGTAAGATAGATTGCTCTGACAAATATAAGTGATCCAAGTTTATAAGTCTTAGGTTCTTCAATATGTTGGATCTCTTCATTCTCAATGTCTTCAATCTGAGTTTGGGATGTGTCAGATTGTGATTGTTCTTCAAGATATGTTGATGATTCATAGTCAATGCAAAAAATTCTTCATGATCAACTTCTGAAATGTTACTATATGAATTTTTATGGATTCTACTATACCTTGATCATTTGTAAGGATGTTAAGAGTAGGAGACCCTTTGTAATGATGTCAAGAGTAGGAGACTCTTGTTTTAGAAGATCATCTATGTGTCCCATGGAAGCATGTGTCTCATGGGTAGATGTGGGAGTTCTTGGTGTATGGATATGGTCTTCTTTTCGAAAACTTTATATGGCTTGGAAGATACTCGTTAAGTCATTGTAGTATTTTGTTGATATGGATTCTTAATCTTGTCTAATTTTTGAGTTACCTTCATTATCAGATTGAAAGAGACCCATTAGATCTTGAGAAGATATGGATTCTTGATCTTGACTTAGTTAAGAGTTATCTTTGTTAACAGATTGAAAAAGACTCATCAAATCATGATAGTATGTAGGAGATATGGATTCTTGATCTTGACTTAGTTCAGGGCTATCTTTTGTATGCTTTGGATTATGTTCTTGACATGGATTGATTTCAAAAAATGAATTATTTGCAAAGGGTTCTTGGATTTATTTGACATGCCGACATGTGGGTGATAGCTCTTGGCTTAGATCTTGTTCATTGGTTATGAGCATTGGATTAAGTGTCTCCTGATCATCAATTGGATTTTAATCAAGTGTAGGATTAATGATTTCTTCAATATTTGAAACCATGAGGTCAAATGATGTTAATATGTCTTGAAATGGGTCATTGCTAGACATTGATGAAGGATGTTGATCATGCTTTGGAAAATATTCTTGATATATTTCGACTTTCTCATTGTGTGAAGTAGAAACATCATCAATGTGATTATTTTTGGATGAATCTCAAAGGTTATCCTCGACAATGATTGCATCTTGATCAATGAGGTATTGTATGAGGTTCTTGACTTTGATGCAATTTGATGTTTCATGACCTTTTGCTCTATGGTATTCACAATAAGCCTTGTTATCATACCATAAGGGTTTGATCTAAGGTTCATAATCACCTAGTGACTTTGGAAGATTGATAAGATTGGAATGGACTAGCTTGTTTAACACCATTTCAATTGGCTCCCCTAAGGGAGTGTATTCACGTTTGGTGGTGTTGTTGGAGTGTAAGGCTTGTTGTTGTTGTGATTGTTGATATTGTGTTTGAGGTTGTTGGTGTTGATATATAATTTTTTGATGTTGTGAGGATGGAATTTATTGATGTTGAGGATTTTGTATTGATTTTGTTGATGTATGCTAGGGACATTTGTGTGCAAGCTTTGTGAAGGTAGCTTTGTGAATGGATCCATCCCATAGTTCACCATGTGTAGATTTGACATGTTTAGATTTGATATGTTCATGTTTGGTATGTTCATGTTTGTTGGTATGTTCATGTTTGGGGTGTATTGATTTGGTGAAATGATGTTGTATTGGGGAAGACTCATGCCTTGATTGTTTGGTTGATAGACTTGAAGTTTTGACATTGATTAAAATATACCATGTGACAAGATGTTCCAAAGTTTTGATTAGGGATACCCATTGTTGTTATGTTGTTGAAGCTAGTAGAATATAATAACCTCGTGTAGGGATTATATGGAAGTGAGTTTGGATAGTGGATTGACATTGAAATGTTTTGTTGATTTCAAGATTGAATTTGTAAAGACGCCTAAGTTGTTGCAAGTATGCTTTTGGTGTTGTCATTGATGTCAAGATTTGCTAGTGTTGGTCATTGATTTCAACTATAAGGAGATTATGTGTTGAAGTTATTGTAAGAATGTTGGCATTGTTATAGTTGGGGAGATTGTTGTCAAGAGCTTGTTATGATTTGATAAGAAGGTGTTATGGTGTTTTCATCGGTGTTGTCATTGGTGTCTTGATGAATAAGAGTTTCAGTTGCAATAAGTTCACTTGGTTTCCAAGTGCTTTTGAGAAAATTTAAATAAAAGATATTACAGTGTGACAGAGTGGTATTTAGTGTTGTGATTTGCATTTATTCATGGTTGAATTTATGCTTGTATGGTTTGGATATGTTGACCAGAGGTGTTCAGAGGTGTTATATCCAGAGTTACAAGTTTTGGATCGTATGAAAACAAAAGTTGTGTTCAGCAGTGTGTGTGTTTGTGAAGAAGATTGTCTGAGAGAAATGAGATTGCTCTTCATTTCTCTGCATTGAATTTTCTTGTATTATGGATTTGGGGACGTCATTATGATGTCTATATCTACTTTCCCTTGAGGTTTCAGGTTTTGAGGTGTCTTGGGAAGTTGGTTAGTGAGTTGGATGTTTGTGCCTGTGTGTCTAAGTTCCAGGTGGTTGTGGTAGAGTTACAAAATATTTTGATGATGCTAGAATATTCTGAGATGTTGTATGGATATTGTGGAGTGTTGTTATGTGGTTTGTGTGAACTTGGTTAAGCATGAACTTAGTTGTTAAGGGTATTAATACAAGTTTGGTCAACCTAGCGTGTTAGTGCTAATTACAAAAGTGGTGTGATGTTTGTGGAAGCATGGAAAAGAATTTTGATGTATATTTGGGTCCTAGTTAACCCTTGGTGTGGTCATCCTTCACTTCTTTCCATCGTGAACGTGTTTGGTGCTGGCCTATTTTGTAATTACATATTTGAGGTGCATAGTAGACCTTGGAGAATGTTTTCAAGGTTGTGGATGGTATAAATGCAAGGTAGAGTGTTGGAGAATGGTCTGTGTGTGGTGTGAAATGTAATAAAGTGTTATGATGTGAGTGCGAGCTTTAAGAACTAAGGCTACTAGAAGCAGTGAGCAGAAGGTGTCTACATATTCAGTGTACTTGAAGTTATTAAAGGCAGAGAGCTAAAGGTTGCGTATGGTTCAGAGTTGTTGTGGTAGATCTTCCTATTGTTATGAGATGGATTTTTCTTTGTAACAATCCTCTTTCTTTATTCTTTCTAATCTGGCAATGAGACATTGGCAATGAGCCCTTCTTTTTTTTGGGCAATGATCCCTCCGGCAGTGAGCCTATTATATTCGATGTTGCAATTCATTTATATAGTGAGTTAATCCTCACCGTGGTTTTTCCCTTCTTGGGTTTTCCATGTAAATATGGCGTTCTTATGTGTTTGATGTGTTTTCATTACTATTTCATATGTTTACATTCTACTAATGCATGATAAGGGTTTAAAGGTTGATAAGGGTTTGAAAAGACATTTGAGGGTTTGAATGTTTTAAGTATACAACTGATTCACCCCCCTTCTCAATTTTCCTATGCATCTAACATAAGTGACCTAAGATCAATGTTTGGATGATGAGTTTTTTGGATGAATAGGTGATGTGAAACCTTCAATTTGGACAAAGTTTAGACTAGATATTTTGTTTAGGTATGTTTGAGGATGGTGATGAACTTACAAAATTTGGAAGTAGACTTATGACTCCAAAGTAGGTTTTCTCATAATGATGTTTACTAACTTAACCAAAATCTTGAAAAGAGTTTGTTTTCAAGCATGAAGCTAAACTAGGTGATAAGATGAAGATCTAAATCCAAATGATCTATATCAAAATGTTAAGTTGTTTGGAATGAAATGTTTTGATGGTGAAGTTGATGGTTTGTTGTTTTTCGAGTTGATCCTAATGATAACCTAGAAAGTATTTTGACAAGCTCAAAATGATGATGAACACAAGTTTGTTTGTTGTTATTCTGATCGATACAAGTGAACAAAACTCTATTTTATATTAGCTTTAAGTGATCTAATGTTTGTTGATCAAAATACAGATTTTGAAAATGTTCTTAAAGCTCTCTATTTTTTAGTTTCAGGCAAAGGCATCATTCTATTTTAGATAAGCGTCATATTGTCTACTACAAAGGCATTGCAATATCTACAAAAGCGTTGATGTTCAATAGAAGCATCATATTGTCAAAACAAAGGTGTTGATATGTAGATTGTTTTCCCTGACAAATGCATCAAGAAGTGCAAAGACGTCGATATGCAAACAAAAGCGTAAATTTAACAAAAATGAAAGCATTAGTTTCCACAAAGGCATCACACTGTTTAGATAAAGGTATTGATCTATTAGAGGATCTTTGATGTGCAATTTGACTGAGGTGTTTGAAATTTTTGATGTGATAAAACACAATAAACGTAGTGTAAAATGACTTAATTGTTGTTTAGATGATTTTTGTGTCTTCTTCTTCCACAAGATCACACTACTTGGCATCACAAGGGTATCCACGATAAAAACATGCCATATAACACAATCCTATTTGTAGTGGTAGATTAGGATTATCTTCTTATATTAGGCCCATGTAATAACATACCTTCCCTTGAATGGACAACTAGAGTATGCTAAGGTCATGTACCACCTTGGCACCTCTCACCTTGGAAGGAAAAGTTCCTTGCATGGGATTAATGTCGCCTCAACACGGGTTGGCACATAGCGAGTAACTTCATGTGATGATGCTATCATGTTGCACCAATATAAGTTGATGATCTACAAATGGCTCTTAGGCTTCTAATAACAAGGTTCGTAGTGGAGGTACTCCATAAACACCAACACATGTACAAACGTGATATTGAAATACCATATCCTTGTGTCAAAAATCACCCAAGACCATAAAGGAATGCTTGACATGTCATGATTGGATTGAGCTACAGTTTTCACTCTTGCCCCTTTATATAGCCCGCCAAAAGAAACATGCTCAAGATCGAACCCTAGGGTGATGAAGCCCCTAAGCAAGCCTTCCTAACCATAAAGGAAGGATTAACACTATTATTTCTCATCACCCAAGATCACACTAGGCATAAGGGGAGTGGATATGTAGACAACTCCTTCGGCGCACAATAAGAAAAAGTGAAAACTAGAGGTATTTCTTATCACCCAAGATCACACGAAGTGCAAGGGGAGTGGACACATACACTCTAGCCTACCAATCACGTGACAAACACGACAAACAAACTAATTTTAATTGCACCAAGGATTGAAATGTGTGGTTTAATTTTAAAGCACCAACTGAAAGCATGAAGATTATATTGTTCAATTTTAAGCACCAAGGGAAAATGAAGTTTGTCTTGTTCAATTTTAAACACCAAATTGAAGTGTGAAGATTGTGTTGTTAAAATTTAGAGCACTAAAGTAAATATGAATTCATTTTATGCACCAAATTGAAGTGTGATTATTGTGTTCAATTTTAGAGCAGTAAAGTAAATATGACTTCATTTTATGCACCAAATTTGAAATGTGAAGCCTAGATTATTTCTACAAGACAAACATTAGTATCCTTTTACAAATGCCACATGCTACAAACTAGTTAGGTGAAATCAGGAAATAGAAAACTATTAGGGTTAGCCAAAGATTAGAAATCAAAATTAGATTAAACCTTGAAAATTAGCTCACTATTATACTTGACAAAAGCACCGCATTATTGAACAAAAGCGTCAGACTGTCAAACAGAAGCACTACACTATCAATCTACAAAAGTGGGATAGTTTTACAAAAGTGTGGCACTTTTTTAGACAAAAGCATGGCACTTTGGACAGAAGCGCCTTAGTTTGTGACAAAAGCATTGCAGTTTCAGGTGATAGAGGTGCAAACCTTTAACAAAGGCACCATCCTTTACATAGAAGTGTTGTACTACCCCTGAAACCTACAAATCTAACAAAGCTCAAGAAAATTTGATTAAATAGGGATGTGGGTTCCACTGGGCGTGCTAAAATGTCATATGGTTAGATCAAGTGATCAAATAACATCAAATAGAAGCAATTAGGATCTTAAAACACTAAGGAACTACAAGATCATTATCAAATGAAATTCAATTAACAACACTAAGAAGATTCAATTCAAAAGCATTAAACTAAAATTCAAGCAAATGAATCTAAACTAGTGTGCAAACCTCCTAATCCCATTGTGGATTTGAAGCAAACTTGTGGTGTAGTGATTTAGAGTGCTCAAATTTATATAATACATTATGAAAAATCTTGATTTAAAAGTGATTGATTCACAAATGCTCTCAAACTCACTCAAATTGCTCAAGAAATGGCTCAATAATTTAAGGGTAAGGGTGCTATGAAGATTGTGAATGAGTCTCATGTTAAAAGGTGAGGTATTTATAGATTTTATGAATTATGATCAATGGTGAGGATTGAAAATGATAATCAATTGATGAAATTGAATTGAGGATGTGAGTATGGATCAATGGATCAATCAATGGTCAATAGTCCATGAAGGTGTGGATTAAAGATTTAATTAAGGGTCTATAATCCATGAGGATTCAACAAATATCTTAATTTTAGGACATATGTTCGAGATATTATTCATGTGGAGGGAAGAATTTGAATTTGAAAAGGGAATATTCTATGAAAATATTCTTTATGGAAGTTGGAGGATTGGAAGCATAATTAGCTAATTAAATAATTTAGAAAAATCATTTAATTGTGCAAGTTGGAAGAATTAAGAGTTTTAATTAAATAATTGAGAATTATTTAATCAAAGATGGAAAATGGCATTTAATTAAATAATTTGATATTATTTAATCAAAAGGGAGAAAAATGATGAGTTATGATGAATTAATCAAATAACCTTAATTATTTAATTAATAGGAGAACAAAGTGAATTTAACAAAATAATTCGACATTATTTAATGAAGATAGAGGAAATGAGTGATAATGAGAGAAACAATGTTAGTATGAGAAATCAGGATGTATGATATACGTAGGACATTTTCAGGTGTCCACACCTTCATGTTCCTCCTCATTTTTTGTTGTGGATATGTTAGTATCCTCCTTTTCCATCTTTTGAGAGGTCACTTGGGCCCCTTTTCACCATCCACCCTCTTGAGGGGGCATCACTACTGGCATATCACTTTTTCTTCTATGATATATTTTCCCTCCTTATTGGGGCATCTTTCTATCTATTTCTTCTATTCAGCCACCTATATTTTAATATTCTTCGAAACATCGTTATTCTAACATTATTTCAAAGAGGGGAAAAATGTAGACACCTAAATTTTACCATTTGTGTTTGATCAAATTTATCCTTATTTCATCCAAATCTCTTTCTAGTTGTATTAATTAAATAATATTGTATTTATTAATTAATATCATTCATTTCCCTAAAGTCTTCTAAATTCCTAAGGTATTTAATTAATTAATCAAATACTCCTATTTATTTAATTTAATCATTTATCCTCCCACATGAAATAAATTAAATATTTAATTCTTCCCTATTTCTCTCTCCTTGTCATGTCCTCCATAATTTCCTCATTATCCCTAATCTTGGTCTTAATCCCTCCATTAAGGATTTCCACACACTTAATCCTTGATTAAGAGGTGTCACATCCTTCAACTTTTAAAACATGTCTTCTAATCATTTTCATTAACCTAATCCCCCACCTAATCACCCCCTTAATTACTTGCATATTCTTAATCCCTTGATTAAGACATGGATAATTACCTTGCCATTTATGGCCTCCTATCTTGTCATATCATCCTTAAATGCATTCTCCTTTTGGATAAGTAACCCCACATGGGTTTACTTCCCCTAAAGTACACAAAAATAATTTAAAATACTTTTTATTCCTCATTTCCAATCATTATGAAAGATTGGACAAGAAATCCCTTTATGAGGGAGATCTTGTCCATCTCCCAAGGTACTTGCAAAGTACCAATCCTTTTCTCAAGTCCTCACATGGTGATACTTGTCACCATCTTAGGCCTTGAGAGGTCAACTCTCCCCCTTTCTTCTCCCATGGTGACACTTGTCACCACCACATGAGTTATGTCTCAACACATCTCAACCTTGATTTCCATCTTTCAATCTCAACCCTTGATTCACTTCATCCTCTCTCAAAATACTAAAACACTTAGCAATTTTACACAACACACATATTTGAGCAATCTTATACCGTTATATTACCAATATTGTATTACACACACATCATAGTCATCATCACTGGGGAAATCTACGCATTGAGGTCATCATCATACTCTGATTTCGTCAAATTTGGAGAAGGTATGTTCTAGGCCCTTATCTTAATTTTTGCCTTGATTTTGTGTTTTTTTAGGTTTTAGCATTGCATTTCCTTTCGTTTCAAACCATAAAATCACCACACATATCATAAAAATGGAAAAAAAATGCTAGAGGTAATTTATGCTAACCTATCATCATCTCTTAAGGTTAGTGAATCTATCCCTATCTCTTGTTCAGAATAAGGTAAATAAATATAATGAAAGTATACACAAATATTTCTCAAATATAACTAACCAATTAATACATGTGATCAAACCATCAAATAGAGTGTGTGGAAGCATAATTCGACAAACTAAATAAATAAAAACACATAACACTATTGATATAGAGAAACCCTTTCAAAAAAACTCTACCACCAGAGATATGTCAAGATTGTATTAATCTTAAGAACAGAGTTACAATAATACAACACACTCTATATTTTTAGTCTAACAATATTTTGGATATATAATAGTGCTTCACCTGCATAATCCTATGAAAAATCTATCTTATACACTCAACATATAAAGTAAAGGGAATAGGAAAACACCAAGTGGTTTCGATAAACTAATTGCCACCAAAACCATTGTCCACAAATAAAACCCAACACTCCATTGTGAATGTATCCATGTACTTGAGATAAAAACCACAAAGGGAGTCATTTTTTACTCCATAAATCCCAATACCTAGACCACTCCCAAGACTAGCATTTCATGAGACCATGAAAATTATGGCTATTAACCTTTTACCATGACCTATTTATTTAATGTAATTACAATATATCTAAAGTATCTTTAGATCTTCATTTGTATCCCAAAGATCTATCCTCGAGGGTTTCCACCTCTTACCTTTTATATTTTATCGGGTATTGTATTGCAAAACCTTATATCTTATTTTCTCACTTTTTGAGGGGTTTTAAGGGTTTTTAGAATATTTAAATTAATCTTCAACCTATTTAATGTGCCCACCTTGCTATTATATATTCAAATCTTATATTTTTTTTAATTAGAGATATGAATCAAGGATTACGCTCTCTGGAAGGTGTTTAGAGAAAATAACATTAAACATAAAATTACAAATGAATAGCTTACTAATCATGTAATATTTTCCCAACTTATATTTACATTGCAATGTTATAATGGAAAACTTAAAATAAATTAAGTGTGAGAAGAGACAAGGCCCATAGTCTCCATACACAAACAATGTTTTTTTATACTTATTAGAATTGGCTATGGAGATAGCCTGCCAAAATATTGAGGCCAAACAGAAAACACAAGAGAGAGAAAATGAATATGACAAGAATAAACTATATTCCTATCAATTATGATTCAATGTTGGATGTGTGTACAATGTAATAGAGACCCCTTTGTTATATAGCCAAGGTGAGATACAAGATGCCATAGGATTATGACAAGTGTCTTAATCATATGACATGAGACAACTTATCACAACTACCTAGGTCACATGTGTTACAAGTCAAAATATAAGATAACAACTAATGACAAATAACACATTCTAGAAAGATTCCTAGGACCTAAGTAAACTTAACATGTAAATAAGTCCCCTAGTAATGAATTAACTAGGTATACAAGACTTTCTTTACAGCAACACCCCCCCTTAAGTGCAACTTAGGGAGTAGCAGATTATTATGCAAATGACACAAAGATGCAAGAATGGGTCTTGGCTACTAGGGAATGTTAGGTACCCATGTACAAATGCAAATGAAATGACATAAATCACTCACAAATGGAGAAAAGGAGAAAACCTAGTGGGACAAAACTCCTCCCCAAAAGAGAGATGAAATACCAAAACAAAATTCTCTCAATGATGCATGAGAAGGCCAAAACCTCATGTGAGGAAAAATACCCCCCCATAAGAGAAAAGAAGAAGAGACGCAATGCATCCCCCCTCAATGTTGAGTCTCTTGCAATGATGGTAGAAGCTTAACATCGAATGTTGAAGATGATCCAATCTCACTGACCAATGTTCCTCCCCTTAGGAAGAAACAAAACCATGAATGTATGCAAGATTTCAGGAAGATAGATTATGGATGATGTCTCTAAAGCATGCTCAAGTGTCTCCATGTTGATGCCAAAAGCTAACACACTCCAAACAAGAGTTCTAGGCCACATTGTTGAACATGACAATTCATAATATAGTAGAGATGAATGTAGAACATGATCCAAAGACAAGTATATCCCCTCTAAAGACAAATAAGCCTCCTCCAAATGTTGTCCAAAAGTATCCACAGTCATGTCAAACTGCAAAGAATGATCATGTAGAGATTGAACAAGAGGGTCAAGGTGTTCCCTCACAACAATTGAAGAAGGATCATCTCCATCAAAGAGAAGATGAATGTCATCAATGATGTCTCCCAAATATGCAATATGAGACTCCACAAACAATTATGAAATACCTATCAAGCCATCACATGTAGCCAAATCTAAAAGACAATGTATGTCCTATTGCACTGAATCACAAGGAACCAAAACTAGGGAATCACAAGTATTCGCAAGTACAACAGTAGATGATTCAACCAATGTTGGATTACAAGAGTCCTCAGCCTCAAGATGTTGACTCATAGATGAAGAAGATGAAGCCTCTAAATCTAGATTAGGAGCCATAGAAACTAAAGTCTCAATAGATGTCTTTATAGGAGGAGAAGGAGAAGGTTATGTTTCATCAAAACTACCATACCTTTCCCAATCAACAAGTGTTTCGACTATTTTATCATCAATAGGTCGAAACTCTACAAGTGGAACAAGACAATTCGCAATAGGATCCTTTAGGAATGGAGGTTCATTTGAGTCTCCATACATCTCTCAAATTTTGGTCATAAGGTCATGAGGATCTTAATACCATCAGTGGCCATTTGTGTATCAATATCAAAACCACAACTAATTACTCCTAGGATATGTTATATTTTGAAATCCCACACAACTCTCTTCCATGTTGATGAAGGTTTAGGAACTAGTCCATAGAGATATGGCAAAATATTAGGCTACCTACAATGTGTTAGGATTCCATCTCGCCAAGACTTAAAGTTCCATCGATTTAACCTTATTATAGTAGGATGTATTTTGATGCCCATATTAAACTCCTCAACTTTAGTCACACAATAGACCAATCAAGAGACATAATAGGCCAATCAAGAGACATAAGCCAAAAAAGGAAAAAAGATTACCCCCCTAAATTACTCAATCATGAAACCCCCCAATAATATATGATTTTTCACTTTATAAGCCAAAAACAACAAGCTAGATTTGATCTTAGTGCTTATAAATGTCAAAATAGGCCATAAAATCAAGTACAATTTTTGGTACAAAATAAGATCAATCTGATCATACCACTAAAAATTACACACAAATTATGCACTTTAAAAAAAAATTGCACCCAAAAATGTTACCGTAGGAGCAAGATATGAGCTCCTAAAGTTCCCAAAATGACGATGAAGCAACAACACATGTGAGAATCTGGAATTTCTAGAAAAACTAGACACTAAAACCAAAATATGATTGCACCACAACGAAGAGCACAAAAAATTAGCCCAAATAAAAAAAAAATTCTCAAAAAAAGGAGTCAAAATGAGCAAGTTATGAGCCTTCAAAGTTTACCTTCCAAAACCAAAATGCAAATGGTGAGGGGGAAATTTTTTTTTAAAACCTGTTGACGTATTGTTGACGTCATAAAACCACTATGTTAAATTTGACATCCGATTGGCTGTCCCCAGTTAATGTAGGTTTGGCGGTCAACGAGAATATGCTGGGAATCTTCGGCAAATATTCTTCAGAATATTTATATCACCATATTTTAAAGTGGTCACCAAATTTTTATAAACTGTCATTGCCGATTTATTTTTAAACGTAGGTTATTAGAAATTCTAGCCATGAGGGAGAGGGGGGCTCGCCAAGCTTGCATGGCACCCTGCATACCCACTTGGTACCTACGCAGGCAGGTATTGTCTACAGTACCCTACTTGCACAAGGTACTGATTGATATATATATATAATTTTGATTTTTAAATCAAACTTTCTAAAAAAAAAATTTGACCTTATATATTTTTTCAGAAAAAAATCTAAATATATATATATATATTTTTTTTAAGTCGTATCGTTACTGTAATTATGACAACCTGGGGGGCCGTATGACTCCCTAGGAATTTTTTTGCCTTGATGAACAATTGCTCCAAATTTGACGAATTGACAGTCGATCTTAGGGTTTTTGGCCCTTCTGGATGTGATAGAAGGGTCATATTTGACCCAAAATGCTCCAAAAATGTAGCTACCTTCTAGATTTGGCAACCACTCTTCAACTTCAAACCCTCAGAAATTTGGCTTCATATGTCTGATTTGGATGAAACAAAAGGTAAAACCAACTATCTCAAACACTATGGTGAGGTTAGATTTGCACCAACAAGCTCCCATTTGAACCTATAATAAAGAGCCAAAAGAGGACCCCCCAAAAAAACCTTGGTATTTCTATCAAGTTTTTATGATTCTCCAGGTCACCATACAATGCAAGAGAAGAGCATAATCAACTTTTCAAGATTTACCAAAATATCTTTAGAAAATGGCTATCCAATGGCACCCAACCCACTCTGATACCATGTTAGAATTGGATATGGAGATAGCCTGCCAAGATCTTGAGGCCAAATGGAAAGCACAAGAGAGAGAAAATGAATATGACAAGAATAAATTGCATTCTTATCAATTATGATTCAATGTTGGATGTGTGTACAATGTAGTAGAGACCCCTTGGTTATATAGCCACGTGAGATACAAGATGTCATAGGATTATGACAAGTGTCTTAATCATATGACATGAGACAACTTATCACAACTACCTAGGTCACATGTATTACAAGTCAAAAGATAAGATAACAACTAATGACAACTAACACCTTCTAGAAAGATTTCTAGGACCTAAGTAAACTTAACGTGTAAATAAGTCCCCTAGTAATGAATTAACTAGGTACAAGACTTTATTTTCACCAACAATACTCACTAGTTTATATCACACAACCTTACCATTCTTAAAATTTCACAAAAAAATTGATACTAAATATATCTATATGTTAGTATAAGCACCATACATGGGATTCTTTTCCAAATAGTTAACACTTTGACTAGCACAATTGATCTTCACCATCCTATAAACAAACCCAATATTTGAACATAACATTTGTAACCATATTATCTCCTTAGAGGAATGTGTAGAAGCTATGTGCTCTATACTTGTAGTGAACATTGCAACCATGGATTGCCTTTTATTCATCTATATAACTACACCTCCAAACATCACAAACACATAATCACACATGTACCTCTTGTTGTCTAATCACTAACCCGATTCGAATCAACAAATCCCCATATGTCCAATGTCTTGCTCACATCATTGGTCCCATCATAATGTAGTTAGTAATCAAAATTTTATTACAAATATTTAAACATATTTAACATAATTATAATATTCTATACTAGGGTTAGACACAAACCCACTAAGAACTCATTGTACTTGGATAACATAGGTCCAATACATACCATTACATGTACCAAGTTACCTGCAACGCTAGCATAAAAAAATTATACATATCCTCAAAATCCCCATATGACTTAATACAATGATGCAAATATAACTTAGTACCAACAAGCAAAGAAATAGTCACTAGCTTACAATCCTACATCACAAATTATTATAAGATAGTTTTGAAAGGTACCTACTATGATTGAACCAAAGATTTCTACAAAAGTAATCCCTACTAATTTATATCTCCAAGATATATTTAGTAGCCCCTAAATCCTTCATATCAAATGCACCAAGAAAACTAAGTTTTGAGTTCCATAATCAAACCTTTGTTGTTCCAATAAATAACATGTCATAAATATTAAATATGATGATTAATAACTATTCATCAATTAAATTAAAATAAATTTAATGATCAACCTCACTCCTTATAAACCCAAGCACTTAAAAAAAAATTGTACCAAAAAATGTTACCATAGGAGCCCAAATAGAATACCGATAGTTCACAAAATGAGAACTACTTGGAAAAACCTATGAGAATCTACAATTTATAGAAAAACCAAACACCAAAATCAAGAACCATCTATACCATTGCAAAGCTCGTGATTTTTTTCTAAATAAAAAAATTACTCAAAAACAAGAGTTTGGATGACTGAGATACAAGCCTCTGAAGTTGGACTACCAAAAAAAAAAAAACTCAAATAATGAGGGCAATAGGCTAGGAGAAAAAATGATGGAATCACCACTAATGAAATTTGATTTCAACAATCAACTTGATAGAATATTCCCCCTATTGGCTATAAAACTACTAAAGGATTTCATAAAATTATTGTCAAAAGTCAAAAACTATTTTTTTTCATCTAAATTGCCCTTTAATATGTGAAAAACCACTTGCTTTTCCAAATTGGTGGTTTACCAGCTCAAAAGGTTATTTTATGGTTAGTTGATTGGTATACATCATTGGTAGGTGGTGAGGCTACACAATGGATCTTGTGTCAGCCATGTAACATCCAATCACGGTTGGAGGGTACCATGGGTACTTGTGGTAACTACGTACATAGGTATACTTGTGACCTGAAATAAATTATTTTAAAAAAACATAGAAAATCAATTTAACTAATGGATAAAAAATTAAACCTACAAATAATACAATGCACCTAATATACTTACACTAGCATTATGCAATAAAAATATATGTAACCAAATTGCATGAATAATACAAATGATCTCATAAGACAGAGTGAGCCAAAAAACTCTCTAAGGTCCCAAAGCAAAGTGCTCCAAATTTGATGATTTAACAACCAATCTTGGGGTTTTAAGCCTTTTGAATGTGATGGCAACATCAGATTTGATCCAAAATGTTCCAAAATTGTAGCTAACCTATGGATCTAATAACCACCTACTAAATTCAAACTCTTATACATCTAGCCTCACATGCCCAGTTATTTATTTATTTAAGATGGAAACTTAGAAGAAATATTGATTAATCAAATTAAAGCTCCTAATTTATCTAATTAATTTGAGAAGAAATGCTAGATGGATTACTTAAATAATTAAAATTATTTAATGATATTGAAAGAATAATTAAGATAATTAATTAATTAAATGAACTTATTTAATTAATTAGGGGTGATGATGAAGATTATAAGAATTAATTGAAGGTTAATTTTAGGTGTTTATACATTCATTTATACTCCATATGTGTGGTATATGGCCATATCTACTCTACATGATCATGCCAACAAACTGAAACCATATATATCTAACATCTAGCACAACCATTATCACATGGGAAGTATATTGTACATACATCATACTTATTAGCATACTTTGGAAGGATTATTTCATAGCTTATTATGTGTAAATACACTTCATTGTACATCTTATATAAACTAGTTTGCCAACTAGTGAGACTCTAGAAAATTATTTGAACTAGTATGGTTGTACTCTAGAGCGCTTTAGACAATTAACTGTACATGTTTATCCTATCTAATCATGGGAACCTAAATCCCCTATATCTCTCCTATAATATATTATACATTCACACAACATCAATGAAGGGTGACATAATCTTCACATTAGTTACACACTCTATTATTCCATGGCTTAATTCTCCTATAAAGCTTTTGCATAACAAGCACCAAATGGACATAGACCTATCTCCACTTGTGTTACTTTCTAACCATGTTTCTACATGTAATATTTTACTTTGATCTAAAAATAAACTTGTATCATTGTATCTTATGCTTCAAATCTATGCAAGATTAGTATCACATCTTGTAGCTATATAAAAATTGTAAAATTCTTGATCATTATAATTCTCAAGAAATATTTGAGAAGAATCCTATGGATGAATATGAGTGAGATTAATCAAATTAGATCTCAATAAACTTTTAAGCATGGTGCTCAAATATTAGTAGTGGAAATAGACTTGTTTCCTCTTGAGCTCATTTCTACTATCTTATTTTATTTTTAATGGCCGAAAATATTTTGTGTGCTTGATTCTCCCTTTTAGAAGTTATTTTGGTTTATAGGTGGAGCTTTAGCATAGGATTTACTTCAAGGTAAGGAAGACTCAAAAGTGAGCGTCATTTTGATTACCTCTTGAAGAATAGAAAGCTCTAATGCCTTAAACAACCCCTTTAGCGGTTCTACCAATCATTCTATGAATAAAACCATTCTCAAATACATTAGGAAATTTTATAGTTATCCTAAGAAATTCACCTATGTAGTATCCCATTAATTTGTAGTGCTTTAGTTGTTCTGATCCTTGAAAGTGAACTTTTGGATCAACCCTATCAAATCATCCAATCAACTTTTGTTTGAACTCTTCAAAAGTAGTGATGAGACCATGCCCTTGTGTCACTATGTCATGGTACCATTGTCCATGGCCTACCCCTTGTAGATGGAGTGAGTAAAAGTAGATGGCATCTATAATGTAGAAAATTTTATACCTTTACAATTTCACACTATGTTTGGGTCTCTTAATTTATTGGACTTAATTAACCTTTTAATTTGCCAAATTATGCATTCCAAAGCCCTATTCTTACCATTTTTTGAAAGGGGGCCCAACATTAAATAAATCCATTTAATAATTAAATTGCCTTGGATCATGTGTGTCATAGAGATATAGGCCAAGACCCATTTTCCCATGGGCGAATGGGTCCTCTTTATGGGCCAAGACCTAAATTAAAATATGTTTTTGGTGGCATTTTAATGATTAAAATTCAAATTGTAAGTGTTGGATTTTGGAATCTAATTTTTGGGAAATTGGATAAACACCTATAAATACATAGTCATTTGATCATTTAAAAAATAACACACACCTTCTAACATTCAAGAGAAAATATTATTGTCAAGAGCATTCAAGAGCAACATTATCAGTCCTTTGTAGCAACAATCAAGATCCTAACATCATGTCAAAGTTTGTGTGTGTCCATGCGTTCAAGCATTCAAGAAAGTCAAGCAATCAAGATCCAATTACCTTGAAGTGATGTGTATTTCTTTAGTCCTTCAAGGAAGCTATTGAAGGGTGGTGAGTTGCAACAATTGTTCATTCATCATTTCCTTCATTTCTATTAATGTTTTTATCATTGAAATTGGCATTGTGAAAGTGGGAACACTATTCACGGGGTTTGATTGAAGCCAACCCTATATGACACAAACATTTTTCCCTCTTTGTATATGTGCAAGTTATAGGTTGAAGGATTGAAGATATCTTGAAGAGAAATTTTACATTGTTGCATTTGTTGTCATCATTCTTGTCAATCTACAGAAACTAAGTTGCAGAATTCATTTCTGACATTCTGACAAATTTGCATGTGGAAAACATCATCTCAGATCTAGTTGCAGAGGATTGTAAAAATTATTTTTGGAAGCCTAATCAAAGACCCATTCGCCTAGGGGCGAACCGGTCACTCTACACATGATGAAATCAACTTTTGGTGACAGGTACATGCCCTCTGATATCTCCTAGATCTGCCTGCAAAGTGTTGTTACAGTTTGATTATCTTTGAGAATCTTCATTTTACATATTAGGTCCCATAGTTCAATTAGTTTCATTCATTTTGTCATTTTAAATCATTCTTAATCATCCTAATACCTTAAAGAATCCACCAACCTATGTCTGATTGAGGTTGAAAATCAATCTCTTGGCTATGTGTTTGGTATTCTAAGGAAATTTGGGAAGAGGTCCCTTGAATCCTAGGTTCTTTGCATTTAGAACCTAGGACCCCTTTTCCCACCATTTCATTTTGGTGAACCCAACATGAACCTGACATTTGACATCATAGATTTTTGATTTGGTAGTCTTTCAAACCCTAGATCTAGGTTTTGCATCATTGTGTTTTTCATTCTTCATTTAGGGTTGCATTTTGCATGTTTACATCTTTAAAAATCATAAAATCTAAAAATATTCCATACATATTGCATCATAGTTTGAATTAGTGTGTGTTTCAATCATTTAGATTAGAATTCCATTTAAAATTGCACTCAAAATTGTCACTTTTGTTTATACATTGTCATACATTTGCACTTGCATTTCATCAGAAAATTCTAGAAAAAATAGTCACTATAGAATCAATTTGCAACTAGAAACAGTAATCATAAACAGTAACTTAGAAACTTAGTTTTTTATTTTTCAGAACCTTGTACAAAGACCCATTCACCCCTGGGCAAACCAGTCCTTGTACAGGTGCTTTTTCAAAATTTTGCACACATTCCTATCTTTGTGTGCTAAGATTTCTTGTACTTGCATATCTCTATTACAGTTTCAAAAATTTCATATTCTGAGGAATTTTACATTTAGTTCATTTGGTAAAAGAAAGTGCATTATTTAGAATCAAAATTTGCATTAAAAAGTCATAATTTTCAGGTCTTTGCATCTTATAATTATCATATTTCAGATCTGAAATTTGCATTTCAATTTACTCAAATAGCAATAACATTCTTGTTGGTGTGAATAAATGTTTTGTACCTAGTTAATTCACTTACTAGGGACTTAGGGGACATATTCACATGTTACACTTACTTATGTCCTAAGATTCTTTCTAGAAGACTTAGTTGTCATGTCTAGAGTTTATCTTTTTCCTAGGTAGTTATGATGCATTGTCTCATATCATAAGATTAAGACAATTGTCATAATCATATGACATCTTATGTCTCACCTTGGCTATATAACCAAGGGGTTGTCATTTGTAATTCTTGACTTGGATAATCAATTCTATTGCAATCTTGAGCATTGCATATTGATCTCTTTGTGCTTTCCATTTGGCCTCTAGATCTTAAGTATCTCCATATCCAATTCTAACATGGCATCAACCATTTGATAGTATTTTTGGAGAGATCTTGGTATATCTTGAAAATTTGAGTATACTCTTCTCTTGCATCATATGATGATCTAAAGAATCAAAAAAACTTGATATAAATACTAGTTTTTGGGGAGGTTCTTTTTTTGACTTGGTATTGTAGGTGCATTTTGGGAGCTTATTGCATCATATTTGAGCTCACCATTGCATCTAGAGTGCCCGAGAAATTCAATTCTACCTTTTATTTCGTCTCAATTAGACATTGGAGGCCAAATCTACAAGGGTTTGAAGATTGAAGGTGGTTGCCAGATTCGGGAGGTAGCTACCATTTCAGAGCATTTTGAGTCAAAAAGGACACTGCCATCGTGCTCAGAAGGCCCAAAAATATATAGATGGACTGTCAAATTGTCAAATTTGGAGAAAGTTGTCCTTTGAGGCAACTTTTTTTGTTGCCCAGGCCATACGACCCAACCATTATTGCAGGTCAACGTTAGGTACAGTTGCAAAAAAAAATTAATCAATTTGTAATTTTTAATTTTTTTATTACAAGTCGATTAAATTATTTGAATGTTTATATTTTAAAATCAAAAGTTTCTTTGAAATTGGGGCTTGACCCCTCAGTGCAACAATTAAGTTACAAGGACAACAATTGGGTTGTCTAAGGTTTGAATCCCACGGTAGATAGTGGGATTACCATAGGGAGAAAGCGGTCGTGGGAGGTCAACAAGCAACAGTGATAGTGGATCTCACCTCAACTCGCACCGGTGGAACGAAAGCTTAAAGTCAGATTTGACACCATCGGGTTGCAAGGCAGTGGTGGGTATGGAGATATCGGGGATAGGGTCCCTCGTGTGTGGCCTCATTGGTTCATAGCTCTAGTCAAAAGCGTTGGGTGCTGCCCCTTAGCAATGATTTACTGAAGAAAAAAAAATTCTCTTTGAAATTTTAATATTTAAAATTAAAAAAAGGGTTTATTGTACCCTACACAGGCAAGGTACTCAGATCCTACCTGCCTGCACAGGTACACAAGAGGACACGGGCACTACATGGCACTACCATAGACCCACCTCCCTAGCCGGGTATTAAAAATCCAATAGGAATTTTCAAAAGTGGCGACAGTTCTTTTACAAAATCAACAGGCATAAAGAAAAATCCGATGAATATAAATCCAAAATATTTTGTCACTTATGTGAAGATTCTGTCACCTTTGTAAGAATCTGGCATAAAGAATATTCATCGAATATTTCAGCATTGACCCATACAACTGACAGCTAGAAGATTGTAAAATTTAAGTCGATGGATTGTTGACATCAGCAATACGTTAGCCCTTTTAAAAAAAAAATTCACCCCTCACCGTTGGTAATTTTCATTTTGAAGGAGATTTTCAAATGCTCATATCTGGGCCATATGACCTCCTTTTTGTGAGAATTTTTTTTTTATTTGGGGTAGAATTTCATGAACTTCATAGTTGTGCAATTGGTTTTTGATTTTGGTTCATGGTTTTTCCAAAAAATGCAAATTCTCACAGGTGTTGCTAAGTCATTCTCGTTTTGAGAACTTTTTGGGCTCCATTCTCACTCTTATGGTAACATGTTTGGGTTTTTTTTGAAGTGCATAATTTTTTGTGTACTTTACAGTGTGATCAGATTGATCTCATTTTATATAAGAGTTTCACTTTGATCTTGTAGCCAATTTGGCATTTGTAAGCACTAAGATCAAGTCTAGTTTGTTATTTTTGGCATCTAGCATCTGTAAAAACACTAAGTGTAAAGTGCTAAATCATATATTGTTGGGGGGTGATTCTTGATTAGGTGATTTGGGGGGGTCTCTTGGTGCATTCTTTTGATCTGTTTACTTGTGCTCTTCTTTTCCATGGATCATTCTAAGGTTCTTTTGCTCACATCGTATAATTATTCAACATGACATCAAAATTCATGGACTATTCTAATGACTAAAGGCCATTCTCTATATGTTGAAAATAAGGTACTTGAACCTACAGATGTAGATGAAAAAGATAAAATGGATGATTGGACATACCAAAGCTCTTGGATGTCTTCATAAACTAGTTTATTAAGATATTTTGTTTCAAATTGAATCATGTAAGAATTCTCATGAAGCTTTAAACAGATTAAAAATATTGTATGGTACTACAGATGAAGTAAGAGGCTATCAAATTGATAACAAACTGATGATCCTTGATCCTAAGAACTTTGGCAACATCCAAGACTACATCACTAAGGTTAATGATCTACAATACATTGAACAAACTTGGTCCTGATTATGTTTCTTGTGTTTCTAGCTATCATACTCATAGAAGTACTATGGGGTCTGCATATACTACACCTTCATTTGCATCATTTTCTAAGATGTTAATACTTGAGCAAAAAAATCTTATCTCAATGGGTCCTATCAAGACTTCTAAATCTCAAGAATTGTTGGCTGGTTAGGGGAAAGAATCAAATAAGAAACAAAAGAAATCAAATATTAATCCACATTCAGATCAAGCAAAGAATACATTCTCTTTCAAAGAGAAATCATCTAAGAAGGAGAAGACAACTTGTTCATGTTACCTGATTTTTGCTTCCAGCTAAATCAGGTAACTTATTGTTGTGTTTGCATTTAAAAATTAAAAGATACATCATTTTCTGCAAAATTTCATTAATGTGCATAAAGGAGATTGTCAAAACAAATTCCATTATTCCAGTTTTGCAATTGCATACAAATAAGAAAGAGAACCAACATGTATTGCAAATGTAATCTTTATTGATGATCATAAGTGTATAATGTCCCTCACAAGCCGAGGGACTGACTAGTTTAATGCTTTTAAAGAAAAGACTATACGCTTACAGATAAACAAAAAAGAAATGCACATAAATGAAAAGGGACCCATCATTTCCTGGTGGAATGATGAATCCCGTTGGCCTTGTCCTGCATCATCTCGGTCTTCCCCGCTTGTCCTGCTTTTGTTTGACGCTCTCCTCGCTGCTCCTAGGTTTCCTGCATTTGAAAAAAGAGTGTTGTTAGAGCAATGAAAGATCATTGATCAAAATATGTGCAAAACATCCATAAACATGTAATCTGATGTCCATAAGCATTAAAATAGGTAGCATACCATAAGTGTCTAGGAAAACAAGAAAAGAGTAATCAAACACACCTATGATATGCTTTGTTCATCTAACTTGTTTGTTCCTTGTGCAGATTTAGGACAAGTCTTTGTTACTGTTCTGATTCAGCTAATTACAACATGTGGAGTAAAATGTGGCTCCCACGAGGGTTGAGCCCAACATGCTGTCGTCTTATGTTTTAGGAGGGATAGGAAATTCAACAACTTGATCAAAGTAATGATAAATATATTCTTGATGCAGTAAATCAATATGAAATCACACCAGTTGATCAACTTTCATTATCAAATTCAAAAGATGCAACAAATAATGTGAACTGTCAAGAAAGTTACCCTTCATCTTTTCACAATGAATCAATCAATAGGCTGCCATCATGCCAAAAGGGGCAATATTTTACTAGATATGTCTTTAAATCTTCTTAAGTGGATCCAAGATCCATTTTGTTAAAGAAGCAAATGATTTCTGAGATGCATCAAGTTCAATTATGCATCCATTAATAATGAAGGAGCTATCAAGTCATGTCTGAAACCATCATGAGTCATATAGGGCAGCATGATCGTCACAAAGGGTGGAATGCATATTACAAAGGGACATAGCTATGTACTGTTCACATTGAACAATTAATAATCATTCACTCAACAGAGGAACAAGTACAATCATTTGATGCTACAAGACAACAAGAATCAATGAACAATGGAAATCTTGTATGACAAGAACTAATGCATTCAAAGACAAAGCAAAAGAACAATGATATTGAGATAATAAGAACAACCCAAAGGCATGGTTAAGAAATATCAGTTCAAACACTTCAAGTGGACATTCATTACAAGATGATGTAAAGATACAACAAGTCTCCATGAACTCAAAGAGCCATGCACTCACATATTTCCAACTTTTCAAGCAAGATTAAGCAAACCAAAGATTGGTGGATCTGAATAATATGAATGAAAGATTGAGATTACATTCAAATGAACCAGTCATTTACATTAGCTACAACCATGATCATATTAGTCATAATGAATGTAATGCATTTCAAACAACATCTGAACAAACTCACTAGGGGCTCATGAGAGTGAAAGTAAAGTCACTTAAGCATGATGATGATTAAAGCACAGAAGGGATGCAAGCAAACAAAAATTTGGTTTGAAGGCATTCGGGAAAGCACAGGAGTGTTGTGTGTGAATCATCTTGAGGCAGATGTATTCTTGAATGAAAAGGGGGGCTCTCTATTTCTGGATACAAATGTTCACATTGTTATAGGAAAAGTGACCTTGAGAATTTATGATGACATCTCATCCTCTTGTTACTGAGGGTTTCATCCTTACCACATTAGAAGATAAGAATAAATAAATGCATACAGTTGAGAATCAACAGTGCAAAATAATGTAAAGATACAACTAAAAGTTGATCAAGACATGGCAGTATTGTGTTACAGAGCATTAAAAGATACAGTGGAAGATGCTTGCCTGAGCATCTACAATATTTATTTCATAGAAATGAAAAGTCTCAACATTACTGTCAATTCCATGATAGCAACCTTTCAATGAACAATTAATATTCAAGCATGTGTGAAGACATCTAGCTCTAAACATGATGGGCAATACATAGCTACAACAGTAAGAAAAAATGTAAAGCAAATGAAGATATGTTCAAAGTTTTGGCTTAGAGACCCCATATTAGACTGCCTAAACTCTTTCACCAACTTGCCAAAGCATGAACATTACACAATGAAGGTTCAAAGCAGGGACATTGAGTGCACCTAGTAAGTGGCATTAGATGTTCAATGTTTCTAGAAAATGAAGGAGCAAGCATTCAAAATAATATAGAGGGTTTAGTGTTTCCCATTCAGGAAGAAACAAATCACAGTAAGCAATCCAACATCTAATGGAGCAAGTTTAAATCTCCAAGAAAAGAAGAGGAATTTCCATAGCTTTTATTGTCAGATCCAATACAAAATACTGAAACTCAACATGTTGATTCTGTTTATGGCACTAGATTTCCAAAATCTCATATTGTCATTTTAGACAGTAATGAAATCAGTGATGACTCGCAAGGGACATATAATAGTAAGAGAAAGTATGATGCATTTTTAGGGTCATGGCTGGAAATGGAAAGATATATGGAGTTATGGTTTTATATTAAGACCCTCCATCATCCACAAAAATCAACATAAAAAACCCATTTCATTCCTTTGGGAGGCTGTGGCTTTTTGAGTAGTTTTCTTCATAAAGTGAAAAAACCCACTTTGGGTTTTGTTTTAAAATGTAGAATATAGAGAATGGTGAAGTGTTTTCCTCCATTTATGTGCCAAAATGCTATTTTTTTGAGGAAGTGTAAGAACCCACTTGGGGTTTTGAGTCAAAATGAACAAACAGAGGAATGCGCTAAAAAACCAACTATTTATTCATAGCCGCAGCCTGAAGATTCAGTTTGCCTCACAAAAACAAGAACCCACTTGTTATTTTGCATCAATACTCAAACACAGAGGATTATAATGATTTATTTTGAAGAATTACAAGTTCCATCAAAGGTTTTCCTTCTTTTCTTGCAAAGAATAACATGGATTTTTTTCAAAAAGGCAATGAAAGTATATAAAAAAAACCAGTGCATTCTTTCATGGCCGCAACCTAAAAACTAGATTTTCTTCACAAAATCACAAAAAGCACTTGGAATTTTTGAATTAAACTTCAAATACAGAAGAAGAAGCTAACTTTCACTCTCTTTTTTTACTATGGAAGGAGCTCGAAGTTTGAGCAAAATTTGTAGAAACAATGGATGTATATGTCTGAAGTGAGCTTACCTGAGCTCCAATTGCTCATTTTCATGGATATGCAAGCATTTGACTGCCTAAAAATCCTACATTTTAGCTTCAAAGAACCTCAATCATGGTGGCTAAAGACAAAAGGAAACCCACAAAGAAAATGAAGCTCAAACTTGCAATAGAAAATGCTCATGATCGTGACTTTAATACATGAAATGGCCTTCAAATGGTGAAAAAAAGTTAGTTTTTGTAAAGAAGAAGCAATTACCTCTTGTTTCCCAGTGGAAATCACTTAAATTTGTCAAGAAACCAGTCAAAAAATAATTTTTTGAGTGCACCCATCGAAACCCCATGGCGGCAGAAGAACTCTCCAGAAAGCTCGATGGCAAATGAATGTGTTTTTTTGTTTTTTCCGTTGTTTTGTTTAGGGTTAGAAACCCTATAGAGGCCAACCAAGGTATTTTTACCTTGCATTTTAAAAATTGCAAAACACAATTTAATTTGCTACGTGAGCTAAGTGATTGAGTCTTATGCCTTAGGCATGTTTGCCTTATGTGGCATTCACAAAGACAGGCAGTTTTGCATTGTGTTACATTTTGGAGACCAACCCTATGCCTTGGTGCTTTTTCACTATATTTTGAAAAATGCAATGCCTTCCAAATACTTTGGAGTTTCCTTCTCACCCTTCACATAGGTCGAGCCATAATTGACCATTTTTGCATGTGTTGATATGAAATGCTAGCCAAGTGATAGTCATAAGTCACTTTTGGCTTCTAAATGCAGAGATAGGGGTGAATTAAATTTTATCAAATGCCTTGGGATTTTTGAGTTGGCTTAAATGCTTTTAAAATAATTTGGAGTGATTAGTGATTTATTATCATTTTTTGCATTTATTCAATTGTAAAACATTATTGAAGTGATTTGCAAATCACTTTATTTAATGTTATTTATAATGCAAATGTTGATGTAATCCAAGGAGGTGGTGGGGCCTTTTATTTTGCATTGTTTTTGAAATGTAAAATAATTTGATTAAGTGATGTTATTATGAATCACTTAATCAAATTATTATTTTAAATGCAAAATAGAGTCTTGTGCTTTTGCAAGAGCACTAAAAGTGTGGGTCAAAGCTCTTGGAGACAAATGATGATTGGAAGACATGAGAAAGGTGTGGGGGGGTGTCTTTGACTGATTTTGGAGGGAAATGGGTTATTTGGAGGAAGTTTTGTCACATTTTTAGTGTGACTATGGTCTTGGTTTGACCTTGCTTCACGTGGAGGACAGTTTGGAGTGATTTTAGAAGGTTCTTTTTGGCCTTTTTTGCTGCATACAACCAGAACCTTCTAGATGGACTTGTGTGGGAGAGTTGTTTGTTTTTTGGCTTAAGTAACTTCAATCTTTGTTGTTGGAGTTAGTTCTTTCTTTCCAGCAGAGTGATAGCTTGATTTTTGGGAGTTATCTTTTCAGTAGGAGCAATATTGTAACTCATAGATAGATTTGTATACCAGTGAGTACTTTGAATTAATGAAATTGAATATTTACCTTCTCATTTTATGTTTTATTGTGTGCATTTAGTGGTTGATCAGATTACTTGTGAAATTTAGCTTTTCTTTGTAGTCTTGTCTCATTGTTAGACACCTGTTTAGTAGAAAAGTGTATTGTTGTAGGTTATAAGTTGTGTTAGGAAATGCAAATTCTTTTAGTTGTGAAATATTTCCTTCTAAGAGTTCAACTGAAAAACCTCCTTATAAATTACTTATGCAAGAATGCATGCAAAAAATGAGCTGTGTAAACAAGGTTGTGTCATTGTTTTGAATGTGTGCAAGCTGTTTGCAGGTCTTAGTTTTTTGGTGTATCACCTTTTAAAGTTTCAGTTAAGTTTCATTTTCAAGTATCTTTTTTACTCTTTCCTCAAGAAATCATTAGTTTAGGTGACATCAAAAGGGGAGCCAACCCATAATCTGGAGGTCTACTTTCATAATAGGATACCCATAGCCTGAAAGTAGTCCCATGTTAGTCCAAATTTGTTGAGTTCTTTAGCAACTTGGAAGAGGGGTGCAAATTTGGATGACTAACAGTTTGGCATGCCTGGTGGGACTGCGAACTACTTCTCAATTCATATTTATGCATTTTGTTACTACTATTTGGTGTGTACAACAGTAGTTTTAGCCTTTTGGAGGCAAGTTTTCAACACACCTGGCGACTCCGGAAGAATAACAACTAGTTTTACCCAAACAAAGTGCTAGTATGTACTTATTTTCAAAAGAAAAATTAGATCTGGCTTTCTTGCTTTACAAGAAATTTCAATGAATTTCTAGCTTCTATAAATGCTCCAATATGTCTACATTTTATGAAGACATGTTCTATCACCCTTCATTTCATGAAAATGTTACTCATATACCTAATTATTGGCCATATCAAAATGAGCATGCAACTATTTTTAGTCCAAGTACCTTTGCTACAGAAGATTATCAATATTCTCCACATGTTTTCCGCCCACCCACCCCTGCTCAGTTTGCACATCAGCCTATATATGTCCAACAATAGTCTCAACAAAATCATCATAATGTCAGCCAACATGCTTATTCACATACCCAATGTTAGAGGGTTAACAACATGAGTATCAAAGATATAATTTTTGATTTTCAAAGACAGATGTTAGAGATTGAAAGACAATAGGAGGTTGACATGCATAAGGAGGAGTTGGCTTACCAGGAATACATTCAAGAGCAGTAGATGGAGGTTCAAAGAAGATGACATGAAGAACACCTTGCAAGAGAGATAGATACTAAAGAGGAGAAAATAAAGTTTTTGTCTGCTCAAGTGCAACATAGTCAAGCTTATTCAAATTATCAATGCTAACTAAGGTACGAAACCCAGGCAACCCCTTCCATTCCTAGTTTTAGCTCAACTCTTCTTGTAATGTTGAATCATCCTGCAAATGCAGAGGTTTCAAAGTGCAAGTTCCCTAGCTTTAAACAAGAGAAACCTTTAGAGCCCTTTAGTGAGCCTACCAATGATCCTTCTACCCATAAGTTTCCAAGTTGGAAAGGGCCATCTGCTCTACCCTGTGAGGTTCCAACATCTGCTATACAAGAGAAGGAGGGGGCTACAAATATAAACTTGTTGCATTTAGCTATGGAGGAGTACAAACTACAACATCAAAAGGTTGAACAGGAGAAGATTTCTCAAGATGTATTTTGCAATGTTTTAGCTAATCATCCTCCTGATTTTGTTGAAGATGATCAAAATGTTTCTAGAGGACAGTAGGGTGAAAAGGTGAAAGTGGCTGATGATAAGGATTAGTTCATGGATTGGAATAATGAGTTACCTCCTTTTATTCAACATGATGAAGAAGGTGTGAGTTTGATTTGCTAAACAAGTGCCTAACAATGAGACAAGACTACAAGGAAAAGATAAATTTCACAAGTAATCTGATCAACAACTAAATGCACACAATAAAACATAAAATGAGAAGGTAAATATTCAATTTCATTGATTCAAAGTACTCACTGGTATACAAATCTATCTCTAAGTTACAATGTTGCTCCTGCTAAAAAGATAACTCCCAAAAATCAAGCTATCACTCTGTTGGAAAGAAAGAACTAACTCCAACAACAAAGATTGAAGTTAGTTAAGCCAAAAAAATAAACAACTCTCCCACACAAGTCCATCTAGAAGGTTCTGGTCGGATGTAGCAGAAAAGGCAAAAAAGAACCTTCTAAAATCACTCCAACTGCAGTTTTTGAACAACAAGAGGACATCAAGCAATCTGAGAAGTTGCTGATTGATGACCATCAGTATGAGAATGGAGCCTTGAACCATGAGGAAGAACATAAGTCTAAACCTGACATCATTTTTAGAGATATAATTGAACAGTTTTGTTCAAAGCTGGGTAACAAGGAAGCAAACCTATTAAAGGTTGACAACCACGTTGGGCTAGAACAACAGGTTCCCAAGCGTGAACGAGTGTTGAAGCAACTGGAAGAATGTGTTCTTGATAAAGAAACTCCTCATGAACCTAAATTGAAAGGTTTTAGCTAGTTGGAGGAGCTTCCTTTCTACTATACAACAGAGCTTGAAGCTAATTTATCAGCTGAAAGTTTTTTTCAAGAAGCTACTTCATTGTTTGAACTTTTTCCTTCCTTCATTGAGGAAGAAGAGCCTAATTTGAAGTGTACTTCTTGGAGTGATGATGAGGATTTCAAGCTTGAACCAGCTGTTCCTAAGAGCCTCCCAAGAGCTGATAGCTTTGATAAGTTATTAGCTACCTTGGTAGAAGAGGATTGTTCATTGACCATGGAGGAAGAATCAACATGGAAAATCATTATGCAAGGTGAAGCCATGAAGCATGAAAAACATGAAAAATAGGAAGAAAGAGAAGCAACCAACAATGGTAGTTCAAAGTTTATTCATTCTAGGGGCTGTCCAATTAGATACTTAGCTAGTTTGAAGGCCATTGGAGTACCAAAGGTCATGCTTTTGGAGTTGCAACTGAAAGTGATCAGATTCAGCTCACTTGTCCAGTTCAGGACAACAATAGGCATGATCATTATCAAGGTGCAAGTAAGTTTATTTGCATTTTTCATGAAACGTTACAATAGTATATTGAATATCTACATGTGTTTCATGTTCTTTCAGCATTACATAACCATGTAATGCATCAGTTGTTGATCGGGAGGGGTAGTTATTTCACAAAGCCAGTCAATGGTTTTGTTTGACTAAGCCTTGTTGTTGGTTAGAGTAGGTTAGAATAAGTTTCAGTTCAGTTTTAGTTTTCAATTCCCTAAGTGTTGTTCAACATAGTTAGGTAGTTTTCTTTGGTGTTCTAGTGTGTTTTGAATAAGCTTTAGGGTGTCTCATGCTAGTCTAGTGAGTTACAACAATATACATGATTGTTTTTGAGTTGTGTCAGCTTTTAAATGACTTAGTACCCAATGGATAAGCTTCAATCAACTAGTCAAGATGTTTAACAGGCAAACATATAGTAGATGTCGCAAAAAATGTTACTTGATTTTTGCTTCCAGCTAAATTAGGTAACTTATTGTTGTGTTTGCATTTAAAAATTAAAAGATACATCATTTTCTGCAAAATTTCATTAATGTACATAAAGGAGATTGTCAAAACAGATTGCATTATTCTAGTTTTCCAATTGCATACAAATAAGAAAGAGAACCAACATGTATTGCAAATATAATATTTATTGATGATCATAAGTGTATAATGTCCCTCACAAGTTGAGGGAATGACTAGTCTAATGCTTATAAAGAAAAGACTATACGCTTACAGATAAACAAATGCACATAAATAAAAAGGAACCTGTCATTGCCTGGTGGAATGATGAATCCTGTTGGCCTTGTCCTGCATCATCTCGGTCTTCCCCGCTTGTCCTGCTTTTGTTTCACGCTCTCCTCACTGCTCCTAGGTTTCCTGCATCTAAAAAAAGAATGTTGTTAGAGCAATGAAAGGTCACTGATCAAAATATGTGCAAAACATCCATAAATATGTAATATGATGTCCATAAGCATTAAAATAGGCAGCATACCATAAGTGTCTAGGAAAATAAGAAAAGAGTAATCAAACACACCTATGATATCTTTTGTTTATCTAACTTGTTTGTTCCTTGTGCAGATTTAGGATAAGTCTTTGTTATTGTTCTGATTCAGCTAATTACAACATGTGGAGTAAAATGTGGCTCCCACGAGGGTTGAGCCCAACATGCTGCCCTCTTATGTTTTAGGAGGGATAGGAAATTAAGCAACTTGATCAAATCAATGATAAACATATTCTTGATGCATTAAATCAATATGGAATCACACCAGTTGATCAACTTTCATTATTAGATTCAAAAGATGCAACAAATAATGTGAATTGTCAAGAAAGTTACCCTTCATCTTTTCACAATGAATCAATCAATAGGTTGCCATCATGCCAAAAGGGGAAGTATTTTGTTGGATATGTCTTTCAATCTTCTTAAGTGGATCCAAGATCCATTTTACTAAAGAAGCAAATGATTTCTGAGATGCATCAAGTTCAATTATAGATGCATCAAGTTCAATTATGCATCCATTAATAATGAAGGAGCTATCAAGTCATGTCTGAAACCATCATGAGTCATACAAGGCAGCATGATCTTCACAAAGGGTGGAATGAATATTACAAAGGGGCAGAGCTATGTACTGTTCACATTGAATAATTAATAATCATTCACTCAACAGAGGCACAAGTACAATCATTTGATGCTACAGGACAACACGAATCAATGAACAATGACAATCTTGTATGACAAGAACCAATGCATTCAGAGACAAGGCAAAAGAACAATGATATTGAGATAATAAGAACAACCCAAAGGCATGGTTAAGCAATCTCAGATTAAACACTTCAAGTGGACATTCATTACAAGATGATGTAAAGATACAACAAGTCTCCATGAACTTAAAGAGCTATGCACTCACATATTTCCAGCTTTTCAAGCAAGATTAAGCAAAACAAAGATTGGTGGATCTGACTAATATTAATGCAAGATTGAGATTACATTCAAATGAAGCAGCCATCTACATTAGCTATAGCCATGATGATATCAATCACAATGAATGTAATGCATTTCAAACAACATCTAAACAAACTCACTAGGGGCTTGGTAGAGTGAAAGCAAAGTCACTTAAGCATGCTGATGATTAAAGCACAGAGGGGATGCAAGCAAACAAAATTTTGGTTTGAAGGCATTCAGGAAAGCATAGGAGTGTTGTGTGTGAATCCTCTTGAGGCAGATGTATTCTTGAATGAAAAGGGGGGCTCTCTATCTCTGGATACAAATGTTCACATTGTTATAGGAGAAGTGACCTTGAGTCATCCTCTTGTTACTGAGGGTTTCATCCTTACCGAATTTGAAGAGAAGAATAAAGAAATGCATACAGTTGAGAATCAACAGTGCAAAATAATGTAAAGATACAGCTAAAAGTTGATCAAGACATGGCAGTATTGTGTTACAGAGCATTAAAAGATACAGTGGTAGATGCTTGCCTGAGCATTTACAATATTTATTTCATAGAAATGAAAAGTCTCAACATTACTATCAATTCCATGATAGCAACCTTTCAGTGAACAATTAATATTCAAGCATGTGTGAAGACATCTAGCTTTAAACATGATGGGAAATACATAGCTAGAGTAGTAAGAAAAAATGTAAAGCAGATGAAGATATGTTCAAAGTTTTGGCTTAGAGACCCCATATTAGACTGCCTAAACTCTTTCACCAACTTGCCAAAGCATGCACATTACACAGTGAAGGTTCAAAGCAGGGACATTGAATACACCCAGTAAGTGGCATTAGATGTTCAATGTTTCTAGAAAATGAAGGAGCAAGCATTCAAAATAATATAGAGGGTTTAGTGTTTCCCATTCAAGAAGAAACAAATCACATTAAGCAATCCAACATCCAATGGAGCAAGTGTAAATTTCCAAGAAAAGAAGAGGAATAGCCATAGCTTTTTTTGTCAGATCCAATACAAAATACTGAAATTCAACATGTTGATTTGTTTATGGCACTGGATTTCCAGAATCTCCTATTGTCATTTTAGACAGTAATGAAATCAATGATGACTTGCAAGGGACATATAATAGTAAGAGAAAGTATGATGCATTTTTAGGGTCGTGGCTAGAAATGGAAAGATATATGAAGTTATGGTTTTATATTAAGACCCTCTATCATCCACATAAATCAACATAAAAAACCCATTTCATTCCTTTGGGAGGCCATGGCTTTTTGAGTAGTTTTCTTCATAAAATGAAAGAACCCACTTTGGATTCTATTTTAAAATGTAGAATACAGAGAATGGTGAAGTTTTTTCCTCCATTTATGTGCAAAAATGTTATTTTTCTGAGGAAGCATAAGAAGCTACTTGGGGTTTTGAGTCAAAATGAACAAACAGAGGAATGCGCTAAAAAACTAGCTATTTATTCATAGCCGTGGCCTGAAGATTCAGTTTGCCTCACAAAAATAAGAACCGACTTGTTATTTTTCATCAATACTCAAACAAAGAGGATTACAATGATATATTTTGAAGAATTACAAGTTCCATTGAAGGTTTTCCTTCTTTTCTTACAAAGAATATCATGGAGTTTTTTTAGAAAAGGCAACAAAAGTATATAAAAGAACCAGCGCATTCTTTCATGGTCATGGCCTAAAAACTAGATTTTCTTCACAAAATCACAAAAAGCACTTCAAATTTTTGAAGTAAACTTTAGATACAAAAGAAGAAGCTAACTTTCACCTTTTTTTTTTACTATGTGAGGAGCTCGAAGTTTGAGCAAAATTTGCAGAAACAATGGATGTATATGTCTGAAGTGAGCCTACTTGAGCTCCAATTGCTCATTTTCATGGTTATGCAAGCATTTCACTACCTAAAAATCCTCCATTTTAGCTTTAAAGAACCTCAATCTTGGCGGTTGAAGACAAAAGGAAACCCACAGAGAAAATGAAGCTCAAAATTGTGACAAAAAATGCTCATGGCCGCGACTTTAATACATGAAATTGCCTTCAAATGGTAAAAAAAAGTTAGTTTTTGTAAAGAAGAAGCAATTACCTCTTGTTTCCTAGTGGAAATCACTTAAACCTATCAAGAAACCAGTCATAAAATCTTTTTTTGAGTGCACCCATCAAAACCCCATGGCGGTAGAACTCTCCAGAAAGCTCGATGGAAAATGAATGTGTTTTTTTGTTTTTTCCATTGTTTTGTTTAGGGTTAGAAACCCTATGGAGGCCGACCAAGGTATTTTTACCTTGTGTTTTAAAAATTGCAAAACACAATTTAATTTTCTACGTGGGCTAAGTGATTGAGTCTTATGACTTAGGCATGTTTTCCTTATGTGGCATTCACAAAGACTTAGGAAATTTTGCCTTGTGTTACATTTTGGAGACCAACCCTATGCCTTGGTGCTTTTTCAATATCTTTTGAAAAATGCAATGCCTTCCAAATACTTTGGAGTTTCCTTTTGACCCTTCACATAGGCTGAGCCATAATTGACTATTTTTGCATGTGTTGATATGAAATGATAACCAAGTGATGTCATAAGTCACTTTTGGCTTCTAAATGCAGAAATAGGGGTGAATTAAATTATATCAAATGCCTTGGGAGTTTTGAGTTGGCTGAAATTCTTGTAAAAGCATTTGGAGTGATTAGTGATTTATTATCATTTTTTGCATTTATTCAATTGTAAAACATTATTGAAGTGATTTGCAAATCACTTTATCTAATGTTATTTATAATGCAAATGTTGATGTAATCCAAGGAGGTGGTCTAGCCTTTTATTTTGCATTGTTTTTGAAATGTAAAATCATTTGATTAAGTGATGTTATTATGAATCACTTAATCAAATTATTATTTTAAATGCAAAATAGAGTCTTGTGCTTTTGCAAGAGCATTAAAAGTGTGGGTCAAAGCTCTTGGAGACAAATGATGACTGGCAGACATGAGAAAGGTGTGGGGGGATGTCTTTGACTGATTTTGGAGGGAAATGGGCTATTTGGATGAAATTTTGTCACATTTTTAGTGTGACTATGGTCTTGGGTTGACCTTGCTTCATGTGGAGGATAGTTTGGAGTGATTTTAGAAGGTTCTTTTTAGCCTTTTCTGCTGCATCCGACCAGAACCTTCTAGATGGACTTGTGTGGGAGAGTTGTTGGTTTTTTGGCTTAAGTAACTTCAATCTTTGTTGTTGGAGTTAGTTCTTTCTTTCCAGCAGAGTGATAGCTTGATTTTTGGGAGTTGTCTTTTAGCAGGAGCAGTATTGTAACTTAGAGACATATTTGTATACCAGTAAGTACTTTGAATCAATGAAATTGAATATTTACCTTCTCATTTTATGTTTTATTTTTCCCATTTAATGGTTGATCAAATTACTTGTGAAATTTAGCTTTTCTTTGTAGTCTTGTCTCATTGTTAGGCACCTGTTTAGCAGAAAAGTGTATTGTTGTAGGTTATAAGTTGTGTTAGTAAATGCAAATTCTTTTAGTTGTGAAATCTTTCCTTCTAAGAGTTCAACTGAAAAACCTCCTTATAAATTACTTATGCAAGAATGCATGCAAAAAATGATATATGTAAACCAGGTTGTGTCATTGTTTTGAATGTGTGCAAGCTGTTTGCAGGTCTTAGTTAGTTTTTTGGTGTATCACCTTTTGAAGTTTCAATTAAGTTTCATTTTCAATTATCTTTTTACTCTTTCCTTAAGAAATCATTAGTTTAGGTGACATCAAAAGGGGAGCCAACCCATAATTTGGAGGTCTACTTTCATAATAGGATACCCACAGCCTGAAAGTAGTCTCATGTTAGTCCAAATTTGCTGAGTTCTTTCACAACTTGGCAGAGGGGTGCAAATTTGGATCACTAACAGTTTATATGGCAAGAAGCTTGGACACGATGAACATTATTGTTATAAGAAGGATATTGATGAGTTATAAAAATTCTCAAAAATAATCAAATTGATTTACCTTCTAGAATTCTTGAGTCACCTTCTTCTTCTTCTTCAAAACAATCTAATAAGGAAAAAGGTCATGCTGATTTGGCTTCTACATCAGGAAATAAAGGATGAGCTCTTTGTGATTTTTTAGGTCATGAATTAGGGAGATGCCTTGTAGATTTAGGAGCATCTCATCATATAGCATCTTCATAGTCCATATTATCTTCTTTTGAGCCTTGTACTATGTCTCCTTTTTTGATGGGAAATAATACATACATGAGTGTAATAGGGAAGGGATCTATTGATATTGGGGAGGGAAATTTTAATGATGTTTTATGCATACCTCATTTGTCAAATAATCTTCTTTCCATCTATCAGATTACACATGGTGGAGATGGGAGGACTATGGAATTCACTCTTGATTTAGTTATCATTAGAGACTTGGACAGTAGAGAGATTATTGCTACTGGGATAGTTGATCATTTATCTTGGTTGTACACCTTTGTAGATTTTTCTTCTGATGATGAATTTGTTCCTACGACTGTTGATCACAAGCTTCTAGTGTGAACCATGATTTAGAGGAGACATTTGGCTTCTTTAACTTGGGAGTTTTCACATCAAATCCAATTCTTCAGCCATGCACTTCATCTCCTCCATCTACTATTGTAGTTGTTGATGCTTATATTGCTACAGATATGGCTTCTTGTCTTTTAGTGCAACAAGATCTTCATCGTCTTCCAGCTACATCCACTTGGGATGCATACTTGAAAAACATTGGTGGGTTATTTTTTGAGTCACATATTTAAGATTTGGGAGAAACCATTGATTGCATACATCTTCTCTTTGATGAAGATGATTCTTCTTCAATTTTTTCAAGGGAATACTCTGATCCTCTTGTTCATTCTCTGCATGATCAATATTCATAGTTTGAAGTGAGTGTGGATACTTTTGGAAAACATTTGGAGAAGGATTATTTGTCTTCAAAGAAGATATCTTTGTCTTTGTATTGTGTTCTACATTTGTCTCTAGGAGATTTTGGATTGACATCTTTAGTTGTGTGGCCTAAAATGCTTTTTTGGAGTGTGTCAGCTTTCAACATTGACATGGAGACACTTGAGCATAGTTCAAAGACATCACATATCATTCTTCTTCCCACATCTTACTGTGTGCGAATGAATTTTTGTACCCTAAAATGCAAAACTAACCTAATTCAATAAGGAAAAAAAACCAACAAACACTCAAGATTAGGCCTAAGATGAACTCAAACAAACACAAGAAAATGGAACTTTTTACCTTGTTTGAATTGATTGATTTGGTTGGCCCTTGTTGATGCTTGAATGTGTGGTCCTTTGTTGGAAAAATAACATAAAACCTAGCTCTAAATGATGGTGATGAGATGGTGAATGCAATGGAGATTGTGGGTAGTTGGATAGACGCAAGATGTGAGCTCTATGGTGCTGCAACAATGGTGGATGCTTGGATGAGTGCTTGGATGCTTGAATGCTAAAGTGGATTGATTGCTTGATTGTGGATAGTGTAAATGAGGGAAAAATCCACCATTTTTAGGGGAAGTTCCTCTAAACAATGGAGGGCCAAGATCAAGGTAAGATGGACAAGATCAAGGGCTGAGGTGAGTTGAGAACTCACTAGCCCTCACATCTTGACATGTGGCAGGTGAGATGGAAAGAGGAGATGAGGTGGACATGACATGGAGGTACTACATAGTACCTTGGGATTTGGACAAGATCTCCTTATAAAGGAGGTCCTTGTCCACATGTGGGTGAGAGGACATGTGAGGAATTAAAAATTCCTCAAATATCCACATGGGGATGGGAGAAGGAATTTAAAATTCCTTAAAATGCATTGGGGGATTAAATGTGAATTAAAAATTCACATAGGGAAGGGGTTGCCTTCTCCAAAAGGAGAAAGCATTTAATGTAGTTGACTTAGGACACATTCTATAAATGGCATGGGGATTAGGTTGGCCTAATCAAGTGATTAAGGCTGTACAAATGCATGATTAGATGAATTAATGACAAATTAGAGGCAAGTGGGAGATTATGGAGGATGTGACCCTAATGATGATTAGGGGTGTGCACATCCTAGTCATAGATTAATTAAATTAATTTGGATTAGAGGGGATTATGGAGGATGTGACACAAGGAGAGAGAAAAAGGGATGAATTAAAAATAGATTTAATTCATAAGAGGCATAAAGTGACTAAATTAAATAAATTAGGGTATTTATTTTATTTAGAGAGGAAAGGGAAATAAGGTATTTAATTGATTTATTAAATACCTTAGGGACATTAGGCTGCAAGGTAATGTTAATCAAATACTAAATCATTTAATTAATGCACATGAGGGATGCAGGACAGAGGAATAGAAAGGGATGAATTTGACTATATGGGGGTGGTAAAATTCAGGTGTCTACATTTTACCCCTCTTCGAAATACTATTAGAATAACATTGTTTCAAAGAAAAATAAAATACAGACGACTCGGTAGAAGAAAAGAATGTAAGACAATCCTCCAATGAACCAAGTGTAGGAAAGGTTGTGTAGGCTATCTAATCATAAAAAATAAAGGAGAATGCCCTGGTGTCACAGGGAAGTGGATAGGACAGAAGAATGGAGGAAAATGGTAGGGTATGCCCCCTTGAAAGGGTAGATGGGGAAGAAAAGGGCCCCTGGGAAACTTCTCGATATGGAGAAATGGAGGGTACCACGCGATAGATCGTGAAAAACCATGAAAAATGGCTTTTGAATGGAGGAAAATGAGTAAACGGGGTGCAAATGGCAGCCCGCGAAAGAAAATGGGTGAGTGAATTAATAAAAGGTTAAATAAAGGGTAAAAATTACCCAAAAATTAAAAGGCTAATTAGGTGCAAAAAGTGAAAATTATAAATAGTAAATTTGAAAATTACTATTTACCTTTTGCACACTTGGCAGCTAACTAGAAAAGAGAGAGAGAGAAAGCAAGAGTGATGAGGATGGCTGGGAGAGATGATGAGGGATTCGTGCACAATGAGCTCATCCACTGAGGTGAGGAGCTATGCCATTTTTACTATTACCAAGCAATACCCTGCCAACTAGGGTTTGAAATCCTGCTTTGTAATTTGATTTGAATTTTTAAGCATATTTTAATCTAGGGACCAGGTAGATTAGGTACGTGGGTTCGCCACGGATGGGCGGATTCGCTCGTCCACAAGGAAAATTCGCCTGTCAATAAGGATGGGCACAGAAAGGGGCGAGGTCATGCTTCGCAGGGGCGGTGCACTAGGGGAGGGCTGATTTCGAAATCACCTCTCCAAAGAAAAGGTGGGATCGTGCAATGCAGAGGCAGATGCACTAGGGATAGGCGAATGTGAATTCGCCGAAATTAGAAAAAGGCGAAAGCGATTTCACCAAAAGGGAAAATGGGCGGAGTCAAATCTGCCTTTTGGAGGAAAAGGGTGAGGGAACATTCACCACTCGGGAAGGGGAAGACGTAGGGGTAGATTCAAAATTTCCCCTTGGGGAAAAAGGGCGAATGCAACTTCGCCCCTGAGGGAAAAACAGGTGGATTCACACCTAGATAAGAGAGGGGTGGATTCGCTAGGAAAACATGCGAATTCGTAGGATGACGTCAAAAGGGAAAGCACACTTGCGGGATAGGAGAATGCGTGGGGAAGGGAGAAGGGGTGAATTGGCCTTACACATAGGCGAATTCACCAAACCCGGGACAGGGATGAAAATGACAGGAATGAAATAAAAAGTGAGAAGAACTGACAAGTGTCTATATGGATAGGACTAATTGAGTCAATGCGTACATGTAAGATCAATTATTACAACGCTTAGGCATAAATGAAGGCAATGAAAATGCTCACCACAAATTGCTATCACAAGTGGGATTGCTGCACATGTTGGGGATCCCAACATCTGAGCGCACCGAGGACTATTGCCAACACTGATGGAGAGATGGAGCTTGGAGACATTGACTTTCCATCTCCCGACAGGGGATATGATAGTGACATTGGAGGACGTATAAAAGATTTTACGATTGCCCTCTGAGGGCACCTAGTCAGCTAGGTCTGCACTCGACCAATGAAGGAGAGTCTGAAGGATGTGTTTGAACCAGTGGAGATGTAGATCTAGGGGAGGGAGCTAGATCTCAATGCTTGTTTGGGGTTACATGTACCAACCCTACCACTATATCTCTGTGGTTTGATCAGTGGGATCCTATTGCCAAACAAGAGTGGATGCTTCTACAGCCTCAAGATTATTGAGGTTGTCAGATACATTAGGGAGAGGAGAGAGGGGGAGTTCGCATGGGGAGCATGCGTACTAGCATAAATTTACAGGGATTTGGTTGAAAATTTTGTATACCTTGAGGATATCAAAATGTGGTTTCAGCCACGGTTGTGAGATAAACTCTCCTATTTTCAAAGGGAAGGCTCCCCCTTTGCTTTCTATTTCAACAATTCAGAAATAAACTCTAACTATAAATCTATTCTAAATCTGGGTGAAACTCTGTCTTGTTCTTTTTTTTCAGAAAAGACACTTATTCTTTTCTCTTATTTCAAAAAAGAATCACAACTGAAAGCATAAATGATTAATGAAGTAAACAAATAAAGAAGCAAAGTTTCCATAAAGGCACAAAGTCCTTTGTTTCTCCTCTAGGACGAGAGAACAAATTGAAAGCACAAAGTCTTTGACAACTTACTCTCCTATCAACCTTTTTAGATGATTTTTTGGTAACCAAGTACAATACGTAGTAGCTCAAAATCTAACTACATGATGCACTTATAATGCAAAAACATAGAAAATAAAAGCAACACAAAGTATGCAAGTTACCCCCTTTGCTTGAGCATTCTACAATAGCTTCAAACATGACAAACAACTCAAAGTCCGTAGTATCAAATCTGAAAAACCAATCTAAAACTCCAAATGCAATAAGCAGCTCAAAGTTTGCAAAATTGAGTATAACACCACAAAACTCACAATCAATATGCAGAAAATGTCATCACATAACACCTTGAATCAACACAAAGTTTGAAAGCAATTTTCCTCTTTTAATTGACTATAATATGATTTACATCTAAGATCAAAGTCTTAAAGTGCACATACAAACTAGTAGAGTTTTGTTGCTTCCAAAAGATCCATATTACAATAGACCTCCTCAAGTATTTATAGGAGAGAAGCCTTGAGAAAAAGGTGGGAGGATCCCAACAAACTTGAGAAATTATCTCAACCACTAACTAACTGCAATTGAGTTATTCAACATTACAAGTCCTATTGTAATTTGACTTGTAATGTTATTACATGCAATTACAAGTTACAACTTTGCAAGTGATATGATCACATGCAATTACATTTTTCCATTTTAGATGTAGCATGTTTAATCAAAAAAAAAATACAAATGCATAATTGAAATTATTCTAAGTGTCCAAGACATGACTCAAACTACATCATCCTTGATTGGATCTTCATGCTGCTGTTTGGAAAACATTCTTCCATATTTGTCTTGAAAGCATTCTATTATCATCAATCTATGTCATCAATTATTCAACTCTCATAAAGGTGTGTGGCTTCGTCATGCTGTTCTTTCTTTGATGATAACCACTTCTCAAATCTAACTTAGCTGCATGTTTTAGATCAAGTAAATCATCTATTCTGGGAAGAGGATACCTGTTCTTTACCGTTATCTTGTTCACATAGTCGATGCACATCCTCCAAGTTCCATCTTTCTTTGGAACCAAGACAATTGGAGAACCACAAGGAGAAGTACTAGGACGAATAACTCCTTTTTCCACCAACTCTTGATAATTTCCTCATTCTGCATAACTGATAAACGGTACATGCCGATATTAGGAAGTGGCACATCCTGCTGTAACTGGATTTCATATCTCTCTCTTGGGTGGCAACCCCTTAAACATGTCATCATAAGTGGAAATAATCTTGACCATTTCAGTTTTATGTTTTGGGTCACACCCCTTGAATTCAGATTTATCATCTTCTTTGGCTTTTACAAGCATAATACAAAGTTCTTACTTGAGTTGACCAACCTCTTCATTTGATTAACTAGTGTAAGATTAGTCTTCACCTTATGTGCCCGTACAATGTATTCTACCCCATCTTTAAAAAGACTTATTCTCCCCCCTATAAAAGATGTCATAAAGATAAGGACTCCCTAACACAAGCCCACAAATATCCAAAGCTCTACTTCTACCTCATCTACAAAGTTTGCATGATAGCAAATCTCAATTTACATTGTTTAGTTACTTGTAGTTGAGCATCATCGCAAACCCATCCAAGTGGATATGGTTTCGGATGAGGTGTTGTAGTCAAATTAAGTTTCTTTACAACTTCTTCAGATATAAGTACTTGTGAACCCGTATCAAACAGAGTATCAATCTTAGTGTGTTTTGTTACAACACGAATGTGAAACAATTCATTTCTTTGCTTATCAACCTTAGGAGAAGATTCTTTACTTGTACTTGCATGGCATTAGAAAAACTTGCATCAGATGAGAGAGATATACCTTTCCCTTTACCTTGGTTTTATATGCTATGGAGTATGGCCTCAACTTCTTCCAATGAATCATCATGCCCCTCTTTCTTGCAATGTACCCTCTTTCTTAGGCTGTTTTCTTCCCTTTGCCTTTATCTTTGTCTTTGTCTTTCCCTTTAGACTTACCCTCGAACTTAGATGGCTTCTTGGAAAAGTTATCACTAAAATATTCTTACCCCTTGACTCTAATGAGTAGCTTGAACAGACACCTCGTCTAGATTGTTGGGACTCAACATCAAAATAGTGTGCCTAAGGTAAGAATGTAAACCACCAATATACTTAAGTAATGTGTCTTGGGTATACAAGGGAACATTTAGAGCAATGTTTCCTAAACTCATGAGTATACTCCTGGACAGACTGCCCCTTACCTTGCCTAAAGGTTTGCCAATTCATGGTTAACTGTTGCATGTAACCTAAAGGATAGAATTGTTTCCTAAGGGCAGCAACAAACTCCATCCAAGACATATTAATATGACCATGGCGAGCAATTTCTTCCCGAGTTTTACTCTCCCACTAGGTGAGAGCTGAGTTGCTAATTGAATCCTAGAAGCATCTTCTACTAGGCTTTGAATCCTACAGTATACTTCTACTTGTTGGACCCAATCGTCTAACTTCTCAGCATTTAACTCCCCATAGTATTTAGGTAACTCAAATTTTACATCAAGCTTAATTATTTAGACTTGCTCTTAAATGGATTTACATTAGAAGAAGGAGAAGGAGAAGGAGGAGAAGAAGGGGGAGGAGAAGAAGAGGGAGAAGAAGGAGGAGAAGGAGTTTCTGGAGCTTTCTCCTCTGTGTCTTTCTGATCTTCCTGCTTCTTGTGCTTTGAAGAACCTCCCTTTTCATGCTTCTTCTTTTCTGCATAAAGTTCGTCCACCATCGCCTTCATGTCAAGAAATAGCTTCTAGAAATCCTTGACACTAAGCTCTGAACTTTTTCCACCTTCTTTCAATTCCATTTGTGACAGTTGATTAACTCTTCGTCTTCCGATTTCTGGATTGTATTCTTCAAGTTCTCCTTCGCCTCGTTGCAACCTGGATCTCGTTAGCATTCAATTTATGCAATACTAGCCACATACAAGGCTCTAATACCAACTTGATCTATATAGGATCTAGGACTAATTGCTTACAAAATGCGTAACGTAAAAGATCAATTATTACAACGCTTAACATAAATGATTACATAATTAAATGCTCAAATGAATAAATGAACATAAAATAAATAAATGCCAAGATAATGAACTGAACAGAAAGAGAGAAGAAATAGAGAGACGAAACCACAATTGATAACGGAGTTCGTCCCTAAGGACTACGTCTCTGGGTCCCTCTCCAACGGAGTGACCGATCCGATTATACTCCAAAACAGTTACAATTGCTTCAAGACTATCTCCTTCAAGCACAACAGCATGACATTACTCTGATGTGCAAAAATGTCTTCAAATCTCTCGAGCATTCTCTCGCTATCTCCACTTGGACTTTTTCCCAAAAAATAAGGCCTAAACCCCTTTTTTTATACATAAAATTTGCCTAATTAGGCTTAACCAACAATTAAATGCATAACCTTCCTGATCAACTTGTATAACCCTTTGATATCTCCATTTAGGCTTCTGGTTCAGGATTGTTAGGGGTAGTTTTACTTGTTTGTGGCTTAAAAAGCCATTTTTTATGTATTCGGGCTCACACACCTTTCTAAAGAAACCGACTTCCATATATGATTGTGGTCGGTTCGGTGGTGCAACGGCTATTTACCTTTTAGTGGCCACGGGGTCAGCGGTTCCAACCCCGCCGGCCTCGCTTTTATCCACATACTCAGAATTGCAAGATATCAAAACAAAACAGCTATCCACATTTACATAGGCGTATCCTTGCGGGTGCAACGGAAAACGGCTGCGCCATTTGAGAGGAGATCTCGGGGTCGAATCCCCTCCGTATTTTGTTGCAACAAACGAACAACCCAGGATGGATAGCACAATGCTGATGTCGGAGAACTTGCCACGTGTCCAAATGCCATTCGCTGGAATATACCGATGTGTCCGCTGACGAAGATGCACACGCAGATTTCCGTACGCTGACTATGAGTCACGTGTCTCACTGCTATTCGCCGAAACTGCTGACTCACCCGATGACGTGTGTTGACTGGATTGCCACATATGATGTCCGTACCGTACGGCTGGGACACGTGTCACGTTATGATTGGTCCATACAATCTCAGTCACCTGCCATGTGTCGGGTCAGAATTCGCTCAAGTGTAATCCATATAGTACGGACTGCCACGTCAGCATGATGACGTCATCATCTGTCCCTTCAAGTTGACTAAAGTTTGACTGCTTCTAACTTGAGCTTACGACGTCGGATTTCGACGAAACGAACACCGTTGGAATCGTCTCGACGAGCTCTTCGCAATGACGCTGGTTTCGTTAATTTCTGAGAAGATCATTTTTTTCACCTTCTGGACGCCCCTGAAGCCAGTTTGACTGGCCGTAACTTGCACAAACGAAGTCCTTTTCGCCCCGTTCAAGTTGTGTTGGAACCAGGACGTCATTCTCTTTCTGATGAAGCTAAAATCTAGAGTATTGGGAACACATCAATTTTCACTGAAAAATTGTTCCCCGGATCAGTATGGATACAAAACTTTGAGTCATTGAGGACATGGGAGAGGCACTGATTAGTGTTGGAGGCGACACACGAGTCAATGAATGCCCACGACCACAAATTGCTATCACAAGTGGGATTACTGCACATGTTGGGGTATCCCAACATCTGAGCGCACCGAGGACTATTGCCAACACTGATGGAGAGATGGAGCTTGGAGACATCGACCTTCCATCTCCCGACAGGGGATATGATAGTGACATTGGAGGACGTATAAAGGATTTTACGATTGCCCATCCAAGGGCACCTAGTCAGCTAGGTCTGCACTCGACCAATGGAGGAGAGTCTGAAGGATGTGTTTGAACCAGTGGAGATGTAGATCTAGGGGAGGGAGCTGGATCTCAATGCTTGTTTGGGGTTACATGTACCAACCCTACCACTATATCTCTGTGGTTTGATCAGTGGGATCCTATTGCCAAACAAGAGTGGATGCTTCTACAGCCTCAAGATTATTGAGGTTGTCAGACACATTATAGAGAGGAGAGAGGGGGAGTTCGCATGGGGAGCATGCGTACTAGCATAACTTTACAGGGATGTTGGTTGAAAATTTTGTATACCTTGAGGATATGCAAAATTGTGGTTTCAGCCACAGTGTGTGAGATAAACTCTCCTATTTTCAAAGGGAAGGCTCCCCCTTTGCTTTCTATTTTAACAATTCAGAAATAAACTCTAACTATAAATCTATTCTAAATCTGGGTGAAACTCTGTCTTGTTCTTTTTTTTTAGAAAAGACACTTATTCTTTTCTCTTATTTCAGAAAAGAATCACAGCTGAAAGCATAAATGATTAATGAAGTAAACAAATAAAGAAGCAAAGTTTCCATAAAGGCACAAAGTCCTTTGTTTCTCCTCTAGGACGAGAGAACAAATTGAAAGCACAAAGTCTTTGACAACTTACTCTCCTATCAACCTTTTTAGATGATTTTTTGGTAACCAAGTACAATACGTAGCAGCTCAAAATCTAACTACATGATGCACTTATAATGCAAAAACATAGAAAATAAAAGCAACACAAAGTATGCAAGTTACCCCCTTTGCTTGAGCATTCTACAATAGCTTCAAACATGACAAACAACTCAAAGTCCGTAGTATCAAATCTGAAAAACCAATCTAAAACTCCAAATGCAATAAGCAGCTCAAAGTTTGCAAAATTGAGTATAACACCACAAAACTCACAATCAATATGCAGAAAATGTCATCACATAACACCTTGAATCAACACAAAGTTTGAAAGCAATTTGCCTCTTTTAATTGACTATAATATGATTTACATCTAAGATCAAAGTCTTAAAGTGCACATACAAACTAGTAGAGTTTTGTTGCTTCCAAAAGATCCATATTACAATAGACCCCCTCAAGTATTTATAGGAGAGAAGCCTTGAGAAAAAGGTGGGAGGATCCCAACAAACTTGAGAAATTATCTCAACCACTAACTAACTGCAATTGAGTTATTCAACATTACAAGTCCTATTGTAATTTGACTTGTAATGTTATTACATGCAATTACAAGTTACAACTTTGCAAGTGATATGATCACATGCAATTACATTTTTCCATTTTACATGTAATTTGTCAAAAAAAAAATACAAATGCATAATTGAAATTATTCTAAGTGTCCAAGACATGACTCAAACTACATCATCCTTGATTGGATCTTCATGCTGCTGTTTGGAAAACATTCTTCCATATTTGTCTTGAAAGCATTCTATTCTCAATCATGTCACTTATTCAACTCCTTGTGTGGCTTCGTCATGCTGTTCTTTCTTTGTATCATTCTCTAGCCTTAGAATTTGTGATAGACATATATTTTGATATTTATATGATATGCGATGGGCATTGCTGACACTATGTGGTTATTATGGGATGAATGTTTATTTATATTCATGTGTAATGTGGATTATGATCATGATGTATGTATGTGACTATGATGATTTATGCTTATGTTTATGTGGATGATATGGATTAAATGCATTATGTATAACACTTTGTGATGTAGGATGTGATGAATTATTTATGGTTTTATATGCTATGGATATGATTCTAATGATTTGTGATGTAGGCAGTGATGAATGTGTGTACACTATACAATCAATTTGCTTTTATATGATGGATTATTCATGATGATGTGATTATAACATGGAAATGTAATGGAATGTAATGAATGAGAAATGTGATGTATGGGTATGTGATAATGTTATGAATGAATGTAATAAAATGCAATGTATGCAATGAGATGGACTAATATGTTCAGATTAAAACTCTAAACAACCTTAAATGATAATGAAATGGGATGATAATGGAATGGAATGAACTTAAGATGCTTAGAATAACCAATCCAGATTAATCTAAACAACATAAGATGCTTAGAATAACCAATTCAGATTAATCTAAACAACTTAAGATGAATATGAAAATGACAATGCAAAATGAGATGAAATGATATGAAATGAACTTAAGATGCTTAGAATAACCAATCTAGATTAATCTAAACAACTTAAAATGAACATAACAAGGATTATGCAAGATGAAATGAGGTGATATGAAATGAATTTAAGATGCTTAGAATAACCAATCTAGATTAATCTAAACAACTTAAGATGAACATGACAATGATAATGCAAATGGATAATGGACCTAAGTGAACAATGATAAGTGTGACAATGTATCCCATATCAAGATGAATTAGGATGGGTGTGACATTGCACCTATCAAAATCCGTATGAATCCTATGAAGGAAAGGTGGGAGATGAGCATTTTCACAACCAAAATCACTAACCATATGCTAGGGAAAGGATGGATGGGGATAAATGCAATGCAACGGGATGATAAATGAAATGCAATGCTAATTCTATTTTTCCATTTTGAGAGCACTGATTTTTGATATAGCATAAGACACGATACACTAGGGTATGAGGAACCAAGGCAGATGGGTGTCAAGTGTATAAAACAAACACAACAAATAGGAAGGCTATCCCAACACCCCAAAGTCACAATGGATTTGGTCGGGCCAGGCGTTGAGATAACCACAAGCACAAGAGGATGCCCCAACGTAACACAAGACCACAGGGATCTTAGTGGGTACTACATGGGACAACCAAGAAGAGAGAAACATACAAAAGATCAAGATATGCCCCTACGTTTACTGGTCAAAGTGCACCATGATTTAATGGATCTCGGTGACCCTGACAAGGTATAATAGACAGCTCAAATGATAAACAAAATCAAAAGCATCAAAAGATCACAATAAATATCAAATGTCCTTTTCCACAGGATCAAAAGGGTGGATGGGATTGATGCAATCTGATTAGGAAGGATGCATTCTGTTAAGACCAAAGATGGAGGATAGATAAGATGATCGACATGACGCAGGATACTTGAAACTAATTGGACCTCATGATACTAACATATTTTGTTTGTTAAGAACCAACTAGGTAAGGACATATGATGAAATGACACAACAACAAGACACACCCTAAATACCTAGGGGCTCGGGGGTTGATTAAAGATTAGCCTTACCTACGTGAAAGCACAAATCCCTTGTGGTTTGATAAAAGACTGATGATTGACCATGGATAAAAGCAAAAAGAGGACAATGGATACCTCAATGGGAGACAAAGTTTGGATGAACAAAATGCCCCGGGGGTTGATCAAATGATTGACCTTGCCTACGTGAAAGCATAGGGGCAACATAGTTTGAAAAAAGGATAAAAGATGAGATGAGACCTAACGATGACCGAAACGATGAAGGAATCCTAGATGGGGACATGAGACTGACAAACGACACCGACACACAAATGAAAAAAGCTTAGATGTGGGATAAAAGCTCAAGATTGTGGATAGCCAAAAGTGGATCATCCAGTGCTCAACCAAAATATACTAAGTGACAGATAAGCAGATGCGGATAAAAGGACTGGACTAATAGGACATGAGGATAGGATGGGAGGATAGGATTAATGGAAGCATAAAGTAACTAGGACATAGGGCAGATAATTATTAATCCCTCTGCAAATGGTGCTTATTGCCAGGTTTTCACCAAATGTACTTATCCAAGGCGCCACCAAGGGTGGTTTTCACCATAGGACAAATTATTTCTCTTTACTATTTTTGGATTTTTTTGTATTTTTGATGATTTTTTACTTTTTTTGGTATTTTTCAGGATAGGATAACCTAGTTGACTTAGGTGTAAAACCTCTTCAGGTGCAAGATGTTGATAGGCTCCTCTAAGGGCTCCCCTTTAGGTGTATCAAGCCGATATGCTCCAGAACCATATTTAACCATGACAACATAAGGACCCAACCAATTTGCCTCAAACTTTCCTTTCTTGTCTTGATCTTGTTGGGTGTGCTGATTCTCCTTGAGGACTAGGTCACCCATATTAAACTGGCGTGGACAAACCTTCTTGTTGTAGTTCCTCCTAAGACGATGCTGGTATGCTTGTAGATGATTGTAGGCCTTGATACAATTTTCATCTAGGAGTTCAAGCTGACTTAAGCGTGCAACCTAGGTGTCTTCATCACTGATGAGGTTCTTTAGAGATATTCAGAGTGAGGGGATCTCAACTTCGATCGACAAGATTGCATTGACACCATATACAAGAGAGTGTGGGGTGGCGCTAGTGGGAGTGTAGATGGATGTACGATATGCCCAAAGGGCAGGATGGAGATGAAGGTGCCAATCTCAACCGGTATTATTAACCACCTTTTTAAGGATTTTAATAAGGGTCTTGTTGGTTGTTGTCGCTTGACCATTACCTTGCAGGTAATAGGGCATGGACCAATGATGTTGGATATGGTATGTCTCACAAAGGTGTTTCATGTATTGATTTTTGAAGGGCTTTCCGTTGTCGGTGATGATGGTAGAAGGGATTTTGTATCTGCAAAGAATATGGAAAAGAATTAATTTGGAGATCTAAATACTCGTGATTTGGGAGAGTGGAATTGCTTCCACCCACTTGGTAAAGTATTCAGTGGCTATGATGATGAAAGTGTGGCCATCAGAGGATGGAGGGTAAATCTTGCCGATCAAGTCAAAACCCCACTGAGAAAAAGGCCATGGTGATATGATGGGTTGCAAATCTTGTGCGGGAGCATGGATTAAATTTGCATGTTGCTGACAAGGTAGGAATTTCTTCACAAACTCACAAGAGTCATGCTCCATGGTAGTCCAATAATAACCAGCTCTAAAAATCCTTTTTGCTAAGGCCATGTTGTTAGAATGAGCCCCACAAATGCCACTATGTACCTCGTTTAATGCAGTGCAAGCTTCTGATTCGTTCAGACACCTAAGTAGTGTGTCATCATACCCATGATGATAAAGTGTATCTCCTATGATGGTATAGTGGGAAGTACGTTAGATAAAGGATTTGCATTGATTTTGAGTAAGGTCAAGTGGTAGGATATTATTACGGAGGTAGGTGTAAATGTCATGATACCAGGGTGATTCAAGAGCTATGATATCACACACCATCTCACTATCAGGGACATCATATGTTGGGATTAAAAGTTGTTCAACAAGGAACTCACAGTCCGTTTGATCTTTGGGCATGTTGATGAGGGAACCGATTGTAGCCATCGCATCTGCTGCTTTGTTTTGAACTCTAGGGATCTATTCAAATTGTATGAAGGAAAAATACTTCTTAAAGTCATCCACCATACGTTTGTAGGGTAACAACTTGTCATCCTTTGTCTGAAACTCATCATTGACCTGTTTGATAATCAGTTGTGAATTGCTAAAGACTTGTAAATGGGTGATATTCCATTGGATGGCCATTCTAAGACCTGTGATAAGAGCTTCATACTTTGCTATATTGTTGGTGCATGGAAAGACTAATCTAAATGACTTTGGGATGTAATCACCTTGAGGGGTCATGAATAAGACACCTGCACTAGCTCCATTATGTGTATATGACCCATTAAAGTAGAGCGTCCATGTATCTGCTTCTATGACTATAAGGACCTCTTTGTCAAGAAATTCGGTTACCAACGGATATGTGCATCGACCAGACAAGCATCGACCAACTGATTTGCTATGAATTTTCCCTTAATCGCCTTATGATCCACATAATCTATGTCGAATTCACTCAATAACATGACCCAATCAACCATGCGGATAGTCAAAGAAGTTCTGGACAACATATATTTTAGTGGATCGACTTTTGATATTAGCTTGACGGGATGACTAAGCATGTAATGGCAAAGCTTCTGTGAACTGAAGACCACTACCAGACAAGCCTTTTCCATTGGGGAATGGTTGAGATCATAGCCTACCAATGTTCAACTGATGTAATAGATTGCACGCTCCTTAGAGGACTCATCATGCTGAGCTAATAATGCCCATAGTGCAACTAATGTAGCTGAAATGTACAACAAGAGTGGTTTACCTGAAATAGGAGGCATTAAGATGGGTGGATGAGCCAAGTAATCCTTAATCTTTTCAAAGCCTTGCTGACATTCTGGATCCCACTTGAAGGTGGTGTCTTTGTGTATGAGATGTGTGAATGATTGACACTTGTCAGTGAGTTGGGCTATGAATCGCCTGATGGATTGTAGCTTTCCTTGAAGACTCCTTAATTGCTTGAGATTATGCGGTGGGGGAATTTCCATTATGGATTTAACCTTGGCTAGATCTACTTCAATACCCCTTCTGGAGACTATGAATCCCAACAACTTTCTAGATGTAACTCTAAATACACACTTTTTTGGATTTAGACGCAACTTGTAGTGCTCTAACCGCTCAAATATTTTCTTCAAGATCATAGGATGCTCTTCTATGATCTTGGACTTCCCCAATAAGTCGTTGAAATAATCTTCCATTATGATGTGAATGAGGTCATGGAAGATAACAGTCATAACATGTTGATAGGTTGCCCCCGCATTTTTGAGTCCAAAGGGCATGACATTATAGTAGAAGGTGCTCGAAGGGGTGATGAAGGCAGTTTTATGCTGATCTTCTAGTGCAATTCTAATTTGATTGTAGCCAGAGAAACCGTCCATAAGGAATAGCATCTCATGCCTTGCTGTGAGGTCGACCAACATGTCAATGTTTGGAAGCGAGAAATCATCCTTAGGACATGCTTTATTGAGATCTCGAAAATCTGTACAGATTTTGATATTCCCATTTGGTTTGGCGACATGCACTATGTTGGATATCCAATCAAAATATTCAATAGGTCTTATTAACCCATCTTCTAATAGTTTCTCCAATTCTTTCTTGACGAGCAAGGGCACTTAGGGATGCATTTTTCTTAGTTTTTGTTTAACAACTTTGGCATCCAGGTGAACATCCAAATGGTGTACTACCAAGGCGGGATCTAACTCTGGCATGTCTGAGTAGGTCCATGCGAAGTTGATGATTCCTTCTTTTAACAATTTGACAATGATTTGGCTATGTTCGTGATCTTAGGGTCTTCTTATATTCCCAAATTGACTTCTTGGGTCTCTTCGATCAAGACAGAAGACCGTTCAAACCGTTCAGAAAACTGACTTCCAACAAGGGGAAAATGAGCATCCCCATCCTCCAACACCTCGTCGAGGTATTCATTGTTGGATACACCCTTTATTTTGAAATTTGATGAGTCAGGAAGTGCCTCAGAGAGGTTTTCACTAGATGACCCTTTTTTAATTTTGTTTCTTCTTACTTTTGCGATTAGGGTGTTCATCTTCCCCCAATCCCATGAGATGCACATAAGTGTCCACTGAAGGAAAGGTGTCGATAGTGCGCTACCTCATAAGTCCCAATCAATAAGGTCGGGATGGCAAAGGGAAAGGTTGATGGTAAAGATGGATAGGAAGTCGAATAGGGAAGGGAGATCTACGCCATCATGTGCAAGTATGATGGCCTCTTCTTCTGATATGTCATTAAGGAAATCATTATTTGCATTGACATTATTAGAGGTACTAGTTGATGGTGCAGGACCCTTTTGATTCTTATCATAGCCAAAGCCCAAATGTCTAGGTCACACAACTGTGTCAACAGGCTGTGATCTTCCTTGTTCTTCTACGCCAAGACCTCCCCCTTGATAATTGTATTTTTTAGCTAACTTGGATGCATGAGGATAAGTTTCTTTGAAATATTCAATAAGAGGGGGAAAAGGCTCGGGCTCTTATTTGTATATCCACTGACTGATGTCGTCATCTGGTTGATCTTGTTGTGTTCCAGGGGATCAGAAATTACTAGACCCCATGTTCTTAGAACTGAGTGTTATTGTCTTTTATCCTTCATTTGGTGTGGACTAAGAAGGTTGGCCATAGGTACATTGAGATGGTGGCATGGTTGCTACATTTAAATCTGTGTGCATATCGTACTTCCCACAACCTTTATCTATGATCTGGACCTTAGTGATAGTGGATTTAGATGCAGAGGATGGAATGGATGATGTGGTGGATGATGGATTGGAAGATGGATTGGAAGATGATGCCTGAGGTTCCCCCACTTCAACTCCTGGAAAGTAGTGGGAGTGAGGGAAGGAAGTTTCTAAGGAACAACAATATTTAAAGGGTTGTGGATCAACATGTATGGTTACTTCCATCCCATTGAATGGGAATTTCAGGCACTAATGGTAAGTGGACAGAACGGCCTACATGGCATGAATCCATGGGCGACCAAGCAGAAGGTTGTATGGGAGGTCCAGATCAAGGACGTGGCACGTGGTATACTGAACAATAGGGCCAACCTGAATAGGAAGACAAATGATCCCTTCAAAGTCTTGTTCTGCGTTGTCATAAGCTTTGATGGTGATGACCTGATTATTTAAGTCAATGTGGGTATACCCTACTTTTTTTATGAACTTTAAAGTATAGAGGTTGAGGGCAGAGCCATTATCTACCAGGACCCTTTTTACTTTATGACGGGCTATGAGGACTTTGATGTGTAGAGGACGGTTATGGTTCAAATCGATGGAGGGCATATCAGTTTTACTGAAGCTTAGTTGATATGTGGATGACAGATGTCCTACTAAGGCTTAAAATTGAGTAGGATCTATATCATTAGGCATGTGAGTATCCTGAAGAGCTTTGGTGAGGATTTCCTAATGGACGGGGGAAGACTTAAGCAAATCCAAGATGGATATTTGAGCGGGAGTCTTTCCAAGGTGATCAAGAATATTGTATTAAGAGCTCACATGAATAGGCTAGGATGACGTGGAAGCTCCAAGAACAGATATGCGGTTGTGACGGGTTGTAACAACACATTGCAAGTCTTTTCCTTTAACACAAATCACGGATAGGCTCTACCTGGCTAATGAACATAACTATGCCATCATAGTTATAGGGTACATTCTTATAAATGATATTATTCATGCTATTATTTTGGTTATTGTTATTGCTTGACCCAGGATTAGCATTGGACGTACTGGCACCCTGATTGTGCTTTAGGAAAGCATTTTGATATATTTGCAATTGGGCATTGGATGATGCCACTTGATTAGCATCCACTACTATATCTCCTCGATCTATGAGTTCTTGGATATATGTTTTAAGTCCCTGACACTTGTTAGTGGAATGAACTTTGATTTTGTGAAAGTCACAATACTCGTTTTCCCTATACCAAGCGGGATTTGGTTTGGACTCGTCGAAAGGTTTGGTCATAGGAAAAGTGACTGGATAAATCGCTTGGAGGAGCCTATTGAAGACAACACTTAGATATTCTCCCAAAGGAGTGAATGAGAATTTATTGTTCCCTTGATTCTATTGATTGGACTGTTGGGGAGGACGTGGTATCCCCTACGACATTGATACAACATTAGAGACTAATGGTTGATTGGGGACGTATTGTGACCTTTGTGAGGTGTTGGCTACTTGTACATGCTTGGTATCAGTGACACCATCATTGACAACATTCTTTTTTTTTTGTTCCAGTAGCAGGACTTATCTCCAGATGACTTATCCTTATCTAGATTATAAATTTTGACTTGTCCCTTAGCAATGAGCGCCCTTTCAATGATAGTACCCTTTTCTATTACCTCTAAAAAGGTTGTGACACAATGAAGGTTGAGATTATCGGCCATATATGGATGGGAGTTTGCTACAAAAATGGTCACCATGTCCTTCTCACTAAGATGGGATTTCAGTCGACTAGCCAAGGCGTGCCACCTTTGTAGGTAACTTTCAAAGGTTTCTCCCTCATGTTTTTCTTTCAGAAGATCTAAGGTATCGATGTCCTTATCCAAGTTGAAGGAGAAGTATGCAACAAATTTCTCTAAAAGATCCGCAAAAGAAGAGATTGGCCCCTTTGGAAGACCCATAAACCAATCTAGGGCTACCCCTGTTAGACTCCTAGGGAATAACTGCAATAGATAATTGTCATTGTGCAGGACTTCTTGACAGTGTGTATAGAATTCCTGGAGATGGTTCTTTGGGTCCTTGGTTCCTTTGTATTTGTCAAACTTTGGCATTTCAAAATGCTTAGGAAAAGGAATGAGTGAAATCAAGGGATCAAACAGATAGGGACAAATCTCTTCAAACTTGAAAGACTTTTTGGATGTCCTTGGTTGCAAGTCTTTTAACGTGGCTTTTATCTCTTCCCAGTCCTTATTGACATGCACAGATAAAGAATGATTGGTTGGATTGGATTGACTATAAGGAGCGTATTGCTGATATGATGTAGATGGAGTCGGGATGGTTTGATCATATGATGGTGGAAGCTGAAACGAAGGGGTTTGCTAATATTGATTAGGTTGCATGGATTGGGGATTGGCATAGGATTGCTGATAGGATGGTGGAGCTTGATAATAGGAGGTGGAGGGACCCTGCTGATACGATGGCTACTGCTGGGAGTTGGGAAGCATACAAAGGTTGTTATTGGTAATTATAAGCAGTAGTTGGTTGTTGGGAAGCATACAAAGGTTGTTGCGGATTGGATTGTTGGTAATAAGGATTATGTTGTGGTTGTTGGGGATTTGTGTAAGACGACTGTTGTTGGGATTGTTGAGGATTTTGGTATGGGTAATTAGGATTTAGATTAGATGGGGTAGCGTATGCGGTATACATTATTTTTGGGTGGTACATGTATTGAGCAGTAGGGTTGGCTAGCATTTGTGTCAGGACTTGTGTATGTTGAGGTGGTTGTTGGTAAGCTAGTGGTTGCTAATAAAGAGGCCAAGATGGAATTTGGGGTTATTGAGTGGCTTGCGGTTGATGAGGAGGAAACTAATAGGATGATGTTGGTTGGTGAGTAGGCATCTGCGATTGCTGAGGGGCTTGCGATGGGACACCTTGTGGCTGGTGTAGAGGTTGTTGCTGAGGTTGTGACATAACCTATGCTTGACATGGGGGTTGCAAAGGAATTGTGGTATGTTGTGGAGGTTGAGATGGAATGGTGGCATGTTGTAGAGGCTGAGATGGAGGTTGTTGTGGTGTATGCTAGTGAGATGGTTGTGATGGCGGTACCTATTGTGGGTTACCCTAAGGTTGATGCAAGGATGGGATATTGCTTTGAGGTGGTTGCTAAGATGTGAATGGGGGTGGTGGTAGATTGGATGTAGGTGTAGATCCAGGAGGTGGAGATGGTGCAATGAAAGGATTGCCCTCGGTATTTCCTGGTAGTTGACTCGGTTGGTTAGGTGGAAGAGGTGGTGCAAACGGTATGGAGGTTGAGCTTTGTGGGATGCTCATGCTTGGAAGATTGGGGAAACCTTGTGGCATACCAAAAGAAAGATGATTATTAGGATCAGGGCCTTGGGAAATGTTTGGATTAGGTGCTTCCATAATCAAAATTGGAACCCGAGGAGGTGGTACAGGGGGTATGACTTGATAAAGCACAACATTACCAAATCCAGGTTGATACCAATCCTCTTGTGGTGGACCCTTAGGGATGTATGAATTGCTTGGATTACTTTGTGAATTCTGAGGATCTTGCGACACCGAGGGTGCAGGAGGTGTGATATTGACATACTTGGATAAGTTGAACCCCGACGGTGGCTCGATGCCCTTCAGGAGTAATGTGGAAAGGATCTTATCCCCACAATCATTGAGGAGATGATATGTCATTTGGACATTGACAGGATTGTTAAGATATTCGTCCACTATGACCTCGATTTGGTTGACCATGCTCTCGTCAACAAGAGGTGATGTAGTGTGGATTTCGATATTAGACTATGATGAGCCACTATTGGTGGGATCCCGAGGAATGTGAGGCTTGGAACCTTGGGCCTGTTGTTCTTGCCATGAGTTTCTTTGCTTGCAATAAGGTGGTAATGGGCATGAAAATGCAAAACTACCAGGTGGACTAAGATGATGCTGCATTCTAGGATGCACTTAAATGGATGACCTAGGTGATGACTAAAGGATTGATTGGATTAGATGATGGATTGATTGATTGGATGATTGGATAGTTTATGGAATTGGATTGGATTAGATTTATTGATGGGATGAGACAATTGCTAGGACTGGATGATTGATTGGATCGGATCGATGAGGTTGACTCTAAACCAAGTTCATAGGTTTAACTAGTTGACATAAGATGCTGACAATCAAATTAGAGGATGAAAAGGATGATTACGACATTGAATCTACCTCAAGATGGAAGTAGATTTATTGGGTCGTGGATGATTACTAACTTTGGATGGATAACAATCCTAAGTAAGTGCGAAGGATGATGATCAGGATCAGACACCTAAGCCAACTTGGATAAAAATATCTAAAACAAAGGCTAGGAGATTGGGATTGATGAACCGATGATAAATATGTAGTCTAGGGATGTTCTAAGATGCACCTATATGATTTGATCGATAGAGTAATGACTTTTGGAAAATGCAGATGAACTAAAGTGACGATTACGAGTGGATGGAGGATGATAAATTTTTTTTGATCATGACAAGGGACTCAGAAAACAACAAGCTTTCAGTGGCCAGAAGGATTAAGTCTCTGGATTTTGTATGGGAAGTGCATACGCCTCTGTGTAGTGCAAATTCTCCCTTCTAGGTGACAAGTTCGCCTATCCAAGGTTAGTGGATTTGCCTCTATGTTGAGCGACCTCGCCTATATCTAAGACTCAAATTTGTCTATATCTTGGGAGGCACAAGAAATAAGCGAACTCGAGATACAAATACAACTATCTACAGGCAAGATCACCTATTGTTTTCACAAAATCATCTCTATAAAATGCAATATCGCCTAAATATTTTGGAACACTACAGGGGAACAAGAGGTCTTGATTTGCAAAATCGCCTATCGGGGGTGACAAACTCGCCTATTTCTTCAAATGTACGAAAATAATCAAAATCGCATATCGGGGATGACAAGCTTGCCTCTACTAAGGATCAAGTTCGCTTATGTCTTGAATGGTACAAATGCAAATGAAAATGCCTAAAATGGGATTGCCTATCAGACAGACGAATTCGCCTATGACCTAAACTGTACGAACGAGGATGACAACAAGCGGACATAGATTCACCCCTGTGGACAACAAGTTCACCTATTCTAAGGAGTGTACGAACAGGGAGGACTTGGACAAAATGCAGGATTGCCCTTGTGGACAACAGGTTCGCCCAAGGAGAAGGCAAAATCGCCTATTCTAGGGGAACAGATGGACTCGAAGGATATGAATGGATGCAGAATCGCTTAAGGGTTGGGCAGACTTGCCTATCTAGGGAACAGGCAGAGACGGGGTCACCTAATGAAGGGACCCATAGGAAAATTCGCCCTTGACAAGGATGGACTCGCTTAAGGGATGACCTAGATTGGACTCAAAAATGGAGCCGCCCCCTTGCAAGGAAGGATCGCCTGTCCACAATGAAAATTCACCTTTGTAAGAAGAAAATTCGCCACTGAGGGCAGGGGCAGACTGTGGAAAAAGGACAAAAAACACAACAAACAACAGACAGAAAGGCTGGATTGACTCAGATTGATAATAAGCACTGGTATCGCACAATGAAGACACGCCAAACATCACAATCCTAAAATTAGTATAAAGGGATTACAAACTTGATGTAGTCCCACCACCTTGGGTAGACAACCCAAGGTTAATACTCCATGGTATCGTGGTGGTTCTCTAGATCACCCTTTCTTGTGAAGGCAGATAGCTAGCGATTCAGTGGCACAGGGTCATCAACAAACGCCACAGGATCACCTTCACACTCTCTCTTAGAGACTATTGTAGTCCACCACGAGGATTTCTAAACCCAAGGGAGTACATGGTGAGTAGCTTCAGGGTAAGGTGCGCATCCCCTGCACTACACCAAGCCACGACTAAAACGTGGGTCTCTATCTAGGCTATATAGTCTATCTCGTGCATCCTCGATATACGCTAGGTACATGAGGCACAACCATGAACACCAACCCATCACAAGCATGGATCAAGAGCCCCAACGAGGTACTAGAAACTCAGACCGACCCTGCACGTCTTATCTAGGTATCACCCTAGCTTTGACACTTCGCTAGACATGACGTGACTGGATGTGGGTACAACTTTAGTTCTCCCCCCTTTATATACCCCACCAGTAACACATGGTTGGAATTGTCCCTCGGGTGATGAAATCTGAGGTAGGTCCTGCTAAAGGAAGGAAATACTAGATGCTTTGGCTAGTCCCTAGGCTTGCACGTAGCGCAAGGGGAGAGCTTAGATGCATTAGCACCTCTTAGGTAGACTAGATTGGACTAGAACAAGTTGCGATTTCTCATCACCCAGGATCACTGGAAGGTGCAAGGAGAGTGGATACATCAACAACTTGCTCCTAAGAACAACAAACAATGTTAATTGACCCTTTAATTAAGCTACGTGTGCTTAGATTAGTGCAAAAAATAACAGACAAAGCTAACTAATGGGCCTCTGACTGATTGTCCTGTAGAAGATATGTCAGTAGTTTCTACCACTAGTCTTGGACAAATGATTCACTATGCAAACATTAGTAAAATCACACACTCACAGATAGACGAGTTAGCAGATCAGTACCCAAAATTAAAACGAAATTGAGGCTCAAATCAAAAAAATTAAGGTTCTGGAATACCTCAGGTTCGCCTATGTGTGAGATGAATTCGCCCATGTTTGAAGATCAGGATCGCCTGTTTGGAGGGATGGGAAAAGTCACAGTTGCTTATTCAAGTGGATGGGCAAAGTCACAGTTGCCTCTATAACTGCTTCAATCTCACCTCTGCAATCAACACTATCGCCTCGTTCTGGTGGATCTTCTGCGTACTCACCTATGTGTCCAACAATTTCACCTTTTGTATCAAGCCCACCCCTTTCCTCGGAAGGGCGGGATCGTGCTCGCCTGTGCCCACTGCAGTTTTTCCTTTGTAACTAACAAATTCACCCCTTGAGGCAGATTCACCCCTGTGTATAAAAATTTGAACCTGCAAAATTTAAACAACAAGCAAACAATAAATATGACCAGTGACGTGGGTCCCACCGGGTGTGCCAGAAATGTGTGCGAGTGAATTTTTCTACCCTAAGATGAAAAACTAACCTAATGCAACAAGGAAACAACACCAACAAACACTCAAGATTAGGCCTAAGATGAACTCAAACAAACACAAGAAAATGGAATTTTTTACCTTGTTTGAATTGATTGCTTTGGTTGGCCCTTGTTGATGCTTGAATGTGTGGTCCTTTGTTGGAAAAATAGCATAAAACCTAGCTCTAAATGATGATGATGAGATGGTGAATGCAATGGAGATTGTGGGTAGTTGGATAGATGCAAGATGTGAGCTCTATGGTGTTGCAACAATGGTGGATGTTTGGATGAGTACTTGGATGCTTGAGTGCTAAAGTTGATTGATTGATTGATTGTGGATAGTGCAAATGACAGAAAATTCCACCATTTTTAGGGGAAGTTCCTCTAAAAAATGGAGGGCCAGGATTAAGGTAAGATGGACAAGATCAAGGGCTGGGGTGAGTTGAGAACTCACTAGCCCTCACATCTTGACATGTGGCAGGTGAGATGGAAAGAGGAGATGAGGTGGACATGACATGGAGGTACTACATAGTACCTTGGAATTTGGACAAGATCTCATAAAGGAGGTCCTTGTCCACATGTGGGTGAGAGGACATGTGAGGAATTAAAAATTCCACAAATATCCACATGGGGATGGGAGAAGGAATTTAAAATTCCTTAAAATGCATTGGGGGATTAAATGTGAATTAAAAATTCACATAGGGAAGGGGTTGCCTTCTCCAAAAGGAGAAAGAATTTAATGTAGTTGACTTAGGACACATGCCATAAATGGCATGGGGATTAGGTTGGCCTAATCAAGTGATTAAGGTTGTACAAATGCATGATTAGACGAATTAATGACAAATTAGAGGCAAGTGGGAGATTATGGAGGATGTGACCCTAATGATGATTAGGGGTGTGCACATCCTAGTCACTGATTAATTAAATTAATTTGGATTAGAGGGGATTATGGAGAATGTGACATGAGGAGAGAGAAAAAGGGATGAATTAAAAATAGATTTAATTCATAAGAGGCATAAAGTAACTAAATTAAATAAATTGGGGTATTTATTTAATTTAGAGAGGAAAGGGAGATAAGGTATTTAATTGATTTATTAAATACCTTAGGGACATTAGGCTGCAAGTTAATATTAATCAAATAATAAATCATTTAATTAATGTGGATGAGGGATGTGTGACATAGGAATAGAAAGGGATGAATTTGACTATATGGGGGTGGTCAAATTTAGGTGTCTACACTTCCTTTCATGACTGGGAAGAAATCCTGCATACATTCTTGCTTTTATTTCTTCCTAAGGGGAGGAACCTTGTTCGATGAGATTAGATCATCTTTAGTATTCAATATCAAGCTTCTACCACTGAGGGGGACCTGTATGGTCTCTCTTCTTCTTCTTTCTTATGGGGGAATTCTTTTTCCTCACATGGGGTTTTGTCCTTCTCAGTGTTCGTTGAGAGTACGTTGTGTTCATCTCTCTTTTGGGGAGAAGTTTTGTCCTGGAACTAGGTTTCTCCTTTTCTCTATTTGTGAGAGATTTCATTTGCATTTGTACATGGGTACCTAACATGGCCTCATAGTTGAAACCCCATCCTTGCATTCTTTGCATCATTTGCATAATAATATTCTCCCTAAGTTGTGTTGGGAATAGGATGCCATTTAATTGCAATCCTAAACATATTTCATGTTTCTCCTAAGTCCTTGGAAAGTGTTCCCCAACACTAGGATAAGAAAGAGATTAAATTCAAATGAAATGAACATGTAAATTGACATTTGTAATTAATTTTAAATGATAGGAACATGTGAGGGTGTCCAAGATGAGTTCCTAAATAATAGGAGCACATGGGGCACCCACATGGAAGGTGGAACTCACCTTGAGTTAAGTTAACTATTTGGAGTAAAAGATAACACTTCAGTAATGCATGTAAAGATCCTAGAAGTTAGGGATTGATGTTTACATGTATGAAGTTCAGTTCAGTTCAGTTATCTTCAGTTGCATGTAGTTAGTTTCAGTTGAATGCTAGTTGACTTCATTTGACTTGGAATGCATGACTAATGACTTGAGTTGCATGACAGATAATAGGTGATACATTCAGTTAAGTGGGGATAATCAATCATGCATCCTGTTTGCATGAATTGATGGAGAGATATGTTTCAGTTAACAGAGATTGTCTTGGACCCACCTTGGGTGCCCAAGTTGGCATCTTGGAGTTAACACTTTTGCATGATAATATATTTTATAAGGCTGAGTTAAGTGGGCCCATTCTTGGGTGCCAAATTTGAGGATAAACTTTGAAGATATCTTCAGAATCAATGTTGAGTTATGACCTCAATTTGGAATGCCCAAATGGATGGACTTGCTTTGACATTGTTCTTCATTGTAGAACTCTACTTGCAAAGAATAGGCATGGGTTTTGTGAGATAAGCATTGTGATTTGTAATTGTAAACTTTTTGGAGTTTACAAGACTCATTATTGTCTATATATTGCAACAAGTTGAAGAGAGTTTTATTAGATTTTATTGCAGGTTGTGAAGAAGATATGTTGACGATTTGTTGAAGGCAAAAGAAGCATCTTAAGCAAGGATTAGAATGATTTTAATCTTATTCTAAGATTAAATAATACATTGATTCTTGGTGGAGTTTTTTCCCAAAAGGGTTTCTCCATGGTATATGCTATGTAACTTCTAATCTTCTGGTCTTATTCTTCTACAACTTCTGTCTACTTTCTACAAATGGTAAAAAGAATCTAAATAGATAATCATCTACAAAGAATTGAACTAAGAATACTTATTTAAATCTACAGTCTCATAGGGTTTACAAGTTTTAAAGCTACATAATTTACCTTCATTTTCAACATTTGGTATCAGAGCTGAGGTTGGGTAGAGTTTGGGACGCCTTTCTCTTAAAATTTTGAAGGCTTTTTGGCTGTAGCGGGAGCTTTTACTATTGTGTTATTGCTGATTTTGGAAAATAAGTTTGTTACAATGAGTTTTAATTCTCATTTAGCTATTGAAAGATTCAATGGATCTAATTATGAGATGTGGAAACTAAAAATGGAGGATCTCCTTGAAGAGAGAGATTGGAGGTTAGCTATTGGTAATGATACAAAGTCACCTACAATGATGTCAAATGAGGATCGAGCTAAGCTTGATAATAAGGCAAGACATAGGTACCATAAGATCATGTCTTGTTGATGCTGTTCTCTTGAATGTTTCAGAAGTAACTACTGCATATAAATTATGGAAGAGAATAGGTGATATTTATCAAACTAAAAGTATTACTAATAAGTTGTATCTAAAAAGACAGTTGTATTCCTTAAAGATGAAAGATGGTGATTCTGTTGCAAATCAGTTGAATTATTTTAATTTGATTCTAAGTCAGTTAGCATCTGTAGATGTAAAGCTAGAAGATGAAGATAAATGCATTTTGTTACTTTGTTCTTTACCAGAATCTTGGGAAAATCTAATTGTTGCTATTAGTGGTAGTGGTGTAGATCTGAAGATGGACAATATAATTGCTACTCTCCTATCAGAGGAGATGAGGAGGAAGTCTAAAATGGAAATCCAAGATGTCTTGTTTGTAAAAGGTAGGCCTGAGAAAAAGGAACCTCAGGGAGACAAGGGAAGGGTAAGTCAGAAGGACAGAGTAAGGTAAAGTGTTGGAATTGTGGTAAACTGGGACATGTGAAGAAGGATTATAAGAACAAGAAAAAGAGTTCTGATTCTTCTACAGAGGAATCCTCGGACGACAGTAATCATGCTTTGATCATTTCATGTAAAAATGTTAGTAATGACTCTTTGCTTGATATTAAAGAGTGATCTTCATGAGGAGGATGGTAGTCATGATGCCATGTGTAGCTCGTACCATGGTTTAGTGGGAGTTGTTGGCAGTGACGTGGATGCATAATTGGTAAGGTTATCTTCATATGATTGGGGATATGTTTTTTCTTGGTTTAGAGTGGTTGCTATTATGTCATGGTTTACTCTTGATATGCATTTAGAGTTTGGCATGGTACTTGTTCTCTTGTGACTAGGATGTATATATATTATGGTGCATGTGCTCTCCTAGTAGGAGATGGTTAGATCATGTTGTCATGTTTATGTTCCTGATTCATGATTGGAGCTTTGACATTGATCTTGTGTAGTTCTCTTAAGTATTGGGTACATTAATCATTTGATTGATTACTTTGACATGATAGTGCTATGTTGCATTTGGAGTTTCACATGGATTGGTTGGTTACAGGTCCTCATGGATACTTGGAGAAATAGGTGAGGCTTGAGTTCTCTTATCGTAAGAGATTTATGTTGGAATGGTTACTTGTAAGAATTTTTTTTTCAACAATAAAGACCGAGAAGCGTACACCTTGGTTGGACGTGAGTTCAACACACTCGACGGTTTCACATGCCTCTAAAGAGGCAGTTTGGATACAAAGACTTGGGAAAGGTATTGGTTTTAATTGCAAGTAAGTTAAACTTGAATGTGATAGTTAGAGTGCTATGTGTTTAGCCAAAAATCCTATGTATCATGCTCGTACTAAGCATGTTGATGTTCAATATCACTTTGTGTGAGAAATGGTTGAGAGTGGGAAGGTATTAATTGAGAAAGTTGATACTTTGATTAATGTTGCAAATTATCTTATGAAACCAATTCCTACAGATAAGTTCTCTTAGTTTTGAGTATGAATCATTTGCTTGGAGCTTCATGATTATGCAGGTTGCATTTGAAGTTGGCATGGATTGATTAGTTGGTGCAGGAAGGCCATTGGCCTTGAGTCCTGTACTTGATTTATAATAATGATTCCTTGTTTAGAATAATTGTAATGTATAATGTCAAGTGGGAGAATGTTGGGAATAGGAAGCCATTTAATTGCAATCCTAAACATATTTTATGTATCTCCTAAGTCCTTGGAAAGTGTTCCCCAACACTTGGATTAGAAAGAGATTAAATTCAAATGAGATGAACATGTAAATTGACATTTGTAATTAATTCTAAATGATGCGAACATGTGAGGGTGTCCAAGATGAGTTCCTAAATAATAGGAGCACATGGGGTGCCCACATGGAAGGTGGAACCCACCTTGAGTTAAGTTAACTGTTTGGAGTAAAAGATAACACTTCAATAATGCATGTAAAGATCCTAGAAGTTAGGGATTGGTGTTTATATGCATGAAGTTCAGTTTAGTTTAGTTCAAATCAATTCAGTTTAGTTCAGTTCAATTAAGTTATGGTTTAGTTATCTTCAATTGCATGTAGTTAGTTTCAATTGAATGCTAGTTGAATTTAGTTGACTTGGAATGCATGACTAATGACTTGAGTTGTATGACAGATAATAGGTGATACATTTAGTTAAGTGGGGATGATCAATCATGCATCCTATTTGCATGAATTTATGGAGAGACATGTTTTAGTTAATAGAGATTGACTTGGACCCACCTTGGGCACCTAAGTTGGCATCTTGGAGTTAACACTTTTGCATGATAAGATATTTTATAAGGTTGAGTTAAGTGGGCCCATTCTTGGGCGCCAACTTTGAGGATAAGCTTTGAAGATATCTTCGGAAATCGAAATCAACGTTGAGTTATGACTTCAGTTTGGGATGCCCAAATGGATGAAGGACTTGTTTTGACATTGTTCTTCACTGTAGAACTATGCTTGCAAAAAATAGGCATGGGTTTTGTGAAATAAGCATTGTGCTTTGTAATTGTAAACTTTTTGGAGTTTACAAGGCTCATTATTGTCTATTTATTGCAGCAAGTTGAAGAGAGTTTTATCATATTATATTGCAGGTTGTGAAGAAGATATGTTGAAGGCAAAAGAAGCATCTCAAGCAAGGATTGGAATTATTGTAATCTTATTCTGAGATTAAATAATACATTGATTCTTGGTGGAGTTTTTTCCCGAAAGGGTTTCTCCACGGTATATGTTGTGTAACTTCTAATCTTCTGGTCTTATTCTTCTACAACTTCTATCTACTTTCTACAAATGGTAAAAAGAATCTAAATAGACAATCATCTACAAAGAATTGAACAAAGAATACTTATTTAAATCTACAGTCTCATAGGGTTTACAAGTTTTAGAGCTACATAATTTACCTTCATTTTCAACAAGTTGCACTTAATGGGGGGTGTTGGTGTGAATAAATGTCTTGTACCTAGTTAATTCACCTACTAGGGAGTTAGGGGAAATATTCACATATTAAGTTTACTTAGGTCCTAAGATTCTTTCCAAAAGACTTAGTTGTCATGTCTAGAGTTTATCTTTTTCCTAGGTAGTTATGATAAGTTGTCTCATATCATAAGATTAAGACACTTGTCATAATCTTATGATATCTTATGTCTCACCTTGGATATATATCCAAGGGGTTAACATTTGTAAATATTGACTTGGATAATCAATTCCATTGCAATCTCGAGCATTGAATATTGATCTCTTTGTGTTTTCCATTTGGTCTCTAAATATTGGGTATCTCCATAGCCAACTCTAACAATTATTGTATATTAGGAAATACTAAGCAAAACTTCAACATGGATATGTGTTTTAGTAAAGTGTGGATGTCCTTGAAATCTTTGATTGATGGTTCAAGTTGTGTGTTTGGTGATGATCCTAATGCAATTGAGACTATTCATGATCCTTCACCTCCCAATGCATGTCCTCATGAAGTAGAAATCTTGGGTGGAGATGAAGAGAGCATGCAAGCATTCATACATAAATCCTTACATAAATTTAAGAAAAATGCAGCCTTTTAGCCCTCAATGCAATGGCCTAATAATCCATGTCAACAACCAACAACTCCCATAATTCCACCACTTGACATGTTCAATCTTTTACATCCTGAAGTTGAATAAAAAAATAAGTCTCAACCATAAACCATGGAGGAACCTTGTCATAATGAAGACATATCGACTGATAGGTCTCTCCATCCTATGTGAACAAAGTCTCCAACACACCCATTAACCTAGAGTAGTGTTATGGCCAAAGTTTTACAATTTTGACAAAGCAAAGATGTGACATAAGGAATGAGAATGAGATTCAAAATTTCTATAAAAAATACCATCAAAAGAAATAAATGGATTAGGATATCAAGATCCTCCACCTTCACATCAAGCAATTGCTCAATCAAGTAAGAAACCTAAGCCCTATAAACTTAAGAATCTACCATTTTTACATACCATAATCAAGAGTAAACTAACCTTAGATAAATTTCTTAGCCTAGGATTGATTACATTACCACCTATCTGAGAAAATAAGAAAGGAAAAAGTACAAACATGTCTTACTGTGCATATCATAGAACACTTGCACATCTTATTGATGAATGTAATGCTTTAAAGAAGGTATTGAAAGAATTTGATCCTCTTACAACTCAATATGATCGTATAATAAAATAATAATTATTTACTTTGCTCCTTGCCATGTGATAGTTGTAGAATTATAGCATGCTTACTACCACATGTATTGAACTTTATGCACAATTATCTTTTGTATTGCAAGGAGTAGCATATCATATTATATCTTGGCTCATCCTTGTTGTAAACTTAGGGGCAAGGGATTAGGTAGCCTTGTCTTTGGTGTATTTCTTATTGAGATCCCTATCTATCTCCTTAAAATGTTAGTGTAGCAAGTACACTAACATTTTAAGGGGGGGAATATAGACCCTTGATTATTATTTGCATGTTCCCTTCTTAGTGATGATGGTATACATCTCCTATGAAGTGTGACCATATTAATCAAAGTGTCGCTTTCTTGATCTATATGTGAATTATCACTTTTGGGGTAATGTTAAGATTAATGTCTGATAAGAGTGACCTTTCTTAGCATATGAAATTCCTCTTAGTGGTAGTGCTATGGTTTACATTCCCTAAGGTGTGATTCTTTTATTCCTCGACTAGTCCTCTCTTGGTGGTGATGTCAAGTGTGATGTTCACTAAGGTGTGAACTTTCATTCATTAAGAAAAAGCCCTTTGATGATTATTTTTTGTTTACCTTGTCATTTTATTCCATGTGTTTCTAGCATAACAAAACTTACTAGCCTTGTGAAGCAATTTTATTTCATGAGTGTCTAGCATAATACAACTTGCTAACCTTGTGAAGCAATTTTATTTCATAAGTGTCTAGCATAATACAACTTGCTAGCCTTGTGAAGAAATTTTATTCCATAAGTGTCTAGCATAACGTAACTTGCTAGCCTTGTGAAGAAATGATCATTTTTATGGGTACACATCTAGTGAATATCGAACTTCACTAGACCTTGTGTGTTTCTCATCTTGGCCTTGGGGCTCACCTAATGAATATCGAACTTCACTAGCCCTTGTGAGTATATTTTATGGACGCATAGCATAACACAACTTGCTAGTCCATCCTTTTTTTTTGCATTAGCTTTAAAATTGAATGTTTTTGTACCTTGTATCGCTACTACACATGTGTGTGTTCTTTTGTGCCTATGTTGGTTTGCCATGAGATCATAGATTTTGGGGGCTTGATCACTCTTTTTGATCCTTGATCATCTTATCTTTCCAACAGTTGTACAATTGGACCTCCCTTGACATATATTTCTCTACTTTAGTGTGAGTCTGAGTGTAAGTTCATGCTCTCACTAAAGTGGGGGCTAAATGTAGTGTAGAATATTGTATTCCTTTACAATTTCACACTAGTTTGGGTCCCTTAATTTATTGGACTCAATCTTCTAATTTTCCAAATTATGCATTCCAAAACCTTATTCTTACTATTTTTTGAAAGGGGAACCAACATTAAATAAATGCATTTAATAATTAAATTACCTTGGATCATGTGTGTCTTGGAGATATAGGCCAAGGCCCATTCGCGCATGGGTGAATGGGTCCCCTTTATGGGCTAGAACCTAAATTAAAATATGTTTTTGGCAAAATTTACTTGATTAAAATTTAAATTGTAAGTGTAATCTTTTGAAATCTAATTTTTGAGAAATTGGATAAACACCTATAAATACATAGTCATTTGATCATTTGAGAAATAACACACCTTCTAACATTCAAGAGAAAATATTATTGTCAAGAGCATTCAAAAGCAACATTATCAGTCATTTGTAGTAGCAATCAAGATCCTAACATCATATCAAAGTTTATGTGTGTTCATGTGTTCAAGCATTCAAGCAAATCAAGCAATCAAGATACAATTCCCTTGAAGTGATGTGTATGTCTTCAATCCTTCAAGGAAGCTATTGAAGGGTGGTGAGTTGCAACAATCGTCCATTCATCATTTCCTTCCTTTCCATTAAGATTTTTATCATTGACATTGCCATTGTGAAAGTGGGAACACTATTCACGAGGTTTGACTGAGGAAAACCCATATATGGCACAAACATTTTTCCCTCTTTATGTATGTGCAAGTTATGAGTTGAAGAAGGATTGAAGAGATCTTGAAGAGAAATTTTGCATTGTTGCATTTGTTGTCATCATTCTTGTCAATCTACAGAAACTAAGTTGCAAAATTCATTTTCGACATTTCGAGAAATTTGTAGGTGGAAAACATCTCAGATCTAGCACCAAAAGACTGTGAAAAGTATTTTTGGAAGCCTTTATCAAATACCCATTCGCCTAGGGGTGAACTAGTCCCTTTGCACATGAGAAAACTAACTTTTGGTGACAAGCACATGCCCTCTGATATTTCACAAATTTGCTTGCAAAGTGTTGTTACAGTCTAATTATCTTCAAGAATCTATATTTTACATATTAGGTCATATTGTTCAATTAGTTTCATTAGTTTAGTCATTTTAAACCATTCTTAATCATCCTAAGACACTAAAGAATCCACCAACCCGGGTCTAATTGAGGTTGAAAGTCAATCTCTTGGCTTTGTGGTTGGTATTCTAATGAAATTTGGGAAGAGGCCCCTTGAATCCTAGGTTCTTTGCATTTAGGACCTATGACCCTTTTCCCACCATTTCAGCTTCTTATGTATACATTGGATTTAGAAATAGATAGGTGTTGATTTTTTGGATCTAAGAATAGGTTGAACACTTTTGTGTCCTATCAAACATGGGTACATGAACCTTGCCCAAATATTATTGCAATTCCTTGTTAGTCTAATTCTAAACCAATTTATTCTTAGTTTAAATGTCATTTTTGGAATTTGATATTGTAGGATGTATAAAATGGAATATTATCTTGAATTTATTGCTCTAGGGTTTTGTATTCAATGTGTAGGGCTAATAAATCATCAATAAACCTTGTTTCCTCTTCTTCTAGTTGGTCTTGTCTTCTTTGCAAGAAATTTGGTTAGAAGGGATTGGGTGAAGAACCAACTATTTGATTAACACCTAATGCACTTCTCCTTCTAATATGTGATTGTGGAGTTTTGGGAGCTTTTGTACCTTGCACAAATTGCACCAACTTTATCACTTTTCTCTACCTTGCATCCAAATTGATCATTGCATCAAACACGGATTGAGCCTCTTCTTCCTTTGTCAAATCGTGCCTCCTTTCTATTGTCATCTTGTTTCCCCCAAATCACATAAACCCTTGATTCACATGTTGGTAGGATCAAGGCTCTAATACGATTGTAATATTGCCAATTAGGGTTATTGCGTATTTCTATTTATTTAACTCCACTAAAAGCCAATGACTAAATATTAATTCCAATCAAATCTATTGTAATATGTAATATACTTAACAAAATATGCATAAGGAAATTATAATTTTTTGCAAAATGAACATTCAACACAACAACTTTCAATAACTAATTACTCATCTTGTTACAACAAAAATTTCATTTATAGTTAATTCAGTGTACTGTACTTTTAGGAATAACAATAATAATATTACTAGCATACATATATTAAATATTAATATATATAAAATACGCCGAGTTATCATTCTCTAATTTTCTTTTTTGATTGATTTATCTTGTGATCAAATCTTTGATTTCTCTTTGCAATAAAAAATATTATTTATTTGTTCTTTTAGTTTATGTAAATATTTGAATTATTTTTATTATTTATTTATTTATTTGTTCTTTTTGTTTCATCAAATCTCTTTGATTTGATTTTTTTGTTTTATCAAATCTCTTTTATTTGATTTTTTTGTTTCATCAAATCTACTGTAGTTGCACATGACTTCCACTTGCCTGTCATTTTAAATGCAACTTCAAAAACTTTACACAGATTTTTGGATGCCACTGTAGACGCCTCTCGGCGTAATTATCAAGAAATATGATGAATTTATAGAAAATGGTGCAATAGAATCCACCCTATAATTACAAACCCCAAGAACTAAGAGAGATGCTTAAGACTTAGACAAATAAATACTATAAGAACCACATGAGCAAAAATTTAGTGAAGCTCAATTGTAATCCATATGTGGAATTTCTTGTGATTGGTTCAAGGTTTTCGTCCAATAACTAGCAATGAAATTTTGGGGGTTTTCATCTTCCAATATCTAGGGATGGATGAACAAGGTGTCCAATTTGTTTGAGTAAAATTAATGGATAAACAAACATGCCTTTTATCGATCCATATCTTGATTAAATATAAAAATTTCAAATTCTTCTCCCTTCCCTCCAAAATACACCCATGCACAATCCTCGATCGAAACCATTATTTTTAAAATAATTAGTTTTTTAAAGAACACCCTTGGCCCCCATAATCTAGGTGCTAATTTGAACACCTACATTTCCCTATGTTACTTTCCCTAATCCCACAAAAAGTGGAAAATGGGCTTATGGGTCAATCCAAAATCTTAGAGGAAAGGGGACATGCCAGAAATGGGGGCATTACTTGTTTCTACAAAAAAATTATTTTGTGCAGTAATTACTAGATGCTTTAATTAATTAACAAGCAAGATAAATTGAGTCAAATAATGTGACATGGATTCAATCTTGAGGAGTTACAACTTTTTATTGAATCATAGTAAATCCAATTGTATAGCAAGTGCATTGAGTAAGACTGTGCTATTCATAGAGATGAGAGTGGAGGTTAAAAGTATTGAATAAATGGACTTAAGCCCTAAAAATGATGATTTAAGAGAAGTATGGAGTGCATGCCAAACTCTATTAAGAAAATAGAACACAATAGATAAAATATATCATCTAAGATGGTTTATTGTTTAGTAAGCACCAATTATGCATATTGCAATGATCAATATATAAAAATTTTATTAGAGGGAAGTATAATAGTGGTTTGGAATGATACTTTGGGTTAGACAAGACATTGATGCTCTTTAGTGAAGGTTATTATTGCCTAAGAATGGGAGAAAAATTGAAGAATTTTACGCAAAGATGCCAAGTATATTGATTTGTAAAAGGGATTAGTAAGAACATAGGATTGCATCAACCCTTGTTGATACCATAGCATCCATAGGAGGGGATATGATGGATTTTAAGTTGGGACTATATATTTTTAATGTGTTATAACAATTATATACTTATGGTAGTGGATAGTGACACATTTCATCCTATGACAAAGAGAAGATAATGCATCACATGTGGTGAGATTATTTTTTAAGGAACTTGTAAGATTGAATGGACTACTATATTATACCATGACACCAAACTTGTGGGACATTTATGCAAAAACTTGTGGAGAAAGATAGGTGCTATTAATTTAGATATTTATCCTATCATCCAAAAATTGATGAGAAAACAAAGGTTGTTGATAAAAATAGAAAATATGATGAGATTTTTGGTAAGAGATAAAACCAAATAGTTGGACTTAGTATTAACACACAAAGAGTTTTCCTATAATAATTTAGTTAATAGAGATGTTAGAAAGATGCCTTTCCAAGTGGTGTATGGATGCAAATTAAGAGGAGTGATAGGGTTGAGGGATATTAAGGATATTTTATTCAAAGTATTGAGGTGGTAGACTTAATGCACACATGCAAGATGTATATAAGTAGCTCAAAATTTTCTCTAATAACTGCTAGAATTATAAGGAACATGCACATAAAAAGAGGAGAAAAAAAAGTTTACAAAAGGAGACTTGGTCTTAGTGTATTGTATCCAAAGGAAAGGTTCCCAAGGAAAACATAAAATAAGTTGTGATGAAAAATAAAGGTTAACAAAAGAAAAGGAAATATGATGAGATGTTTGGTAGGGGATAAGACCAAATATTTGGACTTAGTATTGTTAGAGCAAAGCACCCAGGAAAATCAATTGTAGAATAAACCTTCACGAGATAGAGAGGAGCACTATGCTACTTCACCAGAGAGAAAATGAAATATGAGATGATTAATTTACACAATGTACAGGCTTTTAAATCTATGAGAAAAGTGTCGGGTGGGAAAACTACCCACATAGGAAAAGCCACCTAGGAGAAATTAATCAGAGTAATCTACCCTAAGTGAAAAACTTAATTACGCTAACACCCCCCCTTAAGTGAAAACTTAGGGAGAATGAAGATGCAAAAATGCAATATGGGTCTTGGCTACACAACCATGTTAGGTACCCATTTACAATGCAATCTCTCACAATCAGAGAAAAGGAGAAAAACCCTGTGGGAAAAAAACCCCTCTCCAAAAGAGGGAAAAGAAAAACAAAACAAGATGCATGGATGGAGGACTCAATCACACCCCCAAAGGACAACATACATCATGTATATACAATCAATGACCCCACCAGAAGAGGGAAAGAGAGAGAATATATAGCCCCCCCACAATGTGTAATCACCTGCAAAAATGGTAAGTGCCTGAAGACAAAACATGATCCAATGTCGACAAACAACTTGTCTCCCTTTCAGAAGAAACTGAATCAAGTACAAATGCAGGAATGCTTCCCACTCCATATAGGAATTGAAATAAAGAAGCATGAAAAAGTATGATGATATCTTTGAAATCTGCTCATGTGTTGCCAAGACCTTGGAAGATTATCCAATTAGGAACATGCCCAATCACAATAGGAGGTGAAAACAAGGTACCACTGGAAACTGATGCTAAACAATATCTAGAAACTGAGATGGAGTGACCACAATTTTACCAAAACTATCATCAAATAGGAGGGATATACCCTCAAATGCGTCTTCCAAGTCAGAAATGTGAGATTCCATGAACAATGAACCAATGTTTGAAAAATAAGAATCCCAATTAGGAAGATAATGAGATACTGGTTGTGATGAATCATTGGACGTGCTCAATGAATCATCAACACAAAATGAATGGTCCTGCAAAACATGAATGATAGGAGCCTCAATCAATGACTTTGCACAATGAATTACTGAAGGTGAAGGTACATCAATTATCCCTGATGGAGAAGAAGGAGCATCTGAAGAACCCTCGTCATCCTCATCTAAAGACTCAAAGTATTCCAAAACCTCAAACCCTGCATAGTAGCATGATCATATGGTATCCTGTCTGAAAAATGAAGAGGCACTAGACAATCTGAAACATGATCATTTGGGAATGGTTGAGTATCAGGATCTCCATGTATTTCCCAAATTTTAGTCCAAAGAGTATGAGGACACTCAAAATAATCAATAGCATCCAAAGTGGCATCATCAGTATGCATTGCAATAACTCCTAGGACATGATCCCTTTTGCAATTCCATGCAACTTTCTTACTATCAGTACCAGGAAGGGGAGCAAGATTATACAAACGTGGCAACAAATGAAGCCATCTGAGATGTTTAATGATACCATCTCTCCATTGTTTATAGTTTCCCCTTTTCAACATAATCACAATAGGATGCAATGAAAACCCCATAATCAACAATGACAAATCTCAAAAAATACAAAGACAATAACCTTCAACAACAATTAGAAACTCCCAAATACTGCAAATGAAGCCTTCCCAAAATACTTCAAGAAGCAATAATACAAAAGAAGGGCTAAAAATCAAGCAACTCCAAAGAGTACAACAACACCAATATTGAACTTCAACGGATTAAAAGCACCACCAAACAACAAAATATGAGAGAAATTCCTCAACCACTGCAAAGGTTACGAAAATACCTTTCTGTTGATATGTGGTTTGTGAAAATCGACCTCTATTTGCAAAGGATATGCAAAAATAAAAAAAGGCCTATAGAGGCACTTTTGAAATCTTCTGGAGCTCTCTATCACACCATATGACCACAAAATGCACAGGTGCTAAAAAATTTGGTCTAGCTTCTCCAAACATCAATCAATCTCCACCAATCTCCAAGCCGTTTCACCAAGCAAACATTCCAAGAATGGATTCCACAAGCCGACGAGCTATTACAAGAACTTCACAACACAATGCAAGTGTTGGTGAGTATAAAGTGCAAAGAATGTCTCCACGGAATGAATGTGGGATAATGCTTCCAAAAGACACCTCCAAAAAGTAACTTGGGCCCACACACTTCAACTGTGCAACAAACCCAATATTTTAGGGCAAGGTTTTGAAAAATATAGCCAAGCCAACAAAACCGATCTCCAACCAACAAATGTTTTTGTTCAAAACGCCTTTTCACAAAAAAATAATGGTAGAGGAACAAAAGAATTCGTAGCAATGAAAATCGGCCTCTGTGCAGAAAAATAGTGCAACCTCCTCTTCATGCGTTTCCAATGGAGAAATGTCCTCAAGAAGAAATGAAATGGCTCCAAACTGCAAAGAAATGGCATCCTCTCTCAAAAAAATCAGCCACAAAGATTCGCAGCCATAGAGAAGTATTCTTAATAAATGCAGTTCGAGCCTCTAAGAAAAAGCATGTTGCACACACCTTCCACAAAAAATCCACGCACGGGTCGGTGTACATCACTCCAAGCTATCTGAAATGAATCGATGCCTTTAATGGGAGAAAATCGCCCCCCTCTAGGGTGCCACCTTCTTATCACAGAGACGGGCCTGCAAAAAATTTAACCGGCCTGCACTCAAAGTAAATTGTGGCCAACAATCTAAGTGAAATGCTTTAAAAAAAAATTGAAATGTAGCCTCCAGCAAGATCGTGGCTTCCAGGAAGATGAATCGACCTTTCCAAAACAAAAAATCGCACCCTCCAAGGCATATGTGCCATGCTGAGAATGGAACATGTCCAACAACGAAAAATGGAAAATTGCATGCCTCTCACAAATCGAGCCAAGCAAATTAAAATTGAAACATAGAAAATTGCCCACCAAATGCAAATCGGGCTTATTCTCCTTGCCAAATCGCTGCCAACAAAGAGAGGAAATTCCAATGCCTCCAATGGAAAATCGCTACCTCTTGGGAATGATGCCTAGTCTCCAAAATGTAGATTGCGGCCTCTCATCAATTTAAGACGCCTCCCAACATGAATCTTGCCAAATCACGACAGTAGTGGAGATCTTCCAAGGAAAAAAGCTGCTGCCTGTGTGAGAAGAACACCTCCTAGGAACGCCTCCTCACAGTAAAATGAAATTGATATCAGAAAATAATGATCTCAAAACCTCTTGATGAAAACTCTCACGGAAAGGAGTGCAGACTAGGTGGCTCTGATACCATGTTAGAGCAAAGCACCCAGGAAAATCAACTGCAGAATAAACCTTCACGAGATAGAGAGGAGCACTATGCTACTTCACCAGAGAGAAAATGAAATATGAGATGATTAATTTACACAATGTATAGGCTTTTAAATCTGCGAGAAAAGTGTCAGGTGGGAAAACTACCCACACGGGAAAAACCACACAGGAGAAACTAATCATAGTAATCTACCCTAAGTGAAAAACTTAATTACTCTAACAAGTATTAATACAAGTAGATTTTTTTCCTATAACAATTTAATTAATAGAAATGCTAGAAAGATGCCTTTACAAGTGGTGTATGGATGCAAATTTAGAGGAATGGTATAAGGTTAAGGGGTATTAAGGATATTATATTCAAAGTGTTGAGGTGGTAAAGTTTAAAGCACACATACAAGATGCATATAAGTAGGTCAAAGAGTTTCTAACACTTGCTATAATTATAAGGAACACACATAAGAAGAGAAAAAAGGAGTTTACAAAAGGAGACTTGATCTTAGTGCATTGTAGAAAGGAAAGTTTCTTAAAGAAATCATAAAATAAGTTGTAATGGAAAATTTTATGGCCTTACAAGGTGTAGAGGAGGATATCAATAGATACCTATGAGATAAGAGTTGCTTTAGCATTTAAATACAAATTAAAAAATTGATGATGAAGAAGAAAGCATAAGATTAAAATCCCTAAACTAGAAGATCAAGATTCCATCAAGATAGGGGGTAGAGAGAGAATATATTGTAAAAGAGGGTCACTAATAGCACAAGAGGAAGGGTGCATGTTGAAAAGATAAAAATTAGAAGCATAAAGGTTAAATGATTATTTGTAGTAGAAGTTGGTCACTTAATCAGGTAAAGCTCACTCTTTTCTTACCCAATTGCCATATGTAGGAGCATCTTTCGTCTACAAGCAATCCTATACCAACCAAAAAGAGAACTTTTTTTCTTTGTTTTCCATGTTAGGTGGTTATCTTAAGAGTTTGAGTTTGTGCTTTCTATGTGTTTCTAAAATTTTGGATGTTGATGCATTAATGTAAAGGGATGGCGTGATGCATTAATGTCAAGGGATAGTGTTGCGATAGGTTATCATAATTTTATTTTTCTTCATCTACTAAACAATTTGAGTTGCATGGTAAAGGCCACATCTTTTTCACATCTTAGATCATGTATGGGACTTCACTAGAGATGAATATATTTGTTGTATCATTCAAAATTCACTCACTCACCATCTTAGATTCCTCAAATATTTCAAGGTTTATCCAAGGAATCCTTAATCTAAAATTCAAAATTTATCTTTCATATTTTTGAATCATGCCCTTAAGCCTAGTACCTTAGAACTATTGGATAACTATATCATCGCCTTGCACCACATGTTTGATTCTAAACACAAATTGAGATGGACCAATTAGGAAGGTGTAATGAGGTTGACACCAATATAACATGCCTAACCTAAATTCAAACATAGCATGTACCAAAAATCTCACCCGTGTATTATACCACATTTGAAAGATAAATTATACCCTAAATAATGTGTCCAATTTTAAAATTAGTCTTAATCCTTAAGAGATTATATATGAATTGAATCTTAATAATCAAAGATATTTGATTCTATCTCCCTATCTATGTATATTCACTATCTATTGTTGTGTTACTTGGTTCTATAGCCTTCAAAATGATTCTTCAACATTGACCTACATTAAAGAAAAAACCTATTACTTTTTTTTTGCTACAACCATCACAACTCGCTATGTGCATACCATACACAATTAGCAAGAATTCCTTTTTGGATCAGACTTATTGCCACAATACATCTTATAAAATATATGAAGTGACAGCCAAACACCTTAAACCCATTAGTCAAAAATCGGTGAGAAAAGGTCAGGTTATGTATATTAGAAGTAAAGACATCCCTAACATCTTCTGTCTAGGAATCAATCGAATGGTTTATTCAAAGACCTGCTTTTAGCAAAGACTAAAAGCCAATACACCCCTCAACTCATTCACACATTAAAAAAATTAGATATTTCAAATTAAAAAATTGTGTACACATTAAAAAAACCTGTCATGAATAATGGCTTTTGAGAAACAGCTCAGACCTTCAATTGAAGCAGAAAAACAAAAAAGTTCCATATTTGTTATGTTTGTTACAAATATAATGAAGTTTTTCCTGCTGGCTCTTTCATTTTAAATGACCAGAATACATAACTTATGATGGTGTGTTGGTTCATTTTACGGCTCTTCAACTTTTTTGATAACGAAAACCTTGCAAGAAGAGACACAAACACAAATTCAGAACCAGAATTACTATGAAGAACCACTGTGACAGAACCCTTGTACATATATATAACTTTGAGTAAACCCCAAGAATTTCAAGACAGCCTTCATTCTTGAATCTCTACAACCCTAACTTCATCGGAAGAGGAAAGCTTGGGAATTGTAACAGTAAGGACCCCGTTCTCTAGCTCTGCCCTGAGCTGCTGCGGATTGGCTCCACGAGGAAGTCGAATCCTCTTTAAATAACCAACCCTCGACCGCTCGCCTATGCGGCACCTCATTTCTCCGCCAGGAGGCGGCACTCTGTTCTTGCTACGCCCACTGATCTGCAAAACGCTCCCGTTCTCCACCAGTACTTCCACCTCGTCCTTGCTCACACCTGCCCAAAAACAGTACCAAGAAAAGAAAAGCCTGAAAATTTATAAAATTCAGAAAGAAACAAGGAGGAGGCAAAGTTAGGGCTGAATGATGACCAGGGAGGTCGGCTTCAATGATGTGGGCATCGGCGCTTTCCCACCAGTCCACATGGGTGTTGGCCATGGCGTGGGCATCCTTGGAAAAGAGCGAAGAGGCAGTTGAATCCCACTGCGGAAAGGCCTGTGACGGCTCCATCCACCTTCCTGCTCGGAAAGGGCAGAAAGAGTTCCATAAGCCCCACCCGTGCCCCAGGGGATCGCTGCTCCACGGCTCTATGTCTGTACTTTCGCCGCTTCTTGTATACACTGGTACAATCGACATATCGCCCCCAACCCAATCGCAGCCTATCGGCCTTCTGTAATGGCTTCCCCACTGCACCCTAGCTTTAAACGACTAATGGCACTGTGTCAATTCTAGAAGTTTCTGAAATTGTCCCGAGGAAAGTAGTTTTTTTTAAATGTTTTCTACTTTTACTAGATCCACGAGACTGGAGGGACGGAATTTAATGGACAGAGCAAAACCTTCCAAACTCTTTTACGCGTGCTTATGTGTAAAGGCAAAAATTGCGTAGGTATCTTGCAATATTCTCCTTACCTTTTGTTCTCATCTTATTATATTATTCTTTAAGATAAGTAGGGGAGAGGACATTTGATGATTTAATGTCTAATATTTTTAATAATATTGGATCAATAGTTGTACTTTAAAGTTGTTAATGTCGATTATGAATGAAATATATTCTTTAGATCTAAAAAGTGACAAATTATGTGATGTCACTTCAATGCACCAATAAAATATGATATTGTGCACAAGTATCGGTCTCACTTTTTTTGGGACCTTTTTGGACACATCGACAAAAAACATGTTGATGTGGCATCATATTTGATGATGTTGCCTTGAAACCTTAGTTATAAGCAAGGGACTTGCCAAGTAAGCTACTGCAAAAAATAGGAGTGATTTGAAATTTCCACGTAGGATATTGAGAAGTGTGAAGTTAGGGTGCTCAATTATCGGAGGGGAGAGGGGCTAAGGGCTAACTTTGTGAGCATGTAGCGGTTGCATGGAATATGGTAGGGCCTTTATTTTTTTTGCAATGTGGACTGGATCTTATCTATCTATAACTAAGGTTTGGAGGTGTGACTCATCACATAACTTGTCTCATCAGCACATATGTTGAGAAGTGTCCAAAATTTGACTTGTTAAAGATTCGATCGAAACCTAATCATGGTACCCCTAGTAGTTGAACAAAAAAAAGTATCATTTGTTGCTTGTAGAATATCATATTTTTATTTAAAAGAAAATTTATATGCAACCTAAATGGACCAAATACCTATTGGTAACCATAAATCTTTGTTATCTCTAGCTTTTATATTCAACACAAATGGACGAATTGTTGAACACAAAAAAACTATTTGTTGTTATAAAAACAACACAATTATTTAAAATACAACTTATATCAAACAAAAATGGACCAATAGTTGAACACTAAAACTTTTTGAAAATCTTTTACATTTAATGGGAAAATACAATATATTTATTGTGCTCACCATTTATATTTGTGATAGGACATACAAACACCTAAAATCTTGACCTTACCCAACCACACCTCACTTCAACCTATCCTTATCCATTAATTAAATAAATATCTATTATTTATTTAATTATTCCCACCCTTTCTCACTTTTATCCTAATCCATTAATTAAATAAATATTTATTATCCATTGTCATAATCTTTTAATTAAATAAATATTTACTATTTATTTAATTATTATCCCTTCATCATAATCCATTAATTAAATAAATACTTTATTTATTTAATTAATTTGTCTTTATCCCCAAATCCTCCAAGTAAATTAACTAATTAATTCTCAATTAATTAATTAATTTAGGCTAATTATTTCCCATTAACTTTTCCTCCATTATTTAATTCACCTTTATCCTCTATCTTTATCCATTTAATCCTATCCCTCCATCTTGTTCATATGGATCATTATCCAAATTTGTCATGTGACAAGTGTTCCATTCACATGTCTAACCCTTTATCCAAATTCATTGAATCTAGGCACTTTCCAAAAGTTAAACTAACATTCTATCTCATCCTTCATTTAATATCTCACTTCTTAATCCTAGCCATCCACATAAGGATGTTGCCCTAATCCTGATTATAAACCTATTCCTTATCCCTCATGTTACACTTGTCACATGACTACAACTTGTTCCAAACCTTAACCCTCATTCAATCCTATCCATCCATCACCCAATTCATCTTTGCCCTTGATTTATCTAATGTAAATTCTATAAATTAGAGGCCTTCCATCCCATTTGCATATATCCACTTTACATTAATGTTATGTTGCTGAAATTTATATTGAATCATCTTGATCCCATCATCATTGTAACATGCCAACCCTTCACTTGAAGTAAATTTTCCTAAGCTTTCACTGTGCGAGTAAATAAACTATATAATAAACCATTGCAATAAATTTTTTCTTTTCTTTATTGAGAATATATGAACAAAGATGCCATCACAATATACGTTAAGGATGCCCATTTCAATACAATAATTTCACAAATTATAATATTCCAAGAATGTACACAATTACATACATAGCTCAATTGAGCTTCATAGCATAAGATATAGATGGTCTAGGATCTACCTTCAAAACATTTGATTTTGTCGCTGCTAAGGAGGAGAAGCATCACTCAAGCGCTTTTCTGCCAACCACAAAATCATATGCGGTCCCTCGCACATCTATCGATGATAAATGGACCTACCCTTGGTTGAGTAACCTTGTACGACAAACCACACTGAGCTTAGTGTTGTGCCCTACATGACTAGAACTTGTATTCCCTACAATCTGCAACTAGCATGCACACTTGAAGGTCAACATTCACTTACACTTCTAAAGCTCATTTTGACTTATGACCATTGTATTCTATGCAAAGGTAATCCCTCCCATGGATAAAATATTACTGTAGGATTCCCTATCATTAATCCCACATACTCTAGAGTATTTCTACTCTTAACTTGTAAATGTAAAAGTTCCCTCCCTTCATTGAACTCACAATCCTAGGAGTAACCCCCTAGCTAACTATTATAATTAAATAAATCGGCTACAAGCCACTCTTATGCTACACATGTTTAAATCATATCTAGTATGTAATACCTATGACAAACATAGACCTCCTATTATGGAGTACATATAGGAATTTCACAACCAATATAAATAGCTTCTATTTCCTTTTCAAAGCAGTACTATTTCTTCCCAACTGTAACATTCACAAAAGACTAACCAAAACATTCATTAAACAATCATTCAAAAGCTAAGACAAATAAAGGAGAATTATCCTCATGCCTGTTAACACTTATCCTATTGACTGATTGCAAAGTAGCTTTCCCAAATAGCAACTAGCTTGACTGTAACTTCTCAAGTGATGCCACAATATACCACTAACACTCAAGTTGATAAATACTACACTGAATATACTATTCTCTCTCAAATATAACAAAATTCTCTCTTAGATATAATTGAATAAAGTAGACAATAATGCAGAGAAAATTACTTATGGAATGCATCTCCAACAAGTGAGTTTGCTCTGCTATTTATATAGTAGCAATGAGACCTCACATCCTACAAATTAGGCATGGGTGTTGACAACAATTACCATGCACAACCACTCACTCGACTTAGCTAAAAGGTGGCGCATAAATAAGAACCTACTCAACTAAACAAAGATATAGATTGACTTCACTGATTAACAACAATAAGAGGCTAATTCAAATCAACACATGATTGAAAAGGTGTAATTCGAATTTCCCATACAATGAACATCTACAACAAATAGGTTTCAAAGGTGGCACCAAGATAAATAACTCTCTATCCAACAGTTGGTGGGTTTTGTGTTATATTTGAATCACTCAATATCAAATATTCAACACATAAATCTCATCGACTAAGTCTTGGCATGAGCCGACTCATGACATTAAATAGTTTCCCATTTTATCGACTTGTTCACAATCTTATATCCATTTTACAACTGTTTGGTATTTACACAATGATATGGCGATAAGAGGTTTATTAAGTCAAAGACAATACCAAATAAGGCGTCGATCAAGTCTTCCATTTATATCGACTTCATGACTGCTATTGAACTTGCATATTTCTTGCTCTTAATGCGTGGACAACTTGAGTAAAAGTCAACCTTTATAATACAACCATAGGTTTAATATACTCGGCTCTTAATTATGTTAAGTAGTCGGCCTATAGTCGTTATCAATGATAATCGAATTCGAAGCATATATATGTATGTATGTATATGTATATATATGTTAATATATACTCACATATATTATATGCCAATAAAGTATGAATGCACTTGGAATACAAATGAATACAATCTAGATGGTGTTCACATAATAATAACCATATATTGATTGTGTGTGTGTATATATATATCTATGTACATGTATACATATATCGATACATTTGTATGGGCATGTCCATTTTCCACCATACATGTATATTGATACATATATACCTATGGATATATGTATATACTTATATGTATATATATACACATTTGATTCACACTAGAGTCATACACAATTACCATTGTATTGATAAACACCTACGTGTGATAAATCTATACGTGTATACATATACATTATTGTTAGATCCATTGGATAGTTCCATGCACATAAGAAACTCGTGCATGAGTGTGCATAGATATGTCTACCTGTGTACCCTCATGTATGTGTTCCTTCTTGCATATGGTCTATCATTGACATGCATGTGTGTACTTATACATATTCCATGTATTTCTTACTCATCAATGCAAACATAGTAATAAGGAAAGATGTCACAAGCTTAAACAAATAATATCACCCAATAATGCACTTGGTAGTAAACAAGACTCTTACTAATGCAAAAATATTAACTAAGAATGACTTACCAACTTCCCACTTAATAACTTGACTCAATTATTCTACTGTGGTGTGTGTAAGCTAAGATGTTATTTGTTACTCGACCAAGACCTTCTCCTAAGTGATACTTCCGCTCCACCTAGAGGAATTGAACATATACCTACATCCAGTAACATGTGCTCAAGGTAGTTAACTATTCAACAAAATATGCATTTACACATAATACATCTCCAAAGTTAGAATATCAAATCAATATCCATCCATTCACATATTTACATTTCTTCATTTAACATTAAATGATATAACATTCATTCATAATGCATTGATAACAAAGTGCAAGCACAATTTTTTCATCTTTAGAATTCACATTTACCCTACATAGTAATAGTAAATACTAATAACACAATTGGGGTGTAACATACTCCCCCCCTTGTGAATCATTGTCCCTAATGATTTTACGTAGCAACATAAAACAAGACAAACAATCAATATATAGTTTTTAAGCATTCTCAAAAGTATCTAAAACATGAGGAAACTTTTGTTGAATCTTAGCATAATCCTCCCAAGTGGCTAAGTCTTCTGCACACTGGTCCCATTGGACTTTGTATTGCAGAACCTCCCTGTTACACAAGCGAAGCTTACATGTTTCAAGCACCTTGATAGGCTCAAGTGTTACCAATCTGGGGTCATGTACCTATAAAGAAGTCTAATCAATCACATGATTATCACTAGGTATATACCTCTTTAGGTAGGACACATGGAAGACATTATGCATTATGGTAAGAGCTGGTGGCAATGCTATTCGATAGGCTATCATATTTATTTCCTCTAGAATCTAAAAAGGTCCTACATAATGTTGGGATAACTTGGAAGACTTTCCAAATTTAATGGAGCTCTTGTGAGGTTTCACTCTCAACAAAACTTTGTCACCTATGACAAAATTTTGGGGCACTCTCTTTGCATCAACATAGCTTTTCTATTGGTCGTTAGCTTCAACCAACCTTTGCTTAACAATCTTCACTTGCTCTTCCATTTCCACCAACATTTCTGGCCCAAGACTCACTCTATCCTCAAGTCTATCCTGACTTGTAGGAGTTCAACACTTTCAACCTTACAATGCTTCGAAAGGAGCCATCTTTATCACAAAATGATAAGAATTGTTGTAATAAAATTCTACTAAGGGTAAGTAGTTTTCCCACTATACTAATGATCCATGCAATACATTCTTAGTAGGTATTCCAATACTTGATTCACCCTTTTAGTTTTTCCATTCGTTTTTAGATGATATGCTGAGCTAATATTCAACTAAGTCCCTAGTGCAGAAAACAAGGTTTTCCAAAACCTAGAAGTGACTCATGCATCCCTGTTTGAGAAAATCTTCTTAGAAATCCCATGCAACCTAAACACTTGTTGAAAAAATTTTCTTGCTATGACAGGTGCTCCATTAGTTAGATTCCTGGGTATAAAATGTGTGACTTTGGTAAGCTTATATACAACCACAAGAATGGCATTGTACTTATTTCTTGATATAGACAACCCTTGCACAAAGCCCATACTTATGACTTGCCATTTCCTCTTTGGTATATCATGTGGATAATACAAGCATGCAGGATGATGATGCTCCACTTTCACCCTTTAACATTCGAGACACCTGGCTACAAATCTAGTAGCATCTCCTTTCATCCCTTTCCAAAAATATAGAGGCTTCACATCTGCCATCATTTTGGTTACTCAAGGGTGTCCAGAGTATAGTGCTTCATGTACTTCCTTTAATACCAGATTCCTTAACTCTTCTACGTTAGGTACATAGATTCTCCCTTTATATCTAAGTAACCCATTAGGTTCGAAATGAAACCATTCATACCTAGAATCTTGTGGATTACTAGTGAGTGCTTGCTTGACTTGCAAGTAGTACTCATCCTCCTTGCATTTTTGCAACTCTTTCCCTTTAACGTTAGTTTGAATCGTCACTACAAGCAATATGACATCTTCGACTCAAGGTTTTGGAAACCTGATTTTCTTTCCCTTTAATATAATTGATATTGAAGTCATAATCAGCTATTAACTCTAACCATCTTCTCTATCTATAATTTAGATTAGGTTGAGTGAAAAGGTACTTTAACCCATTATGATCCATTTTCATCTCAAAGGGTTTCCCCAACAAGTAATTCCTCCATCTTTGCAATCTGTGAACCACAACTACTAACTCCAAATCACATGACACATAATTTTGCTTGTAAGGTTTCAACTTCCTTGATTCGTAAGAAATTAGTTTCCCATCTTGCATTAACACACCACTTAAACCTTCCCCAAAAGCATGTGTGATAACAGTAAAGCTTCTCTTAGGATTTGGTACTTTCAAGATTGGTGTAGTGTTCAACTTCTCTTTGAGTAGGTCAAAGGATTCTTGACACTTCTCAGTCCACTCAAATTTCTTTCCTTTCCTCTGTAAAGAAGTAATTGGAAAAGCAATCTTGGAGAAGTTTGCAACAAGCTTTCTATTGTACCCTGCTAGACCCATGAAACTTCTTATCTCATATACATTCTTAAGTACTAGCCACTCAAGTATTTCCTTAATCTTAGCTGGATCTAGATGGAGATTCCTTTTGCCAAGATCACATGCCCTAGATAATGCACTCTCCTTTGAAAGAAGGTACACTTAGAGAGTTTACCATACAACTTATGTTCTCTTAACCATTGTAGGAATATCTCTAAATGTCTACAACAATCTTCATCATCCTTAGAATAAATCAATATGTCATCTAGAAAAACCAAGACAAATTTATCTAGGCAATCCCTAAATACACTATTCATTAGGTTCATAAATGTGGTTGGTGCATTTGCTAACCCAAAAGGTAAAATTGTGAACTCATAGTGTCCATATCTGGTTTTGAACGCAGTCTTAAAGATATCTTCATCCTTAATCCTTAACTGATGATATCCAGATCTCAAATCTATTTTAGAAAATATGGTAACTCCCCTCATTTGATAAAAAAAATCATCAATGTGTGGCAACAAATACTTATTCTTCACTATGGTTTTGTTAAGCATATCATAGTTGATGCACAAACACAAAGTACCATCCTTCTTTTTCACAAAAATGGTTGGTGCTTCCCAGGGTGAAACACTTGGTATTATCAACCCTTTTGACAATAGTTTGTCAACCAGTGTCTTAAGCTTCATTAGCTTGGTTGTTGTCATTTTATAGGGCACTTTGGAAATAGGTTTAGACCCTGGAACTATATCTATGGAGAAATCAAATATTCTCTTCGATGGCAACCTAGGTAACTCATCTAGAAACACATCTGAAAACTTTCTCAATATAGGATACGTTTCCATATCCGAAATTCTAGTCTCATCCATTTCACCATCTTTCGTCTCTTGGAAGCTCTGGGATTCCAAGTTATCAAGATCTTCTTAAAGTTCTTCTATCTTAACAACAAAGAGTTTGCACCCTTTCTTCTTAGCCCTCAATAGTTGCATTGTCGAGATTTGATGAATCTTGACCTCTCTAGGTATCCCTTGAAACTTTACTTGGTTACCAAGATCCTATAGGAATTCTACAGTTTTCACATGGAAATCTACCTTAGCTCTATGTCTCCACAACCAATTCACACCTAAGATAATTTCATAGGAACCTAAAGGCTTGACATATAGGTTTACTTCAGTAGAAAAAAACAAGGTAGCTCTATCCTAGCCTCGAATAAACATTGTTCCACCTTTACTCTTGTCTAGTTTGCACACTCTACATCCCAAGATGTTGCCATGTGTCCATCCTTTCTAGATAATTTCTTAGCTACTATAGGTGAAATTAAATTCTTAGTTGCACCAGTATCAATAAGAACAAAAATGGGTAAACCAAACAAAATACCTGGCATTTCAATGGGAGTTACTTGATACTCCACCCAACAATCATCCACAACTGCATGTATCTTTTTTTGGAACATCACTTGTTGGGTAGGTAATGGATTACCATAAGATTGTGACTAGGAAGGTCCTTATTGGGACATTCTCTAGCAAAGTGGTCACCTCCATGTGTAAAGAATCCCGAGTATGGTACTCTCTTCCTTATGGTTTCTCCATATTTACTAGCATTCCCACCAGCACTGTTGGTATTACCATTGCTGGAACCATTTCTCTTCCATTCCCTTTTTGACTCTTTCCCACCATTGCGGGATCCCTTCCCCCCTTGCTTGGGTACATTCTGCACAACTTCCACCTTCTTTGGAATTGGCTTGTTAGGAACTTCTTTAATCTTCTTACGGTCTTTATTTTCCTAACGGTTGGAGATAGCCCTAAGATTTTGCTCCTGCTTAATTGCTTTCTCATATACAAGATCCATAGTTATGGGACCGTGCATATCCACCTCTCCTCCAATTTGATTGTCAAGTCCCATTATAAACTTTCTTATGCAGAAGCATTTATCTTTAAGATATATAAGAACATAATGCAAAAGTCAGGTAAACTTCTCCCAATACTCGTTGATCGACATATTTCCTTGTCTCAAACTTTGGAAATCCATGAGTTTTTGGTCATAGTAGAGTTGGGGAAACCATTGCTTGTGGAAAATCTCAACAAGTTCTCCCCATGTTAGCTTCCATGAGTTAATATTGAGTTCCAAATTTTTGTTCATCCACCAGTTAGAGCCTTCTCCTACTAATTGGTATGCGCCCCAAGCACCTTTAGTGGTCTCATTGTAATTTTGGAATTTGAAATACTTTTCCATTTGGAAAAGCCATGCGTTAGCTTCATCTCCACTGGTGCTTCCCTCAAACTTAGGTGGGGTAATATTCTTCATATCTTTGGAAAGTTCAAAAGCCATACGCTTCTTATTTCTTTCTTCAAATGGCATAGGTGATTTTTCCCTCTAGTAATCATGATTTTCATCATGCCCATGAGAAGAGTTTTCTCCCTCATTCTCATTAACGGGAACCTCCTTCTCAACCCTAGATTTTACCCTTTCTTGTTCAAGGTTGTCTAACCTTGTGAAGATTTGGTCAAGTCTTGCTTCAACTCCTATGGGTCCTTGCCCAACTTCTTAGCTCCCACCAGGATTGGTTCGTGTCCTCACCATCTTCACAAGAATGGATTTTACCTGAATGTGTATCCATGTTATATTTAATCATGTTATCAACTATCTTATGGAAAATATTAAAATGGCATTCATACACACATAAAGAATTCCACATAAGACTAAGCACACACTTTTGATAACATATGATATTATTCATTTCTTGAGGATTTCAATATCCTTTTGATTACACGGAGTGACTATTCAGATAGTCAAGTGAAGAGTATCCCTCATATTCACTCTCTAACACATAACTTAATGGATTATATCCTACATATTGAGATTGTTGATCATCTATCATTTGTTCATACCTATCCCAAAAAGGATAGTAGCCTTCTGACTTGTCATTCGATCCATAGTTACGAGGTACATATCCCTCAGACTCATTACTCAAAGAAATTACTATTACTTATGTTGGGAATTTCAAATTTTACAAATTTGAAGTTCCCATATTGAAAATTTTGCAAATTTGAAGTGCCCATATTAAAAATTTTGCAAATTTGAAGGTCCCATATTGAAAATTTTGCCTTTGCATGCTCAAAAGTGCACCTGCAAAATCTACCCAAGTGACCTACTTTGGAGGGTTGTAATTTGGAGCCAGTTGATTTTCAAGCCAAACCTCATGACAAGCACACTCAATAGGCATATGTGAATAGGAATTTCAACTTTTAGCTTCCCATGATAAGTTTTGACAGGGTTTTGAAAAGTGAAGCTAGAGGGTTTTGGCACTTTTCTGCTGTTTGCAAACTTTGTCCTATAAAGTAGCCTCCTGTTCGAGTTGATATTTCATAGATGGATTATCGTCAAGACAAATAGATCATTTATCTCCATTCTCCCTACATTCATGTGCTCCCTAGTCCAATTTCAGAGACTCATGATCTAATTTGCCATTTTTTTGAGATTAAAAGCAAATGTAGTTTGTTCTGATTTTACACCTACATTTCTGACATGTTTCAAGGTCATCAACTTTGACCCCTAATATCTTGTGAAGATTGATGATTGAAGCAAATCTCTCTTGCACACATACTCGGTGTACCTAAATGAGCTTATGTTTCCAATGGTGGCTTCCCAGAAGGTGATTTGATTTTTTTTTTTCAAAATGATGACTAGGTGAGTTTTAATTGGTTTTGAACAGGTGCAGTTGTAGAAAAGTTTGACTGAGCAACTTCAACATTGAATATCTTGCACCTCAGGATCTCTTTTGTCAAGCCATTTGTTGCACTCTATTCTTGGGTCAAATTTCTACATTGCTATAAGTTTTCATGAATCCACAAGGTCATTTGATTGGTTTTCTAGGGTGATTCTAGAGGCCACTTGACTTGTTTTGATCACTTTTAAAAAATGCTTGAAAGCAAGTTTTAACAACCCAATTCAAAATTTTCACCTCAGATGCATTCAGAAGCAACCTCAAGGTCAATTGAGCATGAAACTTATTTGAAAGCATTTTTTTTTAGGCGAGTCCACATGGGGATCCAACATGCTCTGCACAATCATGAAGTTGTAAGTGCATCACATGATCAAATAATGAAAACTATTAAGGTTTTGCATAAGACTTTTCCCAGTTATGATTCAGTCAAGAACATAACGAGAGAATTTTCAAGTAATGAGGATAATCCATTGACTTGTGCACTTTGATTGTTGCTCATTTGACAAAGATACAATAGAGCTCCAATGGTAGCCTTGTGGTGAGATTGATCCAACTAATATGTTTAGTGATTGTTGTTTAGTTTATTACATTGGAATGTAGGGTGTGGGTAGCATAAGCTCACTCCTAGATAATAGAGATGAAGGAATTGTCTTATTTAAGTTGCCATGGGATAAATTCATAACACTATTCAATTTTGCCTAGGTTGTTCAAACAATTACATGATATTGAAAAGGAAAATCTTTTATCAGGCTAATATGGTGCAAGGTTCTTGATTGTGAGGATGCATATTTATTATTTTACAGCCAGGATAGAGGCTTTAAATAGGAACTAATTCAACATGGAAGCTACTTGGGGATGCACTTAAGATAAACAAAAAATCTTCAAAGGGTTTTTATGCGATTGACACAATGGAATTGACAACAAATAATTAGTTTGCAACAAAAGAAATAATTATAGTTGCTCCACATTTCATTTAGTGATTTGATCATGGATGGTGCCACTAGTTAACTCAAGCCACTAGACCTTTGCATCCTCTAGTTTGTACTCAATGTCCATCCTTATCAATTCGAACATCCATGGTTGGAAGGTCCCACAATTCACCAGGCCTTGCATTCTGCTAAGCAAGAACATGATGTATTATACCTCCTCATGAAAATCACACTTATAAAGGTGTTGTGCCATTTTGGCAGCTGCCTTAACTGGGTTATTGCATTATCCATCCTTGACATGTGACTTTCCTTTCGACCTTATTGTTATCTTGAAAACTTTTTGGCCAAGAGCTTAAATGGGGCTTGGTGATCATTATTTTTCAACTGTTTGTTAAGAAACAAAGAGCACCATTGAAGCAGCCTGAAATGGATTTTCTTGTAGCTCTTTTCCTTGTGGATGAGATAATGGGACACATCTTAAAGGCTAGAAAACTACCTTGTAGGGTGTTGGCGCAAATGATAGGGAATATGTCTACTACAAATAGCAGCCACCGTGCATGCTAGAAAGGAGTCTTTTAAATATTTCAAAACATTTCTACATAGTGTATGAAGATGTTTCCTGGGGAAACTACTGATATGTGGGTAATTTGGTGAATGTCTACCTCTCATATAAAGGGTTTATGCTTGCAGTGAAGGGAGTTGAAGATTATAGAGGGGCGACACATTTTGAAATGACTATATGGCATTGTTGAGTGTGGCACAACACCCATGGAGCATCTTACTAACACTAGTACACAAACAACAATATATGAACAAATAAACTACTAAAAATTGCATATAAATGACTAACTTTAGTCACGTGACTATTAGTGGTTTATTTGTAGTCATTTATAACACCACTAAATTTATGACTAAACAATTTTAGTCATTGATTTTAGTCATTAATTTGGTCATTGATTTGGTTATAGATTTAGTCATTTATTTAGTTATTAATTTTAGTCACATGACTATTTTAATAGTTTATTTGTAGTCATTTATAACACCACCAAATTTATGACTAAACTATTTTAGTCATTGATTTGGTCATTGATTTAGTCGTTAATTTAGTCATTTATTTAGTCATGGTAGTGATTTTGTTTAGTCATATATAGTCATTGATTGTTGTTAACTGGTCATTTATTTAGTTATGGTAGTCATTTATTTAGTAATATATTTAGTCATTACTTTAGTTATATATTTAGTCATATATTTAATCATTAATTTAGTCATGTATTTAGTCATATATTTAGTCATTACAAGTCAAATCTAACTTTCCTCACAAATTTATGTATATAAACTTCAAGTATCATAGATGTTCAAATGTTAAAAAGCACCATGAAATGAAGACTAAAATGCTTGAACAAAGACACAAACACAAACATATTACAAATCAAGAGGAGCCACAACACAGTATTTATGAGTGGAGAAAAAACCACTTTGAAAATTTACTTCATTAAGCCTCATTGGCAAATCAAAATCTCATTGGTTACATTCAATTTCTTAGTGACACTATACAACTTACTAACACTATATAAAAAGAATACTCCTATTTTCATATACTTATACTATTTTCCCCTTCCTTAACTATAGTCCTTTTGGAAGGGCAACAACCTCCTATAGAGGCTCGACCCATTTAATCCCCTTACAAATCCATAGCTTTAATCCCGTCGCTGGTATTCACCTTTCACTTCTCCAATTTCAAGTTGCAACCTAAAAATAAGGTTTCAAAATTTACACATCAAAAACTCAGAAAAGACAAATAATACAGAGGATAAAATTCAAACATTTTCTTTTCCTTTTCCAACTATGGCACCCTAAACTTAGGTGCTAGATATAGTGAATGTATCAGAATTAGATATAACATCCATCAAAAGCATATTTGGAAGTAGATTTTTATCAGATATTGTAGTTACAAGTTCCACTAATTATAATAAAGATAAATATTTTTACCTTTCTGCATCAACTAATGCAATTATGATCTTTTAGAGGATCGACAATGCTAGCCTTCATCATATCAACATACTCACCTGCAAGTTGCAACACAACATCAAACTTATTAATTAGACTCAACATCTAAGAAAGAAAAAGAAACTTCAAACATTATTAATTTAGGAAAAAAATCATCAATTTCAAGGATCAAAGTAGCCAATGATTCTCTCTCTACATCCTCTGCTACAATCAAAATAGGCCTTTATTTTTGTGATAAATGCAACAAGAAATTATATTATTTGTCAAAACTTATCACTATGTATTTATGAACTCAAGATCATTAAAATTGTCAAAATAATCGACATGAATACCTAATTTCTTTCTATCACATACACTTTGGGTATACAAGATCATTGAGAATCCCAATTATTGAACTATGAAATTCAACAACGCAATGAAATTATATCTTAAGTAAAATGTAAATCAAATCAACATTACTGTTATGCCTTGCATAACCACCCCATTTTATTCTGGAACAAAATGGGCCCCCCTTCTCTTTTGGTTTTGTTTCCTCTGTTATTTGCTTTGACCTTTAGAATTCTTTTGTTTTCCTCTTAATTTTGTCTTTTGTTCTATTTGGTTTTGGTTCTGTCTTAGCTTGAGTTGGGTTTCTTCTTGTTAAAATTCAAGGAATGATGAACAATAGTGTATTTTATATGCTTTGAGGACTAATGGAGTCATTTGTTTTAAAGGATTGAATCATTCATATGATGATATTTCTCAAGGAGCTCAGTTGGAAAGTATCCTCCATCCAATTTGGCATAAAATTCCTCTAAGAGGAAAGTCAGAAAGACCCTATAGTTGTCTTGCCATTCCATTCATTTGAAGCTCACTGGTCATCCAAACATTCTTGTCGCTGCGGGTTTTTAAGGTCTCCCCGAAGTAAAGTAAGCCCTCGGCGAAAGGGGGAGACTTTGTTGAGATGTCTCAGCGAAAGAAGAAGGTCTCGCTGACATCAGATAATATTGGTGTAACATCTTGCCGACCAAAGGAAGTCTCCCCGACCATTGTGCAAGACTAGCATTGCCAAAGGATAAAGAGCTCAGCATAATCTCTTGCCGACCCGGAGGAGTCTTACTGAAAGTTTTGAGCTCGGCGAATGATTTTTCCTTCGGCAGGAGGTCTGGCCGATTAGCATGTGTCTCACCGAAGGGTGTGCCTTCGGTGAAACATAATGAGCTAGGGAGGATGTTCTGTCGATTTGGGATTGTCTCCCTAACAGGGAGGATATCGCTATAACTCTTGCCGCCCGACAAAACGTCTCATCGACCCGACAGAGTCTCACCAAAATGAAATGTGCTCGAGGAGAATGAATGAATTCGACGAAAGGTCCTGCCGATACAATGAGGTCTCGGCGAAAGGGGTATGCCTTCAGCATAAGGTCTCTCCAACATGAGATGATATTAGTGAAAGGTCTCACCGATCCATCAGAGTCTCAGCAAAACAGAGATGTCATCAGAAGGATCTTACCGAGAGAGAGATGATCTCGACAAGATGTCTCACCGATAGGGTGAACTCTTGCCAAAATGAAATGGCATCGGGGAAAGTGGCTTGCGTTTGCTGAAAGGTCTCACTGACGAGGTGAGGCCTCGGTGAAAGGAGGTTTGCATTGCTGAGAAGTCTCGGTGACCGAGTGATGTCTCACCGAAGGGATGCTTTCGGTATAGGATTGGCATTCGGTGTAATGTCATGCCGATGGATAGGGTCTCCTCAACAGTTGTTCAAAGGGTCGTATCGGGGAGAAATATTTGTATTCGCCAAGAGGTCTGGTTGAAGCATGGAAGTTTCACCAAAGGGTTCTCCCTTAGTGTAATGTCTCGTCGAAGGGAGCTGGTCTTGTTGACATGGAATAGTGGTCCCACACGGGGGAGTCTCGATGGAAATTTTGAGCTCAACGAAAGTTCTCGCCGACCAAGCAGGCTCTTGTCGAAAGAAATTTGAGCTTGGGGAGATCTCGTTGAGAGGTATTTCCTTCGGTGAAAGGTCTTGCTGAAGGGGAAAGATTTCGTTGAAACAAAGTGAGCTCGGGGAGAACAGGAAAGGGGCTCGCCATGATGTCCTACCGACCGTGGGGAGTCTTACCAAAATGAAAGAGGCTTGGGTCTAGCTCGGGATGATTGAAATGAACTCGCTGTGATGTCTCCTTGACCGATGTTGGTCTTGCCAACTAGCGGTAGCCTTGACAATGCGTTTTCTATCTTCGGTGTAGTGGAATGCGCTCGATGAAAGGTCTCACCGACCCAGAGGTGTCTCGGTGACACGATGTGAGTTCGATGTGAGGTCTTCCTGAACATGAACAAGTCTCCTTGAGATGGGTGTGCTTGCCAAAAGAAGGGAGGCTTGATATGAGGTCTTGCCGATGGTTTTTGTGGTATCGATATAGCTTGTGTAGCTCAACATGAACTCTTACCGACTATCGTGGGTCATGCCGATAACTGTTGTAGAATGTAATCGCATTGGGGAGACACCGATGATGTCTCACCGGCATGCGATTCTGTGAACCACTTTTGACTACCCGAGAGTCTTACGTGGAGTTTGTTCCACCAATCAGGAGAAGCTAAAAGGGTCGACCATTGGCAGTCTGACTAACTACCCTTGTGAAGGGAATCAACATAATGAGAACGACATGAACTTACTCTGTGGATGAGTTGATGGATCAGCTTGGGAACAATGGTGTTCGAATCTGAACAGAGAGTCTAGTGCTGCTTCCAGGGGATAGTCAACGTGCAGAGAGGTCTAGAGCAGCTAGAAAGGGGGAAGAAATTGTGAGTCATAGTGATAGCTGGGATCACTGACTGGAAAAAAAAAGAGATGGATCCGCATTAATGGTAATACTTTGGAGCATTCAAAGCATCTCTGTGAAGGAGTTCAAAGATGGACATGAAGGCTAGAGTTAATGTTGTAGTTGCAAAAGATCTATAGATCATCCCCAAAAAAATATTTTACCAACATGGACAGTGAGGATGCAATTCAATGCAACATTAACTATATTCAAAAGATTTGAGGGCCGACCCTCCTGCAGCCAAGTGAGATATTTTGTAAACCTTAAAATAGGGGCCAACACATTCTTTTTGGTACACTCTATATATATGGCATTCTGGCCTCTTTGTAAAAAAAAAAGTAAAAAAGTTAGAGAGTTATAAAGGTTAGAAGATGTTAAAATTTATAAAAAAAAGAGCAGAAATAGAGATAATAGAGTAGACAGGTCTAGAGATAGATTTTCAAGAATAGAATTTTTTGGAGGATAGAGGAGACAAAACGACATCTTGATTCTTGGTAATGGGAGCTTCTTTTGTCTTCTTAGGGTAGGAGTTATATTCAATATAGACTGTAATGTATTTTCAAGTTCTCTTAGTATAGATGGAAACAATATGGAGTCATGGATTTTTTGTACATTGGTGATTGTGTCAGCTTTGTAAATGTTGCTTATCTGTTTCATTGATAGTAGAAGCAATCGGATTTAATTCTACTTCAGATTGTGTTTCAAAATGCTGTTTATCTTGGGTTAATCATTTGATTTGAGAAGCTTTCAAGGAATGAAATTTGATTTTATGTTTTGTTTGAATGGTGACTTGCAATCTGCTGTTGAAATCAACACTGTGAATGAATGAAACTGTGTGTTAATCACAAGTTAATTTTGTTCTACAGTTTTAGTTAGGAATTCCTTGAAAGGTAACAAGTCTGGTTAAGTTGGATGAATTAGCATTCTTTTCTATTCCAAAGCTTTGATCTATCTTTTTTATGTTTCTTTAAAAAACCCTGGTTAGAGTAGGTTTGAATTTATGCTTGATCTTAGAACAATCCAGAAGCTCAACACCAGCAGACCCCTTGAACATTATAATTCACATCAATCACTGAGTGAAATTAGTACAGTTGAGAACCAACTACAAAGACCTTGGGAGCTAATATATCCATGTGTTGTCTTTCTCTTTCAGGAGAAACAAAATAGCAATATTCTATTTACACGTTGTTATGCCATCAAACACGTCAACAATTACATGTGTCAGCTTATCAATTGATCTCAAATTGTATATACACCTTTGTCATATAGCTTAAGGAAATCTACAATAGATATGCACAAAATCAATTTGGTGGAAAGGCTTTAAAAACTTTCAAGCGAATACAATTCGTAGGTGTAAAGCCAAATTCCACAACCATTGCCAACATCCTCCCTACCTATGCCAAAATGGGAGCTTTGAAACAAGATATGAATATCCTTCAATGCATATAGAATACATCCCTATAAGAAATATTATACTCCCTCAAAATATTATTACATATTATTCTATTAGGGGGACTTTACTTTATTGGGGGGACTTCAAATAACTTCTGCTGATGTTTATTTCTTATTAATGATATCAAGTTTCCACAATCCATATTGTAGTGCTGTGTATTTTTTGGATTCAATTGTGTAGAATTTTTTTCATCAATGTTTTGGATCACATTCCATGATCCATCATTAGGATTAGAGAGCAAGAAGAGAAAAATGCTAAAATTATAGACTAAGACATGCTAAAAAGGAAGAGGGGTAAGGAGAGGATACACGTGGTTCGAGGACCAAAATAAAAATAAATAACTAAAATCAACAAATCAAACACATACAAAGTCAAACCAAAAATATTACAAGCCCTACAAAAAATGCAACGAATTAAACATAAGCCACCAAATATATAATAAACAAAAGAATATTAAACAAAAACAATTAAAAAAAAAGAAAAAAATGAACCATCTATCTAAAACTGTAGGCACAAACAAAACAAACACACCTAAATACAAAAATATGGATATAATATACCCATAAAAAACCAAAAATACCTACAAATAAAAAACAAATAAAAGAAAATCTAAGTAAAAAATAAAAGAATGAAGAAATAAAAAACCACAAAAATATAATCAAATTAAAAATGGAAATAAAAATCAACAAAGAAATTAACCAAAACAAATAATTAAAAATAAATACAAAAGAAAAAGGGTATGTGACATAAACCTACACATAAACCAAAACAAAAAACAAAAAATTCACAACAAATATAAAAACATACAAACCAACCAACACCCAAACATACAAACCTACATATATACTATTACCAATTTTTTCGCTACAACTCAATTGGTGGAGCTGTTTAAATACTGTTATATCTAAAAGTGAAAATACAGTTATTTCTTCATATGCTAAGTGCTATTTGCATCTTATTCATCATTTTATAAGTGACAGTTATGCACTGAAATGAGAAAACTGAGTTTCAAGAATTGCTATTCAGTGTCCCGCAGTCAAATGGAGTACAAAATTGAGCATACAAACAATAAAGCATTTCAACTACTTTCATTTATTTCATGATGCTTTTCATATTTACAAGATTTCATTTGATTGCGGGAATTCAAATGATGATACAAATTTGCATTGAGATGCATTTTCCTTTCAAAATGAAAAGCAGAAAGATAAATTAAATATCCACACAAGTCATGGATGTAACTGCTACAATGCATCATAAACAACATACTACACTATGGAAGATGCATAAAAGGAAGAATCACATAAGTAGAGACATAATCATCATTTCATGTGTTGATGACTGACGCATAAGTAGTGCACCATTTGTCTTCTTCGAGCTCCATTGACCTGTAGGAAGGAAAAGAGGGATGCTAGAGCTCTGACTATGAATATACCTACATGAACCATCATCAATAATGTATTATGCTACTAATCATACACTAAAACAATAAATAAAAGTGCAGAAACATGAGCTGAAAGAGAGACATCAACATCATCATATATTGTTTTATGCTAACATCGTTTGTTTCTTTGTGCAAGTATAGGGAAAATCATGAAGCGGATTATCATTTGAAGATCAAGCATGTGGAGAAAAATGGACTCCCATGAGGGTAGAGCTCGACATACTGCCCCACATTCATTACAAGAGGGGCTAAGTAGTGAAGTACAATACAACTGAAAGAGTAAAGGAGAGTTCATCTTTCAAAGCCATCAAACCAATTGTTCACTCATAACAATTAGGTGTATGCTTCCTGAAAGCTACAGGTGAATAGTAGGTTTAAATGAGCTCAATTAATTCAACTGAGTACATCATTTTCATGATTTAAATCACAGGTATTGCTAAACAGTTTGTATTTTTTTGCCATGGGTGTTATTATGCATCTTGTTTCATGTTACTACAACAATGTTCTATCTCATAATCAATGATAGTGAACAGGAATACATAATGCCTCAACGAAAAGAAATGTTACAAATTTTCATTTCAGAAGAGAGAAAGGCATAAAGCAGTTTTAAATAATGGAGCATAAAGATGCATGAAGAGTGCCAGGTAGAAGAGCATACTTTTAAAGGATAGTCAAGCATGGAGACATGTGAAGAGTCCTAGCTTCCCATTAGAATGAAGGATTACAAAGATCAACACAATGAATAGTAGCCAGTTGTTTAATAAAGTGAGGCAAATGATCAACAAAACAATCAGTTTTAGTTTGGTTGAGAATGCAAGGGTAGCATTAGGTAAGTTTAGTGCATCACTGTTTTGAAAAGGAGACAATCAAATACACTGTTTTGGATATTTGTTTTGTTCTATCTTTCAATTTTTTTGTCTTTCAAAGTATACCTTTCAAAGAATAATTAATAGGTTACATAAGAAAAGAGATTGTTTCTAGAATGAGCGGAGAATGACAAAGCATGAGGGAAGTGCTTCTGACAGTGTTAGTTGGCTGTAAGAGAGAATGCTTGCTGTAATAGAGAATGAACTTGGCTGATTTCAACTACCAATTTCAGAGAACCTGGGTCAGGATTCCTGCAACAGTAAAACCTTTACTAGCACATGCTTTTCTGTTTTACTTAAAAGCATTGAATAGTAAGATTTCAGTCATAACTCAATCTATGGGTGGGAATACACTCCCTAATGCTTATATAGCCATTAGAGATGAGAACTGTCTCATCCAAGCTAGAGACATAACCCCTAGACCTCCTATGCCTTTGTTTCTAGAAATACAACCACCTACCCCTATTGTTGTACCTCCCTTAGCTGCTGTCCCACCTATTCCAGCAATAGGTTATCATAACACAACCCAAGAAATTGCTGCTCTAGCCCAAAACCAAGAATTTTAAGAGATCAAAAGTATACTCAAGACCTTCGGGAATGATCTTGTCAGCATTAAGAAGTAATTCGGTCATGAACATAAGCCTTATCAAGCCACTTATTAGCAGAACTAGCCTAATAGGCCTTCCTTTCAGAATGATGACCAAGGCCAAAGGAAGACTTTTAACTCTAGGCCATTCCAGCCATACAACCCAAACACAACTAGTTCGTCAAAGGAACTTGTACCCCAAAATAATATCGCCCAGGATTGCGATTGGTGTTATCCATGCAATCAACCCCATAACTAATCAACGTGTGCTAATGGTATGAGAAATCAGGCTTTAATGGTCCAAAACAACTATGCTGGTTCAAAAAATGTTGCAGATCAAAATCAGGAACAACAAGATAATTTCAAAGTTGCCTTGCCAAACTGGCAGAGTTCCAAGTTTTGTGGCGTGAATGGCCAAGATCAACATAGTTTGCCTATTTCAGCCAATACCAGATCAAAAAAGAGAGCTATGGATTTGGGGCAGCCAGATGGAAATTCACAGTAGCAACCCACAAATAGTAAGTAGCCCATTTCGTCATCAAATGTTAACGCTGCAACATAGCCTAAAGTGCAGATTCTATAAAGAGGCCAAGAGATACCTAGCAAGGAGGAGTCAAAGATGCATTCACAACCTTTGCAGAGGAAAAATGATGTTGCTATCACAAAAAACCAGCAAAAGGTAAATCCTACTTCATTTAATATTGTTGAGCATCTAAGGAAAGCTATTGTCAGCATGTTTGTATTAGATGCTTTGCATATCCCAGGTCAGAAAATTTTATAGCAAGATGCCTTAGCTGAGCTGTCTATTTCTGATGACACTAATCAAGGAGCTCCTAAAGTTGTGCTTGCTAACAATCTGGAGGATAAAAATGAGCAGAAAACTAAAGAGGTAAAGTCTCCCTCATTTTATTTAAGTCTGATTATTGGCAATAAGATTGTTCATAACTGTATGGTTGATTCTGGTGCCAGTAGTTCAGTCATGCCTAAGAGCTTGGCTGATATGTTAGGTCTTATTTATGAGCCTAATCCCCATAAAGGCATAGTGCAATTAGATGGGTCTGTTGTTAAAACTGCTGGTATAATTAGGAACTTGGCACTTACCTTGCATGCATCTCCAATTTTTTCTATTCATTGGGATATACATGTTATCGATTTGCCACAGCACTTCGCCATTTGTCTCTCAAGGGATTTTACAGCCAAGCTGGGTGGGTTTTTGTCCTCTAATTGGTCTCATTTGATTTTTAGAACAAGGTATGGTACAAAAGTGACTATAAAGTCTGAGCCTCTAGCCAAAGACCATATCGAACCATATTCCCTGAATCCTATAAACGCTAACCTCTACGCCACCCCTATATTGGAGGAGCAAACCATGACCTCAGATTGCAACACCCATATAGAAAGTATGAATCTAGATGAATGGGCAGTCAAAGATCACAAGCTTGATCCTTTCAAGCACACATATGAGATAGGATTAGGAGTCTATATGATTTGTGAACCTGATTTTGATATGTTGAATCTTTGCAAAGAGGAGAAATAGTCTGCAGAAATAGGAAATGAGCTTTGGAAGATTTACTTCGATGGTTCGAGAAGTGGTATTGGTGCTGGAGGTGGAGCTATGCTGATTTCACCAGAGGGAGATAAGTATTATTCAACTTTTAGATTTTCTTTCAGTTGTTCGAATAATACAGCTGAATACGAAACGTTGTTGCATGGCCTAGAATGGGCCCGAAAGAGAGGTATCAAATTTTTGTACGTTTATGGTGATTTAGAGCTAATAGTAAATCAGGTCAGAAATTTAAATGCTATAAAAAATGACTTGCTCAAGAAATATAAGCATCGTGTATGGGATTTAATGAAAAACTTTGATGCTTTTAACATTGTTTCAGTTCCTAGAAATGAAAATAAGCATGCTGATAGGCTCACTGCCATAGGAGCCCAGTTTGATATTCTTAATGAGATTCATAAAGTAGAGGCACGCCAATATGCAAAAATAGTTGTTAGACCTTCCGTGCCTGACAATAATGTGAGCTAGTAGGTTTTTGACAACGATGAGCACATTGTAAATTTCTTAATTGTTGATGCTGAGTTTGTAGATGGAAACCAGCAAAAGTGGCAGCAATAGTATGATAACCAGATTGTGCAATTGAAGACTAACAAGTTGCCAAAAGGATTGGTGACCTTGGAATCTGTGTTCAATTCAGATGACCAAGCGCGGAAAGACAAGTGTGGCCTGACTGTTAAGGAAGAACATGATGCAGCCATTGCAATCTTCAAAGGCAAGCTTCTCAAGCTGGGAAAGGTATGTAGTAAAGAGGAACAACAAGCATTTATTCTGTTATGTCAAAAATTTAGTGATGTTTTTGCTTGGGAGTACAAGGATTTGAGAGGTTTTAACCTAGAACTAGCCCAACATACTATTGACTTAGAGCCTAGTGCAAAACCAGTAAGGCAGAAATAGAGACCTCTTAACCCCAAATTAGAACACCTTATGAAGGCTGAACTGAATAAATTAGTTGAGAGTGGTATTATTTTTCCTATCAAGCATACTTCTTGGGTGTCAAAATTAGTTCCAGTTAGGAAGAAAAGTGGGGAAATCAGATTATATGTCAATTTCTAAGATTTAAATAAGGCTTCACTGAAAGACCACTACCCACTCCCTTCCATGGAGCAAATTCTGCAGGTAGTTTCTTGTTCTGACAGATTTTCTTTACTAGATGGTTACTTAGGTTACAACCAGATTCTAGTTAAGCAAGAGGATCAATTCAAGACAAAATTTACAACTAAGTGGGGCACAATGGCCTACAAAAAGATGCCTTTCGGCTTTTCCAACGCTGGAGCAACTTTTCAACGAGAGATGGATATGGCCTTTCACGGCCTTATGAACAAGTTCATTCTAGTATATTTAGATGATATTACTGTCTTTTCCAAAAATGCTAATAAACATCTTGATCGTTTAGAATAGATTTTTTAGAGATGCAGAGAGTTCAGAGTGTCTCTCAATCTGAAGAAGTGTATATTTTCAGTGCACGAAGGTAAACTCCTTGGATATGTTGTTTCAAAACAAGGTATTTCTATAGATCCTAAAAGAGTCTCTACAATTCTTGAATTACCATTACCAGCACATAAGAAAGGCCTGCAAAAATTTCTTGGAAGAATAAATTTTGTGAGGAGGTTCATACTGAACACTGTAGCTTTGCTACAACCTCTCACTTCTATGCTTAAAAAAGAACATGCCTTTCAGTTGGACCAAGGAAGGTAAGAGGAGCTTTGAGTAGATAAAGGAAGCCGTTGTAGCTGCTCCTACTCTCATCAATCCAAATTTTGACAAAGAATTCATTCTATATGCCTTTGGAGGAGTATATACTGTTTCAATTATGTTATGCCAACAAAACGATGAAGGCTTGGAGTAGCCTGTAGCATTTTTCAGCCAAGTATTACATGATTATGAGGTGAAGTATTCTTTTTTTGAGAAGCATGTTTTTGCTGTTGTCAGAAGCCTAAAAAAGTTCAAGCATATGTTGTCCAACAATGAGATTCACTTGTTGGTTGCTCATTCAACTATTAAAGATTTCTTACTGAACAAAGATATTAATGATAAACGTGCTGGTTGGACAACCAAAGTAATGGAATTTGACGTTGATATAAAGGTAACCAAGCTCGTTAGGGCAAGGGTTTGTATGAATAGATTGCTGGAAATGAAGACAACTTAAAAGAAGCTGAAAATATGGATACAGTGCTAAACAATGATGTTGCAGGTGTTGTTCCAATTTTTCCTGCTACTTGGTTACAACAAATGATGCACTATTTACGAATTGGTGAATGCCCCGAAGGCTTAGATAGAGCAAAAAGTAGGTATTATAGATTAAAAGCCATTCCTTATGCAATTATTGATGGCATTTTTTATAGGAGAGATTTTCAAGGTATTTTATTGAGATGTATTTAGCCTGATCAAGTTGACAAGCTTTTAGTAGAATTTCATGATGGGCCTTTAGGAGGTCATTTTGCTGCAAGAACAACAGTTCTGAAAATTATGCAAGCTGGTTATTACTAGCCAGATTTGTTTAAAGATGCTATTGCTTGGGTCTGAAGATGTGAAAAATGTGCTTTATTTTCTAGAAAATAGAGGCTTGTAGCTTTTCCTCTGCATCTGATTCAAGTGGAACAACCCTTTGCCAAGTGGGGCTTAGACTTTATTGGGACAATCAACCCGCCTTCAAGTGCGGGTCATAAGTGGATACTTACTACCACAGATTATTTTACTAAATGGACTGAGGCAGTTGCTTTAAAGGAAGCAAATGAGATTTCTGTGCTTAACTTTTATCAAGATCTAGCGTCAAGATTTGGTACTCTAGATTCAATCATTTTTGACAACGGTTTGGCTTTTATTGGTTTAAGGATTTTTGATTGGTTAGTTAGAAATAATATTTATTTGAACACATCTTCTAATTATTATCCGTAGGGCAATGGTCAGGCGAAATCCATAAATAAGAATTTGATTCGTATAATCAAGAAGACTGTTGAGGACAATCAACAGACATGGCATGAAAAGATGAAGTTAGCTCTTTGGGCTGATAGAATAGCTCCTAAAAGGGCCATTGGTTGTTCTCCATATGTACTTGCTTATGGAAAAGAGGCTAAGTTACCTATTTCTATTGAATTTCCCACTTTAAGTTATGTTAAAGAACTGGAAATGCTGAATGAGTAGCCTCTTGAGGTGAGATTTGCACAACTAGTAGAGTTGGAGGAAACTAGGAAAGAATCTCTAAGGTAGCTTGAAATACATCAAGCTCAGATGAAGAATTCTTTTGAAAAAAGAGCAAGACCACATGACTTCATTGTTGGAGATCTAGTTTTCAAGTGGAATGAATTTAAAAGTAGACCTGGACGACATTCCAAGTTTGATGCTATTTGGGATGGGCTTTATGTGATCACAGAGTGCAAGGAACACAACGCTTTTCAACTTTCCAAGTTGACTGGAGAGGTGTTTTCTATCCCAATTAATGGGATCCACCTCAAGCATTTCCTCTGAGATAAGTTCTATCTTGTAAATAAGTAGAATAGTATTGCAAATAAGTGCCTTACACACATTTCTTTTTAGTAGTTTTCTTTTTCCTAAGCGCTGCTGCACATGTTCTATCGTCCATCAGGGCCTGTTAGTTTGCTTTCCGCATTGTTTTGATACTGTTTGGAGTGTTGCTGTTCAAGTTTTTGAGTTTCATGAAGGGGTAGATTTGACTCCATGCCCAATAGAGTTTTTCAAGGCAACTAATCTATGCTTAGCTGGCAAGCATTTAGCAAAAATCTCCAAAATGTTACCAATTTTTGGCTATAGCTCAATTGGTGGAGCTGATTAAATACTATTATATCTAAAAGTGAAAATACAGTTATTTCTGCATATGCTAAGTGTTGTTTGCATCTTATTCATCATTTTATAAGTGACAGTTATGCATTGAAATGAGAAATCTGATTTTCAAGAATTGCTATTCAGTGTCCCGCAATCAAATGGAGTATAAAATTGAGCATACAAACAATAAAACATTTCAACTACTTTCATTTATTTCATGATGCTTTTCATATTTACAAGATTTCATTTGATTGCAGGAATTCAAATGATGATACAAATTTGCATTGATATGCATTTTCCTTTCAAAATGAAAAGTAGAAAGATAAATTAAATATCCACACAAGTCGTGGATGTAACTATTACAATGAATCATAAACAACATACTATACTAGGGAAGATGCATAAAAGGAAGAATCACACAAGTATAGACATAATCATCATTGCCTGTGTTGATGAATGACGTAGAAGTAGTGCACCATTTGTCTTCTTCGAGCTCCATTGACCTGTAGGAAGGAAAAGAGGGATGTTAGAGCTCCGACTATAAATATAACTACATGAACCATCAATGATAATGTAGTATGCTACTAATCATACACTGAAACAATCAAGAAAAGTGTAGAAACATGAGCTGAAAGAGAGACATCAACATCATCATATATTGTTTTATGAGCTAACATCATTTGTTTCTTTGTGCAGGTATAGGGAAAATCATGAAGCTGATTATCATTTGAAGATCAAGCAAGTGGAGAAAAATGGGCTCCCATGAGGGTAGAGCTCGGCATGCTGCCCCACATTTGTTACAGGAGGGGCTAAGTAGTGAATTACTATACAACTGAAAGAGTAAAGGAGAGTTCATCTTTCAAAGCCATCAAACCAACTGTTCACTCATAACAATTAGGTGTATGCTTCCTGAAATCTATAGGTGAACAACAGGTTTAAATGGGCTCAATCAATTCAACTGAGTACATCATTTTCATGAATTAAATCATAGGTATTGCTAAACAATTTGAATTTTTCTGCCACGGGTTTTATTATGCATCTTGTTTCATGTTACTATAGCAATGTTCTATCTCATAATCAATGATAGTGAATAGGCATACATAATGCCTCAATGAAAAGAAATGTTATAGATTTTCGTTTCAGAAGAGAGAAAGGCATAAAGTAGTTTTAAATAATGGAGCATAAAAATGCATGAAGAGTGCCAAGTAGAGGAGCATACTTTTAAAGGATAGTTAAGCATGGAGACATGTGAAGAGTCTCAGTTTCCCATTAGAATGAAGGATTACAAAGATTAATACAGTGACTAGTAGCTAGTTGTTTAATAAAGTGAGGCAAATGATCAAAAAAATAGTTATTTTCAGTTTGGCTGAGAATGTAAGGGTAGCATTAGGTAAGTTTAGTGCATCACTGTTTTGAAGAGGAGACAATCAAAATACACTGTTTTGGATATTTTTTTTGTTCTATCTTTCAATTTTTTTGTCTTTCAAATTATACCTTTCAAAGAATAATTGATAGGTTACATAAGAAAAGAGATTGTTTCTAGAATGAGTGAAGAATGACAAAGCATGAGGGAAGTGCTTCTAACAGTGTTAGCTGGCTTTAAGAGAGAATGCAGTCTATGGAGCTGAAATGATTTAATGTAAATGTTGCATTAAATGAAATGGATGCATTAACTTAAATAATATCAAGAGAACAAATGCATTGTACAGAAAAGAGGTTTGTTGCAGATTTAAATACATGGGTTTTCATAAAATGCAGTTTTCCTCTTTACTTTCAGCATTCCCCATTTGGATTTTCCAACAAATACAATTTTTCACCAAATACAGATTACCCACATGAGTATTTTAATGGAGCAACACGATAGACATTCCAATTTTCTGAGATACCCATGTGAGGGTTTTCAACAAGAAAGGGCAGAAAAATGTGTGTTGTTAAGAATATCATGCACCCAGGTGGATTTTTGTTAGGAAAAGGATTTATTTAGTGCTCTCATGGTCGAGCTTAAATACAACAGAAAATTCATCCAGAAATACATTTTCTTCGCAACCAATAAATACCCATATGGAGAAAATTGAGAAAATAGAAAACCTTGTTTGGTTGAGCCCAAAGGTACTCAGAAAGATTTTGACAAATATGCTCATGGCGCGACCTGAAGGGAGCCCTTGGCTCATAAATCATTATAAATTCACAGAATGATTAACTCTTGTTAATTTTCTTTGAATGAAAATAATATGGAAATAAAATCTATCAAAGGGCTTACCATTGCTTACTTGTTGAGGATAAGGAGGCTGCAGCCAGAGCTCCATAGAGCTTTTAAAAATTAGAGTTGAAGCTCATATATGGCAGCTAGTGATAACAAAACAAGCATAGGAAATCACCAAAATACATCAACAACTTCCTACAACCGCAGCTAGTGAGGCCTTAATTCTCAAGAAAAGCTCAAAGAACAAGCATGAATAAGTCAGTCATACTTACCCATGGCGTTAGAAAGGAAACCTCACTCAAGTTTTACAGAATCCAGAGGATAACTCCAGGTTGAGCTTGTTTATGGGGGTTGAATGACATGGAATTAGCAAATAGACACAAAAATACAAAGAATTCATCAGATGATCATCACATGCTGCGGCCTCAAGGCCAAAAAATGGCTTCAAAATGAAGCAAAGGATCTCAAAAGAACTTGAAAATGAGTTACCCATGGTTTGTAGAGGAAGAATCAACCAATCTGAAGGAAAGAATCATGAGTTCCAAGCATTCTTAGCTGAAACCCTACGCATGGTGGTGGCGGCGCATTTTCCTCTCAGTAGAGCTTTCTTCCAAAATTCGAAATGCAAAATGAAGTGAAGATTAGGGTTTGCCCCTGTTTTTCTTTGTTGACCTAATTCGAAATAGGGACTTATCATTTTTATCAAACTATATGCAAAATTTTGAATGGTCGATTTCCCTAATGATAGGTTGAACCATGTAGAGATTTGAGTGATTAAATTTTTGACCTAAGTCTTGTTGATTTAATGAATTATTTGAAGAATTTAGGCCTTTAGTTGTTGCCTTAGTCAAAAGAGGCATACGATTTGAAGCCTTAGATTATTTTCAAAGGTTTGTGAGAAAGTCAATTAGATTTTGGAGGGAATTGTTTTAAGCACAAGGATAAGCCTTAGTTTTTTTTTATTGATTTTAAAGAAATCAATTCAATATCCATGCTTCTATTATTTGTTTTGATTTATTTTTGAGAAATAAATTATAGATTGGGGAATTATTTTCAGGGAAAGGAGATATGAATAAAAGATATTCATATATTTTATGATTTTTCAAGAAAATCAATATTGTAAATGGAGATATAAGTTGTAATTTTTTGCAAAAGATTTTCAAAATCTTTAAATGTAAAAAATAAATCTAATTGTAAATATGTAATCCATGTAAAGCAAGATTAAAGCGGTGTTTCTATAAACCACTTTATTGTTTGCTATTTTTAGCAGATTTCTTGTTTTCTTCTTTGGTTGGATTTGAGATGCCTGCTGGATAGATAAGGTGTTTTTTTTGCTTTTAAAGCAGTTTTAGTCTATTTTTAGAGGTTGGACAATGTGAGCATGAAAAAAGTGAGTTTTTTCTGCAATTGTGCAAGTTTATTGGGCAGTTTTGAGACCTTTTCTTGAGCTTTTCTTCTTGAGCTTGGATTGGGGTTTTGAGGGATATATCTTGAAGAAGACTTAGTTTTTCTTCCTCTTCAGAATTCAGATTCTAGTTTCTTGCTCTTACACATTTTTGAGCTTGTAAACTCATTTTGTACTCAGTTCAGACAGATTTTGGTATACTCCTTTAGTTGAATAAAAACAACATTCCTACTTCTCAATTTTGTGTCTACTTGCAGTTTCAGTTTGATGTTATTTTGTGATTTTTGTTTACAGAGTCCTTGTTATGTCCTAAGATTGTAATTCTCGATGCAAAAAGTTCAAAGATATAGGTTGCATGTTGTATTTAAAATCAAGTCTTCATGCAAATTATTTATGTGTTAATTGTTCATGAGAGGTTGTGAGAAATTGTGTTTTTCCAAAAGCTGCTTGTGAGGAAAAAACCCGAATCATCATTAAGTTATTATCAAGTCCTGAAAATCATTTTTAAGTCATAGTTTTCATTTCAGTCATCTTTCTCTGTCCCTTTTCTCAGAAGAATATTTTAGAATAGGATTATCATTCGGAGAACCAACTCACTCTGGAGATTCCTTCTTCGTTCAGATCACCCACATCTAAAGAAGGTTTCCATGTGTCAATAGATTGCTGGATTTCATATTCAGTAGGGTGTAAATTTAATTTATAACACATACATGCATGCATATATATTTGTATGTGAATGTGAAAAAATAATAAAAATGACCAAAAACATAATAAGTACAAAAGAATGTAAATAGACGTATACTAATTTATATACATAAACATATGCCTAAACATCAACACAATTAAAATAAAAAAAACAACAAACAAGTATATCTATATATATATAAACCAACAAATCAAAAGACCAAGGAAAAACACCAATGCCAAAGGATAAAAATGATAAATACGAGAGCGAGCAAGAAGGGAAAGGTGATAGGCCAACACTGGGTACAACTAATAAGAAAGAGTTAACACTTTATAATGAATTTCAGTTTGTTCTATAAGTGTCAATTTGGGGGTGTAAACTTGCAAGAGGTGCCATGGCTATATGCCAATTGAAGGGGTGAAATCTGTGAGCTGAGTGATTATGAATGCAACTATGGAAATCAACTTACAATAAATCAAAATGAAAATTGATTCCAGCAACAAGAACTGTCACTTCTTGACGATAGGAGCTATTCTATTCTATTATGAAAACATGAACTACATAAAAGTTAAAGTAAAGTATAAAATAAAAACTTTAACAAATACCAACTAATAAAAGCATAAAATTAAGTTAAAAGTAAATAAATGAAATACAAGCCAATATTATCTTTCACACACATATCTTTCACATAAGAATTATCAAACCAATTTAAAACTTAATTATTTACGCCTATTGTCTGTATGAATTACTATAGAAGAAATACCAATCAAAACAAAAGAAACATAATCATACACAACTTACAAAAAAATTTGAGTATTTACAATCATTCGGTGGTTGAGGAGTGGGCGCCCTTCCTCCCAACAAACCAACTGAAGAAAATGTTCACAAAACTAAGATCAACTCAAAATGATATTATTGAATTTCTGCAATAATTTGATTTCATACATTATTCATTATTAATTTTCTTGAAGCACGAGGCTTCTTTTATAGTGCACCATGGAGTTTCCATACAAAACATAAGTTGTTTGTAATCTGCGTGGAGGTAAATTGATCTGTTAATAACTAATTGAATGGTCCATAGCCAATATTACCCAACAAACTTCAAATCATGTGTTGCTATTATCAAAACAAAAAAATAGAGAATAAGCACATGGTATCACAAAGGATTTCACAGTTGTAGAAGGCTATTTTCAGTGCATATAATGACACAAAGAGGAAATATAGTGATGTATAATAGCTGGCGGTTGCAAAACAAAAGAACAAAAAACTAGCTAATAGATCAGGGGTGAGGGACCAAAATAGATACCCATGGAATATGTGTGTCTTCTCCACACAAATATTTATCAAACACACCTTATTTCTGATAGGCAGAGGACGTGAAAAATACATATTTAAATGTAGTATGGCAAATGACATGGAATTGGTCTAGCATGGTAGAATTTAACATGGTAAGAATGTATGTGGCAATGATGGAAGAAGGTGATAGGAATTCTACATGCATATGATAGGAAGTTCCTACATAACAAGCGACAAGAATGTTGCATGCTGCAAGATATAAGGCTTATAATAACAACAATAATTATTTTCCATATTTTAATCTCAAAACTATATTAAATATGACTTATATATATTAAATCATATGCAATGCAAAAATGGTAAAATGGAACAAAAATGGGATGGAAATAGGATGTGTGAATGAGTATGAAGGTGCATGAAATAGGGTAAAATGGGGCATAAAATGGGACATAATCAGCTCTCATCACAAGGGAGGGCAAGAAGAAGTGGCAATGTTTTTCGTTCCATCGGAGGGACCACAATATTTTTCCTACTGATGTCCACCTCTCTCGCTGATGAGTTTGAGTGCTTTCAGGCTATCAGTGGGACTTTGACATGACTCCTAGTGACATGCAAGAGTCCTCCTGATGATTGCTTCAAAACTACTCAGGCTATTGGTGGGACTTTGATGTGACTGCTAATGACACACAAGAGTCCTCTCGATGGAAAATGAAGCAGATTGCATCCAGACTCCAAATCACATGATGTGCTCAAAGAGATGATCACACAATTTGTAGACAATTGAGAGCATCGAAGGGTGTCAGAGATTCCATCTCATGGAATACGATGATTACGAGATATGCAAAAAAAGATTTTCTAAAAAGGCTTTAGAAACTTTCAAGCAAATGCAATTAGTAGGCGTGAAGCAAAATTCCACAACCTATGCCAACATCCTCCCTACCTATGCCAAAATGGTAGCTTTGGAGTAGGGTATGAACATCCATCAAAGCATAATAAAATTTTCAGATATTATGGTTGGAAATGCTCTGTTAGACATGTATGCAAAATGTGGAAATGTACACAAGGCACGTGAACTCTTTGATGGAGTGCCTCAAAGAGATGTCATTGATGGATAAATTACACAATGATGGATAAATTAATCTAGTTTCTGAGTGCTCCCCTCTTATTCAAATGGCCTATCTTAAAAGCCATCTATCTAATATATAAGTAAATTTTATAATACTCTGACAATGTGCTATGAACTAATACATTTTTATAAACTCTAAGACTAAAAGACTTTGTCATTGAGCTTTCAAATAATACATTATAGCTAGTGCAGGACTGCATTCTAGTTTTAGAGACACATTTTAACAATATAAAACTTGGAAACTTAATATGTAAGAACATCATTTTGATTTGTATGGTTAAAGATCAAGAGATTTGGAACAATTTTTTTTTCATAATTATGCAGAGCACACACCACAATAAAGTAGTGCTATATTTTGTTCTTATTAAAAAATGGGTAAGATAGCATGAAACATACCTATTCTCACTGGACATCTCATAGAGCTTTCCTCTGCTGGAGAAAATAATGAGAGCCACCTCAGCATCACATAACACAGAAAGTTCATGAGCTTTCTTCATTGCAATGAACTCAGACACAAGATCGTTGAACACAAGTCATCCAAGCTTCTTGGTTCTTTTTTAGTTCAGTTGTGGAGGATAGTTCATAAGGATGGAAATCAACATAGGGGATTAGGTCTACCAAGATTATGGGACCATTATCCAATCATCAAACAAACAAGATCAAATCACTTAAATGAAATATAACCTCCTACAAAAAATCAATAAAAGAATATAATAGAAAGGTATAAAACCAAATTCCACAACCTTTTCCAGCATCTTTCCTGCCTGTTCCAAAATGGGGGCTTTGGAATAGGGTATGAACATCCATCAAAGCATAAATAACAGAGGAATTTTGTCAGATGTTGTAGTTGCAACTGCCCTAGTAGACATGTATGCAAAATGTGGAAGCACAGACAAGGCATGTGAATTGTTTGACAAAATTCCTGAAAGAGATGCCATCTCATGGAATACGATGATTGTGGGATATGCAAAAAATGGATTTGCTGAAAAGGCTTTAGAAAATTTCAAGCAAATGCAATTAGTAGGTGTGAAGCCAAATTCCACAACCTATGCCAACATCCTCCCTGCCTGTGCCAAAATGGAAGCTTTGGAGCAAGGTATGAACATCCACCAGAGCATAATAGATGGGGGATTTTTGTCAGATATTATGGTTGGAAATGCTTTGTTAGACATGTATGAAAAATGTGGAAATGTACACAAGGCACATGAACTCTTTGATGGAATGCCTCAAAGAGATGCCATCTCATGGAATGCAATAATTGTAGGATATGCACAAAATGGATTTTGCAAGGATTCTCTCAAAGTATTTGAATGAATGAAGCACTCTGAAACATATGATATGGTTTAACAATAACTTTTTCCGATTTCAGAGAAAGACACAAATTTGGGCAGTTCTTACATAGCTCTTGTGATACAATTGATAAAATATGATTGACCTTGACAAACTTACTTTCTACCTTCAAAACCTTATACTTAATTTTCAACATTCAAAACCTAAAGCATATATAGAAAACAATCACATGAAATGATGAAAGAAACAATAAAGAATCCCTCTACACAAAAAAATCATATCCAAATACTTTTCTTCAAAGACCCCAATAAGACATTTGAATAATCTACGGGATATTCAATTTTGAAATTTAGGCTTCCAAAGTCCGTTTCAGTCCTTAGTTTGATTTTGAGGTGGTCTTCAATTTCTGTTTTGAGAATTGAGTCAAGCTCAGAGCTCAAAAGCTATGCCATGCTCATCATGGCATCTTAGTAAATAGTTTGGTTGTGTGGCTATTCTCTTAAAGGGAGTGTGCATCAATTTGTAGATGCTATAAGAATAGTAAAATACCAATAGTATCACTTTTGTATCTCATGCATATTGTGTCCAAGTTATAAATTTACGTTGCTAACATGGTACAAGGATAAATGAAAACTCAGACTAGACCATGCTTTTGAAAAGTAAGTGAAGGGCATATGTTTGAACCCTCTGTCTACCCAGCAAAAAGGGTGCCTTTCTAAAGTTAAGAAAGAAATATCTTTAAATATTAACCTCATTTCAGTTATGTGGGAAATAATCTAGAGGCAAGGTGTAACTGCCACAATGATGACTCATACCCGGCCTACTAAGCACATTATCCATACAAACATGGATGCATTAATGTTGGAAAGACCTGCACAAGCTTAGGTGCAAATCCCTAGCACAATGAGTGGAATACAAACCTCTAAGGCATGACCTATAAGTCTTCAAGATCAATGCATTTCATCGCTTTTGAATATGGGAAACTTGTTTAATACTTTCCATTTGCATTGAAACCCTTCTAGTTTTGTTTCTCAATACCTCATCCTAGCTGGTTTATTTTGAGTAGTTCTTTTTTGCACTCCCAATTAGTTAATGTAACTAGCTATAATTTAAGTGTCATTGACATACTTTGTTCATTCGAGGACATTAATATAATTTCTATGTTCCTCTGTCAATTTTCAAGGAAAAAACATGATAAGTATTCAATAAATGATCTTAGCACCCTCATTAGATTTTGATGGAGGAGATCTGTTAAAGCAGTAATGATGATAAGAAGGTGTAGAACCAAGATCCTAGTACTTGCATGAGACAACAAATAAATACATTAGAAGATTCAAATGCAAGTTAAGATCAAAGTTCCCCATAAAATCCATTTAACCATGTTCAAAATAGGAATGGAAGCAAAATACAATGAAAAAGCAATGAAATAGATTGAATCCTATTAAGAATATGTAAACTCTTGATCTTATGGGGGAGTTGGTGCCAATTTGATGGTGGAAATTGGCCCTTTCCCAACTCCTATGCAAACTCTTGATGATTTGATGATGATTGATCCAATTTTTTGAAGATTCAAGTGTGCTTCAAGATGAAAAACCTACATAACCTAGCTAAGGCTTGATCAAATGGATGAGAATTGCAATGCTTGAGTATGGATTTGAGTATAGTAAGTTTGCTCAAATTGTGGATGATGAAATGAGAAAAGAAACCTATTATTTATAGAAAGACAAGATGGAGAAATGCCTAAAATGAAGTAATGTGGGACTAACTTTCAACCAATCGCAAGGTGCCACTTGTCAAGAGATGGATGTATGAAGGATGTGCGCATTTTGATGAATGTGCCCATAAATGCATTAGGTGGAATTTGAAAATAATGAAATAACATGTAAGAGGGAAAAAAGAATGTCTTAAATGCCAATTGGCTCAATGCAAGGATGAAATAAATGTCTTGTTGGAGGACAAAGTCCACTTGGAAAGATATCAAATTTGGAGGAATATTCCCCTATTATGCCATGTTGAGAGAAAATGAGGACTTAATAAATGAATTAAATCTATTTTCATGTGCAAGTGGAAAAATATAGAGGATGGGACATGGATTAGGATTAATTAATCAAGGGCTAATTAATTTAATGAGGGATTAGATGATGTGACAAACTTGACTTAGATTTATGGGTTGATTTAAATCAAAGATGAGAGGAATGCGATTTTAGAGATAGTTAAATAAATATTTTGATTTATTTAGCTAAAGGGGATGATGGTTAGATTAAATTAAATAGGGTTTAAGTTATTTAATTTAATAGAGATAGACTTTAGAGATTAATTAAATAAAAATTGATTTATTTAATTAAATAATGAAGCTAAGGTTAATTAGATCAATATTGATTGATTTAACTAATGATAGGGAATAACTTGATCAGATAAATGATTTATTTAATTAAGAGAGGAAACTTGATGAACTTAATAAAATAAAGGTATTTGATTAAATGGTTAGACTGAAGGATGATTAAGGATGAAATGGTGTTAGTAGTCGGGATCAAGCGTGTAATGCCAATCAATACATTTTACATGTCTACAAAAGGTAATCAAAAGCTCTGCCTATCTTGCTTGATACATAATAGACTTAATATAAGGAATATCTAAGGATCTACATCTAAACATCTCAGTATCTATATCAATATGTAATCTCAATTAACAGAGCTATAAAGTACATCATAATATCACAATATCTATAAATAGAAATTGTTATCCTTCAGAAGGCAGATGGATAGCTTATAGATTAACATATATAATTGCTAAAAAACCTAAATGTATTTAAAAAAATAGCTCCTAATTGAGCAAAAATCATGTAAATAAATTGTACTTATTTCACAAATGCTCAAATAGAACATTCAACAGTTAATCAAAGGGGCACATTACTTCTTCCATGAATATTTTGTCACAAATACACACCTTTCCACAATCCTCAAACTACTACTGGAATGAGCACCTAAAACAAATTTAGACCAAAAGTTTGAAAATTTACATACCCTTCAACACCTTCAATAGGTTCATTGATAAGTCAAAGAAAATCAAGCTAGTGGTCTTGTACGAGCCTCATTAGCTGGGGATTTTGTTTGCTAAGTTCTTGAAGCATTGGATAACAACCAAAAATTAGCCATATCAATAATATGTAGATAAAGCACATGTGGAACTTAAACATGACATGATAGATTCAACAAACCTATAAAATTTGGGGATTGGCTTGAACCATTGTGCGAAGGGCTTGAAACTGAATGATGCAATATATAATCAATAACAAAATTGAGACAAAAACCAGTGTTGGAAATCCCACAAGCATTTAATACTTCTTAGAAAAAAAATATCAAACAATTTCATTCTCAATTAACTAAACATTCAAGCCGTGAAGAGAAACAAAATTTGCTTTGTTAAGTGTTTAATGCAAAACTACACTAACATATTATACTTGTTGGTTATTGCAAAGAAAGTCCAGTGCTCCACCTTCAGCTCCAACCCTGAAACCCATGCCTGGAAAACCATAAAGGAAGAAAGAAATAAGGTGAATATAGGATTGATGCATGAACACATTGCACATGACCATACCCATCTTTTCCAAGGCCCAAAAGCATACCTGTGGAAAAATATTTAGTGGAGCAACATTTGGCCCTCTAAAGGGAGGTGTAGCTTGTGATGGTGTAGTTGTTGGAACTTGTCTAGTTGGTAATTGATTTGAACATGGTGGTCGTGCAACAAGTATAGGAAATTTAGATGCCTCAGGGATACCTTGAAATAGAATAGAAATTGGGAATGCATTATAGCCCAATATGCCACAAATAATTGAAAAGAGTTCTATCTTAACTAATCTATAGTGACTGCACCTTACAATTCAACTGCCATTGCATTCTCTTCTCACTGTACAGGGTTTGGATTCACTACCTTATCATTTACTACCATTCCCTTACACATAGAAAATTGTCCTCATGCCTTTTGCATAGTGCATAGGTATAGCACTGTCAAACTTTGACTATAGAGGTAGGCAATGAACACATTGAAAAATGTAGATTGGGATGCAATGAATAGTACTAACATTATACTACCCCTAGGATTCTTACAATAAACATGAATGTACAAGATCCATACTACCCCTATGATTAGTGTACAAGATCCATACTGCCCTTGTGACTAAGATCTATCCTTTATGACAGAGAAATGAACTGAGAACTGTCAAACCAGGACTAAATATATGAGAAGTGCCACAAGTATAAAACATGAAAGAGTGCTAACTGAAAAATGACATGAATAAAAAACACCACCAACTAAGCATAATATCACTGACAATATGAAGACATGAAGAGCACTATCAATATGATTAAGATACTGTCACTATATCATTATCAATGAAACTTATCACCATGAAGCATCAATACCATGAGCTTTGACACCAATACCATTGAATGATCAAGTTTACCAATAAACACCATTAACCTTTTGCAACATGAACATAAACACATTCCTGACAAACAACAAGAAATAACATATCTTTGACATCATCCTTTGACATTTTTGCATCAACACTATGAAGTGAATGCCTACAAACAGTCACCTTGTATGTTCAAAGTACACTATCAAAGGAGAAAATCATTATCCAAAATCCAAATCACACAAAGGTTGCACTTCAAAGAACATTGTGACACATCTTTTGAGACCATTACCATTATGACTATTATAACACCTTTTGTGATAGTAGACTACTTTTCATTTCACTTCATGGCCTTCTATAGACTATAGCTCAAGTAGTTCAAACTCTTGAAGCATTGTCATATTAGAAACACATACATTTTCTTATCACGATCACAATGATAACACTGGAAAACAATCATAATGTTTTTGGAAGATACCTGCAACAAGAATTCTAAGGCTTGAAAGAATAGAAGCATTATAGAATTTTCAAAGACTCATATGATATTGTCATTGAAAAATTCAAACAAGGACTATCACAAACTTGAAGGTTGGTTAAGTCTAGTCTCTACATCTCTTTGATAGATTATGCTCTCTAATTAAATTTTAAAATTACTGAAATGGTTCTCTTGTATTTGGTATTTCAACATTATGTTCATGCATATAGGGGTAAACATAACATGCCATCAAATTGTATAAAAAAATTTCTATCCAATAGCTTATAAAAAATTTCAAAGACAATCTATGCAATCTCCACATGGTATCATGTGACCTATACAAGACTTTAAACTCACCACACTTGAAGTGTTTGAAAAAATTCCTCAAAGAAATGTGGTCTCATGGACTACAATAATTGTAGGATATACACAAATTAGATATGTTGAAAAGGCTTTAGAAAATTTCAAGCAAATGCAATTTTCAAGTTTAAAGACAAACTCTACAACCTTTGCCAGCATCCTCTTTGCCTGTTCCAAAATGGAAGCTTTGGAATAGAGTATGGACATCCATAAAAGCATAATACAAGGGGGATTTTCATCTGATATTATAGTTGGAAATGCTTTGGTTGAAATATATGAAAAATGTGGAAGCATAGAGAAAGCATTTGAAGTTTTTGACAAAATGCCTCGAAGAGATGTCATCTCTTGGACTTCAATTATTGCTGGATATGCACAAAATGGATTTGTTGAAAATGCTTTAGAAACTTTCAAGTAAATTCAATTGGTGGGTATAAAGCCAAATTCCACAACCTTTGCCAACATTTTTCCTACCTGTGCCAATATGGGGGTTTTGGAATAGGGTATGAACATCCATCAAAGCATAAATAATAGAGGAATTTTATCAGATGTTATAGTTGCAACTGCCCTAGTAGACATGTATGTAAAATGTCAAAGCATAGGCAAGGCATGCAAACTATTTGATAGAATGCCTGAAAGAGATGCCATCTCATGGAATATGATGATTGCGGGATATGCACAAAATGGATTTGCTGAAAAGGCTTTAGAAACTTTCAAGCAAATGCAATTAGCAGGTGTGAAGCCAAATTCCACAACCTATGCTAGCATCCTCCCTGCCTGTGCCAAAATGGGAGCTTTGGAGCAAGGTATTAACATCCATCAGAGTATAATGGATGGGGGATTTTTGTCAGATATTATGGTTGGAAATGCTCTATTAGACATGCATGTAAAATGTGGAAATGTACACAAGGCACGTGAACTCTTTGATGGAATGCCTCAAAGAGATGTCATCTCATCGAATGCAATAATTGTACGATATGCACAAAATGGATTTTGCAAGGATGCTATCAAAATATTTGAATTAATGAAGCAATTTGAAACATATCCTAACATTGTAAGCTTTGTTTTTATTCTTTGTGCATGCAACCATGGATATTTAGTGGATGATGGTTTTACATACTTCAATCACATGAGTAAGCAGTATTGCATTACACCTACAGTTGATCAACAATATTGTAGATTCCAAGTAGACAAACCTTCATTCTTTACCATCTAGCAGCTTAGCAAAGGCTATTAGTAGTAGTGCATGGGAATGCTTCCCCTTTATTCTCTAGAATCATGTAAGGGAAGGTCATAGGTAATGAGTTAAGAATTAAGATGGATCTTTCTCCATCATAAATGAAATACAAAGATCCAAATACATAGCTATTTTAAGAAGTTAAAATTAAATGAAGATGGATTTGAAGATGAAATTTTTGTTAAAAAGAAGAAAACAATTGGTTTGACATGTGTAGATACCCTTCCTATAAAATATCTACCATCTAATCAAATAACTATTGTTGAAAGGCAAGTTCATTAAGAATCAATTATATGAAAAATGTACATTTTCCAAACATATTCAAGATAAGGAAAGATAGTTACAAATTAATAAAGGGTAATCCAATTAATGAAATTAATAGGATTATGGAGGGCTTGAACATCACTACTTTTAAAAGAGAGCTAGGAGTTGAAAGTCACAAAAAATTTGATGATGTACCTCTTTAACATAACTATATAGCTGTGGGAAAAAAAGAGATTATATTGATGTCCATAGATAACCAAAAGTAGGTCAACAAAATTTGAGAAGTACATTCAATCACAATAGAGAAGTCCTAAGGTAAAAGGATACAAGGTTTTGAAAAGTAATTAAATGCTAAGGTAAATAAGTGTAAATATAAGAGGAGGGGAATAGTGATTGATACTCAAAGCGTAAGAACTAAGTACAAATAACTTTGTAAGAGAAGGATCCCTTGGTGTAATAGGGAACTCTTGAATAGGAGAGTAGGAAACAACAATGAGAAACCAATAATGTTACATTCTTCTAGCAAGGCTAAAGCCTCAAGGATATTTGACATTATACTTACTGATTACAAAAAGGCCAACACAGGATCTAAGAATTCTCATTGGGAATGTCTAGGGTTGATGGATCCATATTGTAGAATTCTAGGAGGAAACTAGGCACTTACCCAATTTTCTCTTCTAACACCTGCAACTAATGAAACTTTTGTGGTAGAGAAAAAACCACTAATGCATGTCTGCATCTATGACCTAGTTGCAAACAAGAGGGAAGACCTGAACATTGATACAAAGCAGGTTGATTCCACTTAGATTGAAACTGAGTGGTATCAAATGCTTTTGTAGAACTATGGAAACACAAGAATTAGCCCACCAATGATGTATCAAATTTTGATATAGTAGATAGTCCTCTCTGTTATGTTTTCATCATGTTGAGCAAGAAGAGCTCCAAGGGCTACTGCTATTGCTGACACATATAAGATCAATGGCTTTCTCGGGATAGGTGGCATTAACACTGGTGGTGTCAGTATTCCTTGATTTTGTTAAATGCCTCTTCACACTTTTTATCCCATTTGTATGCTACCCCCTTGTGGAGTAGGTGAGAATATGGATTTTGCTTGTCTGCCAGTTGTGCTATAAATCATTAGATGGATTGAAGTTAGCCTTGGAGGCCTCTTAGTTGTTTTAATGTCTTTGGTGCTTCCATCTTGATGATTGCTTTTACTTTTGCCAGATCCACCTCGATACTCCTCATGGAGACTATGTATCCTAGTAGTTTACCTGATTGTACGCCAAAGACACACTTCTTGGGATTTAGTCTGACTTTGTATTCCTCTAGTATGTCAAAGATAGCACTTAGGGTTTCTATATGATCTTGTCTCTTTCTTGACTTAGCTAGGATGTCGTCAACATAATCTTCGACTGTTTTGTGGATCATGTCATGGAATATTAATTTCATGGCCCTTTGATAGGTTTCTCCTGCGTTCTTTAGGCTGAATGGCATCATGTTCCAACAGTAGGTCTCCCATGGACAAGTGAAAGTTGTCTTATGTTGATCTTCTTTTGCTATCATGATCTGGTTGTATCCTAAAAATCCACCCATTAGTGATAGCATCTCATGTCCTGCTATCATGTCTACCATCATGTTGATGTTGGAAAGCGGAAAATCATCCTTGGGACATGCCTTGTTCAAATATCTGAAGTCCGTACAGATTTTGATGGCTCCATCAGGTTTTGAAACAGGTACCAAATTTGACACCCATTCTGGATAATCAATTGGTTGGATAAATCCTGCATCTAATAGCTTTTTGAGCTCCATTTTGACCAATAAGGCGATTTGAGGATGCATTTTTTGGAGCTTTTGTCTGACAGGTTTTGCTTCTGGATACACCGCTAAGTGATGAACCACTGTCTCTAGATCTATCCCTGGCATGTCAGTGTGACTCCATGCAAAGTTTATTTTCCTTTCCTTTAGGAATGCTGCTAGGAGTTCTTGTTCTTCTGTTAATAGTGATTCCGCATAGAATGTGATATGCGGGGTCTCCTTTGTTCATATGTTGACCGGATTGCATTTTTCAACCAAGATCGCTGAATTCTCCTGGTGAAGAGCTCTTAGAGAAAGAATGAATCCTTCATCCTCGGGTGCCTCAGAGAGGTTTTCACCATTGGATACATCCTTTCTTTTTACTATTTTCTTGTCAGAGAGTGCCACAGTGTGGTTTTCACTCAAGGAATTGGATATGATTCTTAGTTTCTCACTTTTGCAATTGAAGGATTCAATCGTTTCCCCATAATAGGCATGTGTGTCCAACTCCATTATAAACCCTGCCTTGTGATCTCCATCTGGAATATTATCCCTCAATCCCATGAATTCTGAGAGTGCTTCATCATTTTCGAATGTATCGAGAACTAGTGGTCCTCGTTGGTCATAGTTGATCAGTTGGGGGTAGACTAGGCAGATATCGTGATTTTGATGATTAGATTCAAAAGATAAGGTACTAATCATGCAAAGGGTGGTATCCTCGAATAACCTAGGTAGATTGGATATGGGGTCCTCCTCATCGCTACTAATATAGGACTCAGTTATAAAATTATGTATGTCGCTACCTATGGATGTTGATGAGTGTACTTTTGCTGTTATTGGTTGAGGAGAAATATTAACCGTTCTAACCAGAGGACTTTGGCCACGTATGGTTATACTCGGAGGGGTACACCCAAGGCCAAGATTTGTTAGTGGTCGCGTCTCTGGCATGATAGGTATTATGAGCTTATTGTCATTTTGTCCCAGTCTTTGCTAGTCTTTGATTTCAGTCGTAACCCATTGCAAGCATCATGTGGGGTCCCTTGCTTCTTTCATCCATTGGTAAATTAGCTACCGGTCTTTCATCTTGATACAACATGTGAGATAGATCTACTTCAATAACCTCATGGCCAAGGTCTCCCCATCTTTTGAATTCAGGATAATTTTCAGGATAGGTTTGTGATGTGGAAGCTTGATTTTCTTGTGGGCATCCCCGTGATCTAGGAGATTGTGGTAACTCTCCTATCACAAAAGCATTGTTAGGGAGTTTTTAGCTTCCACAACCATCCTCCTGGATGATGAGCTTGATATTGGAGATGGTGGGGATGGTAGGTGTCTCTGTCACAAAAGTGGACGCGAGAGTGGTGGGGTCGATGTATGGTGTGGATGGGCCTTCATCATTCTTTGGCACTTGGGGTATTTTGTAATACTTGGCTTCAAGTTTCTTGCAATATGAAAATGGATCAGGATCTCCATGGATGGTAACCTCTTGTTCATTATGTGTAAATTTCACACATTGGTGGAAGGTTGATGCTACAAATTTCATCGCATGAATCCATGGGCATCCCAATAGGATATTGTATGGAAGTTCAAGGTTCAAGCCCTGATAGGTGGTTTCCATGAGCGTTGGCCCTACTTGGATAGGGAGCTTAATCGTGCCTTGAGACAGTCTTTCTTGGTCATAATATTCTCTTATTGTGATGCCCTTTCCTTTGTCAATGGAATCTTCTGATATTTTCAACTGCTTGATGAGGCTAAGAGAATAGATGTTCAAACCTGCACCTCCATCCACCAAGACCCTTTTGATTTTGTTCTTGTTTACAATGACTTCCAAGTGAAGTGCACAGTTGTGAGATGGTTGGGTGGGGAAATCTTGGTCAGAGAATGTAAGGAGATTAGGTGTTATGATATTTCTGACCATCGATTGGAATTCCTCTGCATCGAGATCTGCGGGGACAGTGGATGAGGCTAATGCTTCCTCAAGGATCTTTTTATGAGCTGATGAGATTTTTAGCAACTCCATGATGGAGATGTGCTGGTGTTCTCTTGAGTTTCTCTAAAACATTGTAGGTATGCGGAACAGATCTAGATGAAGGAACTCTGTTAGGTTGGGATGATCCTGCAATGGTGACTTTTCTGCCTCTTGTGGTGACTCCACAATCTTCGGCATGGGCACCCTTGATGGTGAGGACCATGCAGTCCTCATTTAGGGAAGCAATGATTGTTTTGTACACATGATTTACACTGCCCTTCCCTTTATTGCCATGATTCAACATCAGATTCATGTAGATTTGAAGATCCTGATTTCCAGTAGGTTGTTCTACGTTTATGATTTTCTTGTTGATGAGATCTTGGATGATGTTTTTGAGTCTCATGCAATTGTTTGTGGTGTGACCTTTTATTTTGTGAAATTCACAAAGTTGATTGTTGTTGTACCAAGGGGGTTTGACATTGGGTTCTTGGTAATTTTTGAATGTGGGAGGTTTGATAAGTTTTTCGTCGATCAACTTTTTCATTATGTCCTCCAATGGTTCCCCCAAAATAGCGTATTTGCGTTTTGGATAACTTTTGCATTGGGGAGGTCCCCTTTGGTCAGTGAGGTTATTGATGGTGGGATTATTGGGTTGGTATGTTGTGTGATGAGTGTTTTGGCGTTGTGATTGGATTTGCGGTGTGGGTGTATGTTGGCGAGGACCACTAATGACCACCTTGGCATCAATGACACCATCATTAGTAACGTTCTTGTTTATTGCCCATGTTCGAGGTTTATCATTGTAATTTGATGGTGGGCGATTGTTTTGCTAATCATGATATGGCGTTGATTCAACAGGTTGAGTCACAAGGGCTCTTTCGATGCTAAGCACCTTGGAGATCAATTACTCATACGTAGTGATACCCTAAACCTTGAGATGAAATGCTAAGTGAATTTCAAGGTTTTCTATGATTGTGCAGACTTGTTGTTCTTCTGGCATGGTCCACTTGCTCTGATTGGCCCTGGATCGCCATCATTGAAGGAATGAAGCGAAAGACTCATTCTTTCCTTATTTCAGAGCCAATAATTCTTTGAGATTGACATCCATTACAATGTTACATGCATAATTCCTAATGAATGCATCTCTAATTTCTTCGAATGTTCTAATGCGTGAAGGTAAGTGAGAGAACCATTCTATAGCGGGACCTGCCAAGCTCCTAGGGAATAGCTGCATCAGATAAGTATCGTCATATGCGACCTCCATACAATGAACTTGGAATCCTTGATATGATCTTCAGGGTTTCCCATCCCTTGATATTTGTCAAATTTGGGGATTTCAAATCCCTTGGGGAATGGTTTCATGTCTAGGCTCCTATCAAATTGATAGGGACACAAGTTACTTGGCATTTTGGTTGTTCGCCCCGATTGAAGGTTGAGCACTTGTTGCGAGAGCAACCTAAGTTGTGTTGTCACATCATTCTAGGGATCAAGGGGTGGGATGAAAGTGTTTTGAGGTGTTTGAATCGTGGTTTGGATGGATGGGTTGTTTGGTGCCTTGTTTGATGGTATTTGTATGTTCTGCCGAGCGAAGTAGGCTTCTACTTTCTTTTCTATAAACAACGCCTGTTGTTGCACTAGGATTTGTGCTTGTTGTTGTTCCAACAATGCTTGTTGTTGTTCCAACAACGCTTGTTGTTGGGCTGCCAATTCTACTGCTTCTTGCTACTCTTGGTATTGCTTTAGTGCTTGTTGATATGCCTGCAATTGTGCTGCTTGTGCAAGAAGTTGTGCTTGTTCTTGTGCTTGCTGTGCTTGATATTGAGATTGCACTTGGGCTTGAGCTCATGTTGCTTATGCTTGTGCGGCTTGTTGTTGTTGTTGCACTAAAGCTTGAGCTTGCATGACTTCTTGTTGTTGTTGTTGTAATAAAGCTTGAGATTGCGCGGCTTGTTGCGCTTGTAGTGCGACTTGTGTAACTTGAGCAGCTTGAGCAGCTTGAGTGGCTTGTTGCACAACTTTTTGTTTTTCTACTTGTTGGTACCCCCTTTGGAAAGAAGCTTGCAATGCCGCATCGTATTGGCTTGATGTGGTGAAATTTGGTGGTGGTGGATTTGGAATGGTGGTAGATGATGATGTTGAGTTGATGTTTTGGGTGTTGGATAGTGGTATCGATGTTATTGGTCCTTGAGAGACCATGATTTGTGATGTTAGGGATGTGTTTGATGATGTTTCCATTGCTTGTGTATTTGTCATTTGTTGTTGTGTTATCAACGATAAATTTTGTGTGTTTGGTACAATGTTTTGATTGATGGTTGGGATGTAGGTCTGATTGATACTTGGTAGGGAAGGAAGCCCTAGACAAAGGAGTGGTGTGGATGATAATGGCAATGGTAGAAGAGGTGGAAATGTAAGGGGCATGAGTTGTTGTGAAAACGTCGTGGTGTTGAATAAGCCCCCTAGTCCAAACGTATCTCCCTCTTCTTGTGAATTTGTGAGAAGAGGGGTTTGTGGTGTTGCGTGAAAAAATGATGATGATGGATCGTGATGGAATGTGAGAGGAACATTCTTGTGTAATGGGTTTTCAAGTACGCTTTGTTCCAAGGTGGTTTTTGCATCCATGTTTGATTATTAACAAGGGGATGTGATTGAAGAGCATTGAGGAATGTGTTTCCCTTGTTGACATTGGGTTGGGTTGGAGCAAACGATGTTGTGATTTGCGGGATGTTTTGTGTGATGTTTTGAGATGGGGGTGTAGATGAAATGGGTATGGTGGATGAGATAGGGGAAATGATGTGTCCACGATAGTACTCACATCAAAATCTGAAGGCAAATTGGCCCCTTGTTTTGCTAGTTCAAGCATGTATAACGAAGGGTTAAGTCTCATCATGATGTTGATGATTCTATGGTTGTCCAAATTTTGGAGCATTTCAGTTATTTCTTCGTGAGACATTCCAAAGGTAAGATCCTCTCCTTGGGTTTCCTCTTGTGGGTTTTGCGATGATGTTGGAAGGCTAATTGTGAGATTTCCATCCCCAATGGGATTCATCTCAGGAGTGGTTTGGCTAAGATCACTTGAAGCAGGTGTTTCTTTGTTGGCTTCCATACTCTTCTTGTATTGAGATCTAGTTAGAACCATAAAATGGGGATCAATCTTCGATAATATGGGAGATGAATCTCTCGATTCTTTAGATTAATCTCTATTTTTATGTCCCAAAGTGAAAGTTTTTAGGATGCTTTTTTTTTTGGGGGGGGATCAAAGGTGATGATATGATGATGAATGATATGAATGTTTTGGCTTTTGATAAATCTTGAATGAGACACTAGGCTTTAGGACTTGGATTTGATTGGATTTCAGATTTGGGATTTTGTCCTTGACTTTGATTTTGGCTTTGTTTTGATTTTGAACAAAAGAAGCCTAAGATGTTTGATAATGATCTAAGGGATGGATTTGTTCAAAGGATGGCTATTTGAATATGTGTGAGGAGAAGGATGCATCTACCCACACCTATTCAAACAAGATAATAGCTTTTGCTAAGCATATGGAGAATGATTCATCTATATATACTAAGCTAAACAAGGTGATTTGGATAACTTTGACTAAGGATATGCAAAAGGATGCATTTACACATTCCTACCCAAAGGTGATTTTGATAATTTTTTCAAGGATATAGTCTCAATGATTTGGATGATTTTTTATTTCACCACAAAGCCTAGTATCAAGGATGATTTCAAGATTTTCCAAAAGATGATTTGTGAGATGGATTTGATGTTTTGAAAGATGGATGAAAGAGGATTAATTTGTTTTGATCCTTAGGTGAACCTAAAAAGACACTTTGTTTTCCTAGACCTAGGTATTGAAGAGCATGCAAATGCTTCCTAAAGACCTTTGTAACCAAGAAATGATTTCATTTGAACATTCATTTTCAGATTTCCAATGATTTTTGCTTTGGGATTTGTGAGTCTCCAATCACACATGAAAATTCATTTTTCTTAGCTTTGCTTAATGGATTTATTTTACCAAAAAACACTTTCTTTGATTAATTTTTCAAACTAAGATGTCCAATGTCTTAATTTCTTCAAACTCCACAAGATATGTTATGTGGAAATTTAATGAACTTAAGGCAAGGGTTTCCTATTGTTTACTTAAGGAGACAAATTGAGATATAATCCAATGTTTAGAAACCTCCAAGGATGTGAATCCCAAGGGAAAGCAATAACATATGGATTGAGTCAATGGCATTTGTCTCCAAAAGGGTTTGAAATTTGAATGATATTGTTAAGTGTTTGTTTGCAAATTTTTTTGAATACAACACTGTGTTTACAAGCAATGTAACATCCTAGCTCAATTGGTACGTTTTTCTTAGTGGGCTTGCCTCATGCCCTTCGTAGTAGAAGAGATAATTTTACATGCAACCAAGGATAAAATATAAAGGCATTTTAAGAATGAAGTCTTAACCTCTATATTTCAACCAAGATCAGACATGGCAAGTAACTTCTTGGAATCTTAGTTCCAATGCACCACTTTGATAAACTCATTCAATGGATCAATTGGTCACTACAAAAAAAGGGTTCTAGTTCAGTCTTTTTGTTCATGGAGATTGACCCATATGACGAGAGTCCCCTTTCAGATCCATCTCGTCGGAGCCAACCACGTGATACTAGCGTTTACTCCAATACCCACATTTATATCCCAGTTGGAAATACTCTTGGCTTTAGAGTGTTACCGGTTGAGTAGTTCTCTTGGATGAGTAATTTTTCCCCAAGGCAGGCCCTCTAGGATAAACAAAAGCAAGCAAAGACAAAATCCATAACTCAATCAATCTTTGACGACACAAAGAAAGAGAATATACGCGATGATGCTCTACTCACACTCACACTAGATTTTGTTCAATTTTAAACCCAAATCGAAGTGTGTATAGGAAATTATTTATGCAACTTAATGTCACCAAAAGCCTTTTGATTCTCAAGATCACCGTGAGGCGCGAGAGAAGTGCATATGTCTTTTGGTGATATTACTTTGTGTAAATAATTACAAAACAATAAAGGCACACATTCATTTTATCCTTCAAAGCAATGATTTGATTTATTTTAAGCACCAAAGGAAAGATGAAGATTTCCTTGTTCAATTTTAGTCCAAATTGAAATCTAGTAGGTGTCTAAGTTTCAATTTTAGCCCTTTGCAAATGAAAAATAAAAGTGTTCTTTTTAGAACCAAACATAAATTAGTGTCCTAAAATGAAAAGATAAACAATTTCGCAAAAAAGTGTTTAAAAACCAACACTAAAGTGTTAAAAAAACACTTTAATCTCCCCCAAAATGTCATCTTCATTCTCCTCATTTTGTTTTTCTTCTTCATTTCACCTTCACTTTCCTTGCCTTCCTTGCTTTCCTTCATTGTCCCTTCGTTAGTCTTTGTTTATTTTTGTACCTATAAAATATTTTACAAATAAAAGTTACATATAAGTGATAAAGACATACATAAGAAATGTCAATCATTCAAGGAAAACCTCTTAAAAAAGGATAAAATTGTCAAGGCTCATAAATTCTTTAGAATGAAAATAACTTCCTACCAAGATTTTATATCTTTGTAAAAGAACCCTTTCATTCCAAAATTTCTACATTTAAAAAAAAAAAGCCATGAAGGAACAATTGATTTTAACATTTCCATGTAAAAGCCATAATTGATTTCAAGATTTCTATGTTTAGTTCAAAAGTCACACCTTTAACAAATAATGATTCATAAATGAAAATTAAAAGATGTGTCCACATATGGGGAAAATTCAACCAATATCAATACAAGATTCTTTCTCAACTGATTTTTATTATGCCCAACTTTATTTTCTTAAGCTGTCTGCAAAATGTGATTAGAAGAATATGAAGTTACTACAAATTCACATGTCATAAGTTACCATCTTATTTATAGATTTTCATCTGACCTCATCCTTTTTCAAAGGAAATTCCTGCACTAAAATAATATTAATTTTGATATCATTAAACAAAATGATTTTCAAAACTAAATGTAAAAAACAATTGAATGCAAAGCCTTCTCAAAAATTGAATCAAATTAAAAGTTGATGTGCATTTATGATTTATGACATGAAATTTATTACAACTCTTCAAATGGGATAGACCTATTGACCTTGGAAGACAACAATATTATAATAAGCTTTTAACCATCACAACATAGGGCACTAGAATTTATTTAAGGTATCAGCTTCTACCAACATTGAGGGCGCCAAGATTAAGAGGGAATTGACCATGTATAAATACAGAAATCCTGGGTGCAAAATCTACTCACGTTCAACTAACACTGCAAAAACAACATCAACCGTCATAAAGAGAGATGGTGCTGCTTGCAAGTACAACCCAATTTTCTACTAAATTTACATGCAACACATTTATTCATGCATTTAAATCTGAATTGACTTTAGAGATATTTTCTAAAAATGTACCCTACCATCGCCCTCTTGAGTAGACGATGTGGTATCTATTATTGCTAAGGGGCGCCAGGGTATGTAGAGACAAGATGTCATTTGATAAATTCTATTAACTATTTGACTAAATGCCTCCGATGAATATGGTTTCAGGGACCGTAGTGATTGGAGGATATGCTCAAAAACAGATTCATTGAAAGGACAGTAGAAAGTTTTCAAGCAATGTAGGTGAAATGAACAAAAAAAAGGCGCCCAAAGCAATTAAGATATCTTTCAAATGAATGTAATTGGCAGCTCCAAATTCGAAAATAAACATAAGCTTTAAATGCTATTAGCAGGCGTATCTACACAACAACAAATAAAGATTCCTGAAAGCTTTCAAGCCAGTGCTTTTGTTAGTTATGAAACTGCATCCAATTGTTAATTCAAACTGGTTAATTAAAAGGTCAGAAATATTCATAGCAAAATCATAGATGATATCTTTTGTATGACAGTTTCCTGACATGCTTAATCTTCTAGAAGTGGAGACATCAATGATGAATATGATTGCTGGTGGATATGCTGCAAGGTCGTTGGTTGCTCACCATAATGATCTTAATATGATGTTATATAGGCGAAGTGCTCCAAAGCTTCACCTTGAGCTTTACCACCTATGAGAAGTTATCTTGGAAAGGAAAGAGACGCCCACCAACTTAGCCTTCCCTAAATATATATGACAGATGACATATACAGCTTGCCCGAAGAATGGCTCTTACGGTGAAAATAAACGTTATAGTCACATTAAAATTTATGACCAACAATAAATAGAAGAATATAGAAAGGGCGATATGAATAAATCTATCAAGTAGCCGTCGCTTGTTGATCTCGTGTTCCCATTCTAGCGAATTTTTATATGGCTCATGCTAATAGAGTGGATAAGGATTCATCGAAACTGATGTAGTTGTAAAGCTGATTTCAAAAGAAAAAAAAAGCTTTAGAAACTTTCAAAATCTTCATGAGTGAATGGCTATGAAGTGAACAGTGGCGTTAGATATGGTGATAGCCTTTTCTTTGTATAGAGGTGTGTACCCCACAAATTTTTAGTGCCTGACAATGATCATACAAGACCTAAATGTGAAACTTCTTTGCTATATGCCAGTCTTTTCTAATATAGTAAAAAATGTATTAAAAGTCAATGCCTAAAAAAGAACATATTCACCAATTTTTTTATCACCAAGACGTTCTCAAATAAAACTCATTTATCTGATGGTATGTGGCAGGCAAACATTTTCAATTCTCAGACATTAAAAGTACCTCTATGTAACGTTGCGACAAAAGGATGGAAGAAGCCTCAAAAATTGTAGATTATGAGCTTCCAGATTGAATGTAAAGAGGCACACAATACCTTAAAAGACAGAAAATAGTGCTGCTAGATTGAATCCCAAGAGGTATGCCTATTATGAAAATTTTACCCAGACCAATCAAACATCGCTGGCTTGTGAGCACTAATGTTAAATTAAAATAATGCCCTTTAGCACAAGGTATTAGCATGACAAACCACTATTAACAAACTAAACCAACATTATTTTAATAAAATCCTGCCCTCCTTCTAGCACAAATATGTAAGTGCCTTTTGAAATCTGCACATACTCAACTTCAAACAAGGGTTAGTATCTACAAATCTTTCAAAAACACTCCTATGAAATACCTTGTGAATGCTTCCAAATGAAATGCATGACAAGAGAAAACCAAAAGCATTATAAAAACAATAACAAGTTACCTATTCCATAGTGGATTGGTGTCAAATGTGCAAATGACCCTTTCCCAATCCTTTCTCAAAGCTAAAATGATGCAAATGCCAATATGATGAAGAGCAAGATTAGTTCTCAAACCAAGAGAGTAACCTTGCATAAAAGTTGTAGATGGATTGATGACGATTAAGGCCTTATTTTATAGATTTTCTTGATGAGAGATTGGCCAAATGGGTGAATGTGGGACTAAAGATCCACCAATGAGAAGATGCCACTTTTCAATTGGTGACAGGCCAATGGATGTGCAAGATTTGGAACTGTGCCCATGAGAGGGAGTTTCAAATTCAAATTTTGCAATAAATTTTTGAGAGGGGGACAAGAAAATGAGAAATAAATGCAATGTTGGAGGGACAAATCAACTTGTCATATTTTTCAAACTTGAGGGAATATTCCCCACAAATGCTATGTTGAGTGAAAATGATGATTTAAATAAATCAATAAATGGATTTATTTTTGCAAGTGGCATAATCTAGAGAATGCAAGTGGGTAAGATTAGAATTTAATCATGGTTAGATTAAATTAAACATGATTAGGTTAGTTTGACTTTCATGATTTAAATGTTTGATTTATTTAAATCAGAAAAGGATGAAATATGGATTTGGAGATTTAATTAAATAAAGTTATGGTTTATTTAATTAAAGGGATGATGTTTGATTTATTTTATTAAAAGGTTGATGATAATGTTTATTTAATTTTGAATGCATGACCTTAGGAGATGGAAATTAATGAGATTACCTGATAAATGAATGGAGGTGAATTTGATTAATTGATGAATGCACCTAATGTGGAACCTTGATGAATGAACTTGATCGAATGCACAACGTTAATTTTGCATGTCTACAGTATCCAACAAACACTTACAATGTCTACTATTTTTAGTGGTTAAAAAATTAAGCACTCTGAGCAATTTATCGGTCCACTATAAGACCTTTGTCTAAGAATGGAGACCTCCTAAAGAAAAATTTCAAGTTGCTCTGATCAGGGCACTAAAAGAAGTGGATAAAGTATCCCTTAATTTTTTTTGTATAGACATTGGTTTCTTCCCTTTATCTACTCCTAGATAGGTTAGCTTAATATAATCTTTAGAGTTGTAAATTGGTACATTTTTTTTGTGTAGGAGACAGATCACATCCACAAACATGGTAGAGCTATGCAAAGTAGGATAAATTGTCTTGGAAAATGAAGGAAATAGGGTATAAAGAATCATTTATCTACCACAATAGTGAAAAATTAGAAATTGCATTTGGTTTGTTAAACATGGACCCTCGTACAACTATTAGAGTTGTTAAGAACCTTCAAGTATGTTCTGATTGCCACACTGCATCTAAATTCATCTCGAAGATTGTTGCAAGAGAAATTGTTTTGAGAGATGTGAGCCATTTCCATCATTTTAAATGGGGACAACTTTGGACGAACTGGAATAATATTATATTCGAGGGTAGAACACTATCGACCTAAAATTACAACATGGGGGGAACTCCCCTCATAGCTCCACTGATAGATTAATAAGGTGGAGGCAATCAATTCCATTTTCTATAATGTGGTAAGAGTCATACGGGTAACACTATGTCAAGATGAGGAACTCTTCTTGGAGGTTCTAAATGATTTGCCTCTTTTTTATAAGACTGTGTTGGCAGTGCCACCTAGATCACAGTTGTTTGGTGGGATTCTAAACCCAGACAATGAGGTGCAGTTGTGGAGATCTCATAGAGAGAAGCTACAAGCTACCATGATGATTTTTTTGAGTGAATTTATATCAGAGTCTTGCTTAGCATGGCTTAAGACATGTGCCGATGATATTCTATCTGTAGATAGGCTTGGGGGAAAGTATTTGCTTGATCTTGTGAAAAGTGGCAAGGAACTTGTAGAGAATGAGAAATTGATTAGAGAAACATTTGATAGTTTGGATGCATTTAAAGGGAGGTTGGAGTGGATAAAAATGATTTTTGGTTCAATTGTTGAGTTTCCATGGCAATGCATGTGTGAGATTGTTTTGAAGCACTCAAAGAGTTTGTGGGATGAATGTTTTGAAAGCCTGTTTGTTAGTAGGATGAAACAAATAATAACTAATGGATTTGCAGATCTACGTGAGAGAGTTAAGGTTGGTAAATTCCTTGAAGCCATAGTTACATCTCTAGAAAGTTACAAATATGTTGAAACTCATTTGCACAAATTAACTACTATGAGGGTTGGCTTGTCAAGAGAGGGGACCTAAAAAGTGTCAATTTACTTGGGTTGAGTTTTAGATTTATGATGACAAATGATGAAGACTAGTTTGGTCACCTTAACGCTTATTTTGGAACTAAGGTTAGTCAAATAAAAGATACCATAGATGAGGGGTCCAAGAATATTTTGGAAGACCTCCTAGGTTTTCTTCATGCACATAAATCTCCTTCAAGGATAAATGATTTAGCACCTTATTTGCAAGAGAAATGCTTCCATTTTATCTCAAAATTGATTGTTGAGATTGAAGAACATCTTGCACATCTTTTAGAAGCTCTCTATCAAGAAATGAAAAATGAGGAGATGCTATAGTCTACTTTTGTCGTTGTAGGCTGATTTTGGACAGTCTACTTTTGAAAGTTCTCTTATTTGAGTTGTCAAGGTTGGAAATTGGTCTTGAGTCAGCCAATTGATGTTTTTTAAGGTCATATGTGGAATCTACAAGAGGATTGTTGCCTTATTCTCAGTTTGGGTAATTTGAGACAAGAGTTTTGTGAAGGGAAAATGAGCCCTAGTTCTAAGGACAAGAAATAATAGATTGAGATTTGTCAAGTTGTGAAAGTTAGTGAGTTTTTGAACCCTTGTCATTGCATCATATTTGTTGTCATCAAATTTGAAGTCAAGAATGCTAGATAGGCATGCAATCATTTAAAGGAAGGGAACTTCACTATTTCAAAGGACAATTTTAGTTTATTGGTGTGCACCTCATCAATACTTTTTGTTTTCAAGTATCACAATAGTAATTGCTTACAATGAAATGCACTTGTGTTAGGAAATTGAGGTTAGTGAATTAGAAAATATGTTTTCCCATGCTCAAGTGGACACTTGTGCAAAGAAAAAAAGGAGTCAATAGATTAAAGTAAGGTTTGCATAAAATGGTATGCCCCCTTATTGAGAAAACTAGTTCAAAATTTCAAACATCAAAACTACATTGTGAGGCATGCACCTAAACATGGAGGTTTATACTTTAAATTTGAAGACAAATTTGTATATTTGAGTGCACACCTATCTTAAGGAAAAGTGCATATCAATTTTTTCATGTATAGAGGTGTGCATGTGAAACAAAGAAAAAAGAGTTTAGTTCATCAAAAGGGCGTCTTTCCATTTATAGGGGAATATCTCTTTATATGAGAAATTCAAAGCATAAAATTCCTTGCAAAGTGCACAATCAACAAAGGCATTTTTTCACTTCAAACAAGCAACATATTCCATTGATAGGAACATGCTAATATGAAGAGAAAGTTGTTATAAGACAAAGTTCCAAATTGTTATTATAAGGTGCATGCCTAATCAAGTGGGATAGGTGTTTCAAATCATCAAAAAATTTACCCATTTATAGGCATGCACCTCAATACAGAGTGTTGCTTTCAAATTTGAAATGAAAAATTGCTTGTATAGGTGGATGTTGGAATGAGAATAAGGGAGCAAAAAAGTCAAAATCCAAAAATACAATGCATAGGTGCATGCCTCTTATTGGGAACTAAGTAATTTTTAAAAGTAAAGTATGTCTAGTGTAAACGATCCTGAAGATACCTTTCACCCATTAAATTTTCGTTAAAATAGGCAAGCCCATAAAATATTAAATTACCCTTTCTCTATTACTAACCTAGAGCAGGAATTTGAAGCATGCAAAACCACCCTCCGCTTTGGATTTGAAGGCCTCTGTAACACAAACAACACTTGTTCAACATACCTACAAGCAAAACAATATAGGAAAAACACTCACAACATAACTTACATTGACAATACTTGGAGAATTGTTTAAAATTTCTTATAAGGTTCAAAATTTAATGCTTATTTTTGAAAGTTCTGAGATAAAAAAAAAATTCTAGTTACAATATTTTTTCACTTTGTTATAGTTCTGCACTTGAGGCATGCTCATTGAAACCGAAAAATGTCCATCCTGATTGTGATTTGTTTTCTTGTCTTGAATCTGTCAAAATATGTCACAATTTTTAACATCAAAATTTCTTAGGCATGGAAAGGGCATGAATTTTTATTTCTTAAAGAGTGTGCAATACAAAAACTAAGAGAAGCAATACATACTTTTTTATTTTGGTTGGCAAGAAAGCTTCTATTAAATTTCAAGAGGTTGTAGTGAAAAAACTAAATCATAAACAAAAGGTACCTCCAATCAGGGAATACTTTGTTCTCGCATATACTCATAATTGCACTGCAGGATCTAATTTAGAGCTTCAAACTTTTTGAAGTAGGAGGGTAGAGATCCTCACAAAATAAAGGGAAATTAATTGAACTAGCAATAAAAATTGGAACACATCAGCAAATAGTGCACCTGAAAATAGATGCTAGAGAAAAGTATACCTTGCATCAACATCTATTGTTTTTGAGTTTCATTTCTAGATGTTGGCTTGTAGGGGTAGTCACATTCTGAAAGTTGTTCAACAAGAAACTAAAAAATTTAGTGTGTATTTGACCTATAATAAACAACTTTCCAAATCAACAAAACTGGTTGTGAAAATTAAAAACTAGTGTCCATTATCCAACGACCATTTCAACATTTGTTTGTAATTATTTGGTCTTTTTGTCGGTTACCATGAGCTCCCATTGGCATCAATTTCTATTCAATCAGTCCCTTGTTGGGGTCTTAAAAATATTTTATGATGTATATTTGATATTCCAAGTGAAGGACATTGTTGCTGCTTATTAAATATTGTCTTTAGTTTTACAATATATCTGAATATGACATGTCCTACTTGTAGAAAATTGATTAACATGGAATTGGATTTCATTGAATGATAGTTAAAATTTAATAATTTTTCTATATGCACAAAAGTTTAAAACCTACGTTTCTTAGTTTGAACCCATTTTTGGGAGCATAGATAAATTGTCCCAATTCCTGATTATTGTTCTCGAGAATAACCAGTCTTGGTTTGATTCCTTTCTCTTCATAGAATGGCTTATGATTTTGCATGTTCTTATCCTCAACCAACTCATGCCCATAATCATTGTCTGCCCTTGGAGCTACCAGAGATTACTTCATCTTGTTTTTCTATGAATGGTTATACTTCCTTACTTACATGAAGTTGCCATGAAATCTCATTTTGATTATCTGATTCATCAAAGGCTAGAGAGTGTTGATCAAATATGGTCCAATTAAGATTAGGAGAGACATTCCCCTCCTATTAAATTTTTGAGTACCTTTCTTGCATTCAAAATGTATGCTATATAATATATTTTCTTTCCCATTTTGATATCCCAATAGTTTTTTCTGTTTTACATCAAAATTTTGTACTTGATGTTTAATATTTGCTTGTTTTTTTAAAAAAGTAAAAATATAATTTCATCCCAAATAGTGATGATCTAGATGCATGATCCTACACCATAATATTTGTAAATAGCAGTGAATTAATTTTAAATGATTATGTTTTCTACATGCAGTGTTGTTGTAATTATGGAAGCTCTATCTAATGCTAAAGGGGAGAAACATATATTGGATCTTTCTTAGGACATTGCAAGCGACCTACTTCTTGCTTTTGGTGTTGTATACATTATTGGGGTCTGCATTAAGTTCCCACTTATGCAAATTTGTATTGACAGTTAAGCTATTGCTATGATGTAACTGTATTCTACTATTGCTTACAAATTAATTGGGATTTTGAATGTGATAGGGACTACTATGTTGTGGGTCAACTGTCATAAAGATTGAATAAAAAATGTAAGGACAGATAAAAGAAGCATATGGACAAGTAGAAGCAGATGAAGACCAGATTCATTACAAAAAATTGAAAAGCATGATGAACATGCTCCATCTACAGGATTACCGAGCTAAAAGTAAAATTAATTGAAACCATGGAAAGTGACTTACCATAAGATTTTGCATGAATTGTGTCTTATGCAGAAAAATGGGTAGAGGTCGCAATCCAAAATCAGGCGCTTTCACTTCTCCATTTTGGCAGGTTACCTTCAAAATACTTCTCTATTTTAGCAGGCTATGGACTCACTTCTCCATTTTGGCAGGCATTGAAAATAAGGTCTTGAGGAAGGTTTTAGAGTATGTTTATTAAAATGAAAATTATGGCCATTTTAATGATGAGAACATTTTGACATGTTAAATATATATATATATATATATATATATATATATATATATATATATCTATATATATATATATTACTAGCAATTGCACCTTGGTGTGCAATAGGTACACCAAAGAGGTATTAAAGGTCAATTAGAGAAAATTTTGGTGTATTTTTTTAGACATACGTGTAGTACATGAGGTCAATTGGTAGGTCATTTAGAAAATGATGTTGTTTATGTAACAAAGGTCTCAATTAGAATTCACTTAATAAATATATATTTTAAATATAATTTTTCATTAGACATAATTATATATTTGTAATAGTAACTTTATTACATGATTTTAGTTTATTTTTTCTCTATCCACCTCTCTATATCATATTTATATCCCCCTCTCCATTTTATGGCTCTCTCTCTATATCTTATCACTATCTCCCTCTCTCTTTTATGTCTTGATTAGAGTTTAGTTATGGTTAAGAGATAATTAGGAATCAAATTATGGTTTGGGTTATTGCTCTACAATTAAGCTTGAGATTAGGGTTACAATTGGGGTTCAAATAAGTTTATGATCAAGATGATTAGGATTGGGATGCAATTAGGAGTTAATTAATGTTCAATTAGGGTTACTATTAGCGTTACATTACAATTAGAATTTAATTAAGATTCAATTACAGTTACAATTAGGATTCAATTATGCTGAGGATTAGGGCTAGAAAAGTGTTAAAGTTCAATTAGAGTTTATTATGATAAATGTTAGGATTTAATCATGGTTAGGGTTCAAATAGTGTTCAATATAAATTAAAGTCACAATTAGAATTAAAGTTCAATTATGGCTAGAGCTAGGATTAGATTTAGGGTTCAACTATGGTTAGCATTCAATCAAGGTTTAATTAGGGTTAGGGTGCAATGTGGGTTAGAATTTAATTAGGGTTAATCATGTACATTAGCATTCAATTAGGGTTAGGTATCCATTACTGTTTGAGTATGGGTTAAATTAGGGTTGTAGTTCAAGTAAGGGTTCAATTAGGGTTAGGTTTTATTATAAACCTTGGGGTTAGGGTTATAGTTGGGGTTCAAATAGAAGTACAATCAAAGTTACAACTCAATTAGGGTTATGATATATCCAAATATGGTTTCAAATCAATTAGGGTTATGATACAATTAGGGTTAGGGGTCAATTAGGACTTTCGTTAGGGTTTAATTAGGGTTAGGTATATATTTCAATTAGGGTTACTATTAGGGTTAGGGTTAGGGTTAGGGTTAGGCTAGTTGAATTAGGTTAATGATTAAATTAGGGTTAAGGTTACAATTCAATTAGGGTTACTATTCACTTAAGGTTACAATTAGGGTTAATTAGGTTTTGGGTTATTGTTCTATGATTAAGATTGAGCTTCGGGTTATAATTCATGGGTTTTATATAAGGTTATTATGATTGGGGTGCAATTAGGGGTTAATTAATATTAGGGTTATGTTACAATTAGGGTTTAATTAAGATTGAATTATGGTTATGAATAGGATTCAATTATTCTTATGATTAGGGTTATAAAAGGGTTAATGTTCAATTAGATTTTATTATATTGATAAATGTTAGGATTCAATTAGGGTTAGGGTTCAAATAGGATTAGACATGAATTAAAGTTACAATTAGAATTTGAGTTCAATTAGGGTTAGAGATAGGATTAGATTTAGGGTTCAATTAGGGTTAGCATACATTAGCATTCAATTAGGGTTAGAATTAGGATAAAACTTAGGGTTAAAGTTCAATTAGGGTTATGATTCTAGGGTTACGTTTAATCTTAAGATTAAAATTGAATTAGGGTAGGGTTTAATTAGGGTTCTACGATAAATCTTGGGGTTAGCATTAGGGTTAAAGTTAATTAGGTTTAGGGTTCGAAAATAAATCTCAAAGTTAGCATTAGGGTTAAGGGTCAATTAGGGTTTGGGTTATGGTTCAAATAAGATTGTACTTAGGGTTTAATCAGGGTTAGGTATATAGTTCAATTAGGTCTACTATTAGGATTAGGGTACAATTTGGGTTAGGGGTAGGGTTAGGGTTAGGGTTGAATTAGGTTTATGATTAAATTAGGGTTAAGGTTACAATTCAATTAGGGTTAGTTTTCACTCAAGGTTACAATTAGTGTTAGATTTAGGGTTTCTTCAATTAGGGTTAGGGTTAGGATATGACTAAGGTCTAATTTGGATTAGGGCTTAATAGTAATTCCAACCCTACCCTTAACACTAACCAAAGCCTTATTCCTAACCTGAAACCTATTATAATTATAATCCAAACCCTAACCCTAACCATAATTCCACCCCTAACCCTAATATAATTCTCACACTAAAATGAAAATTATGGCCAAGATTTTAATAATGAGCACATTTATTTAGTCATTTTTATTTGTTTGATATTAGTCATTTAGTTGTGATTTTACCTGATGAACAAATTAATCACTTATAAATGACCAAATTAGTCATTTATTTTCCAAATACTACTAGTGTTAGTCACGTGACTAAAAGTTTTAGTCACGCCATTTATTTTCCAAATTCTACTAGTGTGAGATGATGTTGGGGTAGGGTTTGGAAACCCATTCAAGCATAAAGGATAAAGGAGGATCTCTATTCCATGAGAGAATGACTCAAAGAATGAGTCAACATTCCTTCAAAGAGTGTTGAACTAGAGTAGAAATTTGGCGTATAGACCTAGAAATGTATACTTTGCAAATGGGGTGACCAACATACTGCTAGAGGGGGTCTTTTGTTATTTCAAAACATTTATACATTGGTACAACAATCTGTTGCATGCAACATTTTTTCCAAATGTTTGGTGAATTGAAAAGTCCAGTGCTCTTTTTGCGTAGGGGGAAGTTTGCACTCATAGTGGAAATAATAGAGGTAAGATGTAAAATACATCAAGAACGTTTCATTCAACACCATTAGATATGTGTTATGATTTGATGATGGCATTACAAGGCCCGTGCTTGTTGTTGGAAACATATCAAGTATGTTTCAGGAAACACCTTAGTTTAAGATTCTCGAATCCCATTATGCTGAGGCTGAATAAAGGTAGAATCAGGAGCAATCTACTTTGGCTCCCTCAAATCATGTATTGTGTTTTGGTGACAGGATGCATTGTAGATGTTCGTTAGCTTTTAGCATTTCAAATGTAACAAACGTAAAAACAAAGTGGAAGTAAATAAGTATTGGGGGGAATCATTCGATGTGTTCACTGTGTTGCAACCAATTATTGGCCATGACAAGCTTGAATACATATGGCTTATGTGAGAAGACGATGAGGGTTGCATTCAAGGTGCGATAGGCTGCTGGGGGAAGCACATTGTCTAAACACCCGATGTGTGGGAAAATCTAGCACATGTTTACTATGCAGAGGAAGGGTGGCCAACTTGTAGGTACAAATGTATCAAAATTGTTTGAGGAAATGCTTTGCAACATGATTCCTTGATGAGAACCAATGGAAATGAGCAAATAGGAAAATGAATTAGGGAAAAAAAATTGATCAATGACCAAGAAAAACAAAGAGATGCAATCAAATCCTACCCCTCAATCACCAGCCTCACAAGATTGTTTGATGACATCATCAGAATGCTGCGAGGTCTATGATCCCTTGCCATGTGGAAGTGCGCTCCATGAGTTTCTTGAAATGCATGGGTGAGGGTTGTTAAAAGAATGGATGCTTTGAAATTTAGAAGCCTTCATTTGTTTTAAATAAAGGCAAAACATTAGCATATTAAAATGTTTCCTCGTGAAAATGAGTGGGGTTTTCACTTCTTTAGAACATTTTTAAAATAGAAAATGTGAAATGTGAGTGAAAGAAAGAGAATGGTGGGCCCCTTAAAAAGTTAAAGGCATCGAATTTAAAAAGCCTGATGAGATAAGATATATGATGTGGGGTTTATTTTTTAAAAACCAAGTATTTTAAAAGGTGAAAAGTGAAAAGAAAGGTGGGTGAAATATTTTACCCAAATAAATCTTAGATGGTGGCTGCACCATTAAAAATGCTAGATGAATTTTAAAAGGTTCCTCCAACAAACATTTTAAATGAAGAATTTTTATCTACTTGAGATAATATGATGCATGCGAAATGACATGAAAGGAAAGAAATTTAAGTGGTCATGAAAAATAACAATGGCACAGGAGATAACTCTACAAAGTGAATGAAATATTCACTATTGAAATAATATTTTGTTATGGAGTAAAACAATAAAGTGCAGCTACAACAAAATAAGAGCAGAATGAAGGGTTTTTCATGGGTAGGTAAGTTTTCTATTGCTGAAAAAGGAATGAATGAAGGAAAAATTCAAAGGAAAATTTTGTTACTTCTACTGAGAGAAAAGAGAGGATTTTTCAGATAGTTTCTTATTGCTAATCAATAGGAAAGATTTTTCCATGTGTCTTCAATGAATTGATTTTAGGGCTTCTCATGTTTCTTCTTATTCTGATTCTTCTTTCATTTTAAAGGGGTTCCATTTTCTATAAAGTTTTGCAAGGCAAGAAAAAGCTTTGGGTAAATTGTAAAGCTAGGATGGATTATGACTATTAGTCACTAATTTGAAGTGTTACTGTATTCTGAATTGAACTTCATGTTTTTATTTTATTCTATGACTATCTCCATGGCTGAAATGTAATGCTCTTTTGAATTCAATAATCAAAGATTATTTGGGTTTGTTCATGCACATTTGTTGCATTTGAACTGCAATTGTTATTTCTTTCTGTTCAATGAATAATGTAATTGCTTTAATGAATTCTAGCTGCATTTGTTACTACCTATTGTTCAAAGGATAGTGCAAATGCTTCAACAAATGTAACATGAGTGTTTTGAAGAATGGTTATCTGATAAAGCTTTGGTGGTCTTGTTATCATAATGTGATAACATTTTTCAAAGATCTTCAAAACATGTTTAACATTGTAGGATGAAATGCTAGTTATATGACTCCGTATCCCTCTTCTTGGCATTGGTCAATCTTTATGCATCTTCTGTTTTCAGTTTGGTCCCAAACCTTAAAATTAAAAACCAATTCAATTATGTTTTCTGAGTTATTTGTATGTGTCATGTTCTCCATGCTGGTTGATGAAATTCATTCAATGTCTTAGCCAATGTTGAGTGATATTTATGTTTCTTAGCATAATTTTGTGAGAGCATTATCTGTTAAGAAATACCCTATTAAGTATGTGTTAAATATTTAGGTGTTGCTAAAGGGTCACTCCATAGGTCCTACAAAAAATGAAGTGTAGGGGAAATATGTTCCAATCCCATTTCCTATCAGTTGGCCAAATCCATCTTTGATTCTGAACATAAGAAATTGGCTAGTCTTTAGGATTCGTTTGATCTGTTGATTTGGAACACTAAAAAATTGGTGAATCTACTGGGGAGAAGTAGAGGAATATCCATTTGCATTTGAGTCAAAAATTTGCTAATCTAAACATTTGGTTAAAATATTGAAGGAATTCAAACCTAGAGAAAGAAATTGTTGCAGTGAACATGAAATTTTCATGATCTATGGTGTGATGGTGGTGAAAGAAACTCAGAAGGAGATTTATCTCTGAAATAACTTCACACTTTTGAAGTTCAATCCTCTATGAAGAGAGGTGGTGACTTTGTCAAAAGAACTTGATGAATATGTGAATAGTTTCAGATATACAATATTTCTAGTTAGGAAGAAAATTCACAATAGAATCAACATTTCCAGGTATTCTTCACTTTCGGTTTTCAAAAAAATTGTATGTGAAAACCACATTTGAAAGTCTTGAAAAAATTTTTGGTTCCCTATTTTTTGAATTAGCACTAAGAAAGGGAAAGGATAATAATACTAAGTTTGCATACTTTTGAATTATAATTTACAGCTTATGTATTATGTTGGAGAAGTATGCTTGTTTTTAAAATTTTCCCATTAAATAGATCTTAAGATTAGATGCATTTCAATTATGCATTGTGGTATTCTAAGGTCATGATGAAAGCTAGAAATAGGGCAATGAATGATCAACTGTAGAGTTGATATTTGAAGTTTGAAGAAAGCATGTCAAAATACATCAATACATGCATCCTAGTATGGTTCCTAGTGCAACCATGGTTTGTAATCAGCCCTAGCCAGATGGTCAAAGAAATTTCAGCACTAAAAGGTACAAAGCCATCAATTTCAGTGGGATCAATGGTTACTCGAATGTCATTCCAACTAAAATCGAAGATAAATTACCAAAATTCATTGGTGATAAGTTTGAATCAACAAATAAACATCTGCAAGAATTAAATAATTTAATGGATGACTATGAGGTAGATCATGAAGATGTGATCATGAGGCTATTTGTTTAGTCCTTAAGAGGAGATGCAAGGGATTGGTTCTCTTATTTACCAACATCCTCTATATATTCATAGGAAGAGTTCAAAGTGGTGTTCATGGAGCAGTTTGGTGAAAGAATTGATCCAGTCTTAATAAGATGAAAGTTCATGAGCATGGAGAAAAAAGAAGATGAGTTAGCCCCCTCCTTTAATCTCAAATTTTCAAAGATCATAAGAGAGATCCCTGAAAGCATAAGACCAAATGATACAAAATTTTTGGTCATGTACTTAGGTGCATTTGTTAAAAAGACGAGTTATCTATTAAGAGATAAAGAGCCCACAACCTTGCACCAAGCATATCAAATTGCCATAAATATTGAGAATAATTTGAGATATTCAATGATGAAAGGACATAGCGCTATGAGTCTTGGTCATCCTAACACACATCATGCAAATAGAATTCAAGGATCAGATAATAGAAATGATTTTCAAGATGGTAATGCTTCTGCTATTTTTATTTCTTCATCATCACAACATGTAGATCACAGTGAACTCCAAGTTGAATATTAACAAAATTTGAGCAATATTGATCAAACTTATTTTGTTCAAAGATTACCTAAAATGAAAAGATGCAAAGGAGAATCACCACATGATTTCTTCTCAAGGTTTTTGGATGCCTTGTTGAAAGTCCCCAAAAATTTTAGACCCAAGGATTTAATGTGCATTGATATGTTTTGTGAAATATGAGTCTGGGTTGAGTACTTTTCCAAAGGAGTTGAAGCCTCACAATTTGGATCAAGTACTTGATTGGATAAAGATTGTTGAGGGAGCCTAACGTAATTATGCACAAAATGTGATGTCTCAAAATGAAGATAACAACTATCCTATCAAGAAAAATTAGAACATGTTACATAAAAATGGAAAGAGTATATCCAAAAATGAAGATCCATGTTGTATGGATGAGGATATTAATTGTAATTAGTTCACAATCAATACAAGTACAAATCCTTGCAGTAGTGATGAAGATGAAGATACATGGTATGATGAGAAAATAGATATGCATGAAAATTCTTCTTGCAATATCTTGGGTGATGAAGAAGTAAAAGAGATGCAAGATGTCATTTCACTTCATGTTTTGATTAGTGAAAATAATGCAATTTCTGCCGATATCTCATCACAAATCAATGATCAAGACATTGAAGATAGAAGTTCAAGCACTAACTCTAAAGAATCTGAGCATGGTTTATGTAATGATGAGTCCTCTTGTGGTGAGGATTATAATGATAGCCAACCTGATTATTCTTCTGATGATTATGAATGCTCCTATCAGGATAATCTAGAGGTACTTTCTTCACCTAAAGAACACAATGATATGAATATTGATGAAGTCACTTGCCTCCAAGTGAATGATCGAATCCCATTTGATGAAAACTTGGAATGTAATTTAGTTTGAAATCAACGGAGCATGTTAGTTCTGTGAATGATGAAGAATTTGAAGATAAGCATATGTGTGTTCAATATGTTGATCCTGAAAACAGTGCTAGAAATGATGAAGATGCTAATGAACGTGCTAGTGTCCTTGCTGCTCATTATTGTTTGTGTGAAGTAGAGATGGAAATGCTAGCTATACATGAAAAGGATGATGATGTGCACATTGATGAAGGAAGGAGTTCATTTTTGAATGATTGAGTTATGCACTATGTTAAACACATGGATCTCGAATCAATATTATTGCCTATTGATAATGTGAAACAATTTGATGATTTTTAAAATTATGTTGACATTGCAAAACCTATTGACAAATGTGTAGAGCAGCCAAATGATGCAAGTGACAATGGGTTTGATGTTAGTCAATATGAAATTGAATATGGGTCCTTCTTTGATGATCTTTCTCGTCTTCATAGTATGAAAATGGACATGTTTGTTTTGAATGAGGAATGTATTAGTCTGAAAGAGAATGAAAGTTTTAGCTCTATTGCTAATGAACAAGTTTTAGATAACAGCGAGACTTTGGTACATAGGTTAATATTCCTATCAACTGATAGTGCACATGAAGTTACTAGTACACATGAAATTCTTTTTTCTAACCCTATTAATCTTGAAAATGATAGCATCCAAAATGCTTTAGACATTGAAAATGTTATGAAAAACCAATGTGAAATGTTTGGCTCAAGGTTAAATTTTGAATTATCTGAATATTTGTTTGAGACATTCCATATGGACTTGCATAGTGGTTTGAAGAATGAATTTGACACCATGTGTAAACATGGGATAGAAAACATTGCTTATGCATTGGAGGTTGACATTTTTGCTGAAGGCCATTACTTGAATGAAGATGAAAATACTTTGGGTGTTGATAAATCTGATTTTTAGAATCTTGAAACACATGCCAATGTGTTTGGGTTGTGGTGTTTGGATGATGACAAAATGACTTGTGATGCAACTCAGTTTAAGGAGTTACAAATGTATGAGCAATATTTGCTCAACACAGAAGAGGATTGCATATTGTTTTTTATCCATGACATCTCCTCTAAGCATAGTCATTATGAGAAGGTTAGTGAATGTGATAAGACCGTGTTTTCATATGGTCTTGATCATTATCCTCCTATGTTATCACTTGTTGCAAAATCAAAAAATGAAGAGATTGGAAATGATATGGTCTATGCGATTTAGTTGCCAGTTGATGACAAAGCTAAACAGGGAGCAAGTTTCCACTTGTACAAAGGCATCCTGATACTTCTGTTTGTAGAAATACAATCACCTATGTTGTGGTGGTCTGAAAAAGGAAAACATGGGATGAGGGAGATTAGCTCTTTTAATAGATTGGTGTTTGAAAAAGGTAAGAATTTACTCCCCTTTTTCATTTGGTGGCTTGCAGTCATCAAGTGAAGTTGCAAAAGAGGTTGAATAAAGGAGCAATTTGAGAGCACCCAATGGACTCAACATTTGGTCTACACCCCAGAGATCTGGATTCTTGCTATGCTCATAGGGGGCATACATCCCCAGTTAGAGCCACTGTTGGGACTTTCAAATTTTGCAAATTTGAAGTGCCCATATTGAAAATTTTGCCTTTTCATACTCAAAAGCGCACCTACAAAATCTGCCCTAGTGACCTACTTTGGAGGGTCATAATTTGAAGCCAGCTGATTTTCAATCCAAACCCCATGGCAAGCACACTCAGTGGGAATATGTGAATATACATGTCAATTTTTAGCTTCCCATGATATGTTTTGACATATTTTGAAAAGTGAAGCTGGAGGGTTTTGGCACTTTTTTGTTGTTTGCAAACTCTTTGTCCTGCAAAGTAGCCTCCTGTTCGAGCTGATATTTTACAACTGGATGATTGCAAAGAAAAAAAATTGTTTCCCTCCATTATCCCTACATTTATGTGCTCCCTGGTTCATTTTCAGAGCCTCATGATTTGATTTTCTATTTTTTCAAGATCAAAAGCAAATGTAGTTTGTTCAGATTTTACACCTACATTTTTGACATGTTTCAAGGTGGTCAACTTTGACCCCTAATATCTCGTGAATATTGATGATTGAAGCAAATCCCTCTTGCACGCATACTTAATGTACCTAAATGAGCTTATGTTTCCAATGAAGGCTTCCCAGAAGGTGATTTGATTTTTTTTCAAAATGATGACTGGGTGAGTTGTAATTGGTTTTGAACAGGTGCAGTTGCAAAATAGTCTTACTGAGCAACTTCATCATTGAATATCTAGCACCTTGGGATCTCTTTTGCTGAGCCATTTGTTGCACTCCATTCTTGGGTTAATGTATACATTTCTATAAGTTTTCATGACTCCACAAATTTTTTTGACTGGTTTTCTAGGGCGATTCCAGAGGCCATTTGACCTATTTTAATCACTGTTCAAAAATACCTGAAAGGAAGTTTTAACAACAACCCAGTTTAAAATTTTCACCTCAGATACATTCAGAAGCAACCTCAAGGTCAATTGAGCATGAAACTTATTTGAAAACAAATTTTTGTTTTAGTTGGGCCCACATGGGGACCTGCCATGCTCTACACAATCATGAAGTTGTAAGTGTATCACATGATTAAGTAATGGAAAATATTAATGTTTTGCATCAGAATTTTCCCAGTTATGACTCAGTCAATAACATGGCAAGAGAATTTTTGAGTAATGAGGATAATCCATTGACTTGTGCACTTTGATTGTTACTCATCTGATAGACATACAATAGAGCTCTAATGGTAGCCTTGCAGTGAGAGTGATCCAACTGATATGTTTAGTGATTGTTGTTCAGTAACTGATTATAATGAAATGTAGGGTTTGGGTAGAACAAGCTCACTCCCATAAAATAGATACGAAGGCATTGTATTATTTGAGTTTCCATGGGATAAAGTCATGAAACTATTTAATTTTTCCTGGGTTGTTCAAACAATTACATGATATTGAAAAGGAAAATATTTTATCAGGCTAATATGGTGTTCTTGATTGTGAGGATGCATATGTATTATTTTATAGATAGGACAAATGATTTAAATGGGAACTAATTCAACATGGATGTTGCTTGGGGATGCACTTAAGATAAACAAAAACTCTTCAAAGGGTTTTTATGTGATTGGCACAATGGAGTTGACAACAAATAATTAGTTTGCAACAAAAGAAATAATTATAGTTGCTCCACATTTCATTTAGTGATTTGATCATAGATGGTTCCACCGATTAACTCAGGTTGTGCTAGACCTTTGCATCCTTTGGTTTGTACTCAACATCCATCATTATCAATTCAAACATCCATGGTTTGAAGGTCCCACAGTTCACTAGGGCTTGCATTCTGCTAAGCATGAACATGATGTATTAGACCTCCTCATTAAAATCACTCTTCTAAAGGTGTTGTGCCATTTTGGTATCTTCCTTAACTAGGTTATTGTATTCTCCATCCTTGACATGTGACTTTTCTTTCAACCTTATTGTTATCTTCAAAACTTTTTGGCCAAGAGCTTAAATTGGGCTCGGTGATCGTGATTTTTCAATTGTCTGTTAAGTAGCAAATAGCACCATTGAAGCAACATGATATTGATTGTTTTACAACTCTTTCCCTTTCACATGGGATAAGGGGACACACCTTAAAGGCTAGTAAACTACCTTGTAAGGTGTTGGTGCAAATGCAAATGACAGGAAATATGTCTACTACAAATAGCGGCCACCGTGCATGCTAGAAAGGAGTCTTTTGAATATTTCAAAACATTTCTACACAGTGTATGAAGATGTTGTTAGAGTAATAAAGCCATCACCTAATTAATTAATTAATCATTAATTAATTGGGTCACTTTATGCTTTATTACACTTAAGCTAAACTTAGGAGTGCTTTTATTTCATTATTTGCTTTAATTAATTAGTTACTTTTTGCAGAATTAGAGCCTCTAATTATATTAGAACATGTTGTCTCATTCATTCCTATGAGGACAGTTGTCATGTTTTAATCTAATCCTAATCTAGGGTTAGCTTTTATCCTTTTCATAAGGATTGATTCATTATAATTATTTTTAATTCTCATGGTAGCATATTCACTGCAGTTGTTCACATAATGCATATTTGATGTTTTATCAGATGTGAGTTGTTGAGCAATAATATCTTGCTTATTTCTTCATAGTGGGATAGGTTTATCGTTGTAGGTGAATCATGGGAGCTGTGGATTGAATCAGTTAATTCCAACATAGTATTACCAGATATACAACCACCTTGTCCACTTTTTTGAAATAAATCAACTCATGCATTAATATCCATGATCCATGGTCAAATTTTGAGCATTCCATTGAATCCAAAGCTGCCGGAACAGTCAGGTTTTCCTTTCGTTTTGTCGAAAAAGGCCTCTGTTTGTCAGATTTGCGAGGGTTTGAAGTTTATGAGGGTTTCCAGATCCAAAGTGTACCTTCAATTTTGGTGCATTTTGAGCCCAAACAGACTCACCATCACATTTAGAGTGCCCAAAAATCCCAAAATTGATTGTCAAATGGTCAAAATCGGACACAATGACTTAGGGAGGAATTTTTTTTTTTCATTTTTGGGTCGTATGGCCTTGTACGCCATGTAATCCAATATTTAAAAAACATAGTGTTAATGGTGCTGCCATCAGTAAATGACTAGCAGTTAATGCTAGTGGCTAGTCTAACTGCCAAGTTTTCCCCTAAACCTTTTTTGGAGCAGCTTTGTTATTTTGGCCATAACTTTTGCATCCGAACTCAAATTTTTGAAAACAAAATATCACCAGAAAGATAGTTCTGAGCTTGATCCAGTGGAGTAGGTTTTTTTTTTTCTAGAAACCCATTCAAGCATAAAGGATAAATGAGGATCTCTATTCCATGAGAGAATGACTCAAAGAATGAGTCAACATTCCTTCAAAGAGGGTCAAACCAGAGTAGAAATTTGGCATATAGACCTAGAAATGTATAATTTGTAAATGGGGTGACCAACATACTGCTAGAGGGGGTCTTTTATTATTTCAAAACATTTATACACTAGTACAAAAATTTGTTGCATGCAACATTTTTTCCAAATTTTTGGTGAATTGAAAAGTCGAGTGCTCTTTTTGTCTAGGGGGAAGTTTGCACTCATAGTGGAAAGAACAGAGGTAAGATGTAAAATACATCAAGAACATTTCATTTGGCACCATTAGATATGTGTTACACTTTGATGATGGCATTACAAGGCCCGTGCTTGTTGTTGGAAACATATCAAGTATGTTTTAGGAAACACCTTAGTTTAAGATTCCCGAATCCCATTATGTTGAGGCCGAATAAAGGTAGAATCAGGAGAAATCAACTTTGGCTCCCTCAAATCATGTATTGTGTTTTGGTGATAGGATGCATTGTAGATGTTTGTTAGCTTTTAGCATTTCAAATGTAACAAATGTAAAAACAAAGTGGAAGTAAATAAGTATTGGGGGGAATCATTCGATGTGTTCCTTGTGTTGCAACCAATTATTGGCCATGACAAGCTTGAATACATATGGCTTACCTGAGAAGACGATGAGGGTTGGATTCAAGGTGCAATAGGCTATTGGAGGAAGCACATTGTCTAAACACCCAATGTGCAGGTAAATCTAGCACATGTTTACTATGTAGAGGAAGGGTGCCCAACTTGTAGGGGTAGATGTATCAAAATTGCTTGAGGAAATACCTTGCCGCCATGATTCCTCGATGAGAACTAGCAGAAACGAGAAAATAGGAAAAGGAATTAGGGCAAAGAAAGTTTATCAATGACCAAGCAAAATGGAGAGATGCAGCCAAATCCTAGCCCTCGAACACCAACCTCACAAGATTGTTTGATGATGTCATTAAAAGGCTGCAAGGTCTATGATCTCTTGCCACATGGAAGTGGGCTCCATGAGTTTCTTGAAATGCACGGGTGCGGGTTGTTTTTGATTAGAGATCAATGAGTTTTGTGGGGGCTAGAAACCCCTTACAAAAAGGTTTTGAGGGGACCTAAAACCCCTTACAAACAAAGGAAAACTATAGAAATATAAGAACACAAACAATCAATAGCCCAACATTAGCAGTTTACCAAAAGATAGATAAGACACAATAGACTGGAAGAAAACTACAACAAAGGGACTAAAACCCAAAACAACTGACAAGGGTCTTACCCCAGAAACAACATTATGAGATTTCCTGAATCTACCAGGTACCAAACACAACCAACAACCACAAAAAGGCTACCACAACACCCTTCAAGACCAATCATTTTTCCCCACCTCCCTACCTCAATAAGAGAGCAACAAGGAAAAACCCATAAAGTGTGAAACACAAACCAAACCCTTCTTCCCAAAGGAAACAAAGAGATGAAATACCCCACCTTAATACAGAGCATAGCCAAGCAACAATCCTCTAGCAACACCAAAAAAATTGAGAAGACAACCCAACCTCCACCTCTAAAAGAGAGGGCTCCACTCTATAGGAGGAGATGAATTGAAACCCCTTACCACCAAAACCAAGACTTTCTGCACCAAAAATGCTCCACCTCAATAGAAGCCAACATTCCACCTCAACAGGAGCCATCTCCCCCTCTATAGGAGACACCAGATGAAGAATCCAAAAAATAGTTTTAGTAGGAAGGGCTGACAAGACATCCCTTAGCAGCTCAAGCATTAGATACCACACGAAAGAAATAAAAACCTCCTCAAAGAGCTCACACAGCTGGGTCCAGAGATAAAACAAAGTGCATAACCCAACCATCAACCAACGAGCATCAACTTGGACTAAGTCCAACAAAACCAAGATGAGTAACTCCAACAACCTCACCCACTAGAGGAACCCCTAGAAGAGGCTAAAGGAACACCACTTACAAACAACATTCTATGAGAGCCCAAAGCACAAGGCTTCAAGGATACTAGCAAGAAACTACCCACAAAGAATAGGGAAGTTGACCACCAAATGCAGAGTCTCCATCTCAAAATGAGTAGGAACAACCAAGCCCCAAGAGGAATAGGGTGTCCCAGATAACATAGAAGTAAGGAGAAGGCCCAACAAGAGAGTCCACCAAGCAACCCTGACACACCGGTCAGAGCCAAAGAGAGGCCAAAAATACTTACAAGTAGCCAAAGGAAGACACCCCCAAACCACAAAGAGGGGAAAAGAAGGACCCAAAACATTTCAAAAATGAAAACCCCTAGAAAAGAGCCACCAAACACATCGTAGGCAGGGCGAAAGACTACCAAGAAGAAGCAAGCAGAAGATAAGGCCAACATGAAGAGCCCCCAAGCCCTCCTACTACACTGAGTAGGAGCAACAAAAAGCCCAATCTTCAGCCAAACTTCCTCAATGAGACCACCACACAAGCTAACCCATTAGAGGGATGAAACCCAGAAAAACAATAGGAAAGGAAATCGACACCCAACCCCAAACACAATAGAACCAATTGACACTATCTCAGAGAAACTAGAAGCTCCTCCCAAGCCACACATGCCACACAGACCCAAGGTGAAAACAAGAATTGACTCAACGACCACAACACCCACCACATTGACCAATTGGAAAACACCCAAACAAACCCTAGCCAAAGGTGCCCACAGAAGAACCTGCACAAAATAAAAATGTTCGTCGCCATCCTTTTTTGAGCCTCTATCACCTTCACTTCACTTAGATTTCAAACTGCCCCCGTCATTTCTCTTCCCGTCGTGCTCCATTAAGTATTATTATGCATATCCACGGGTGAGGGTTGTTAAAAGAATGGATGCTTTGAACTTTAGAAGCCTTCATTTGTTTTAAATAAAGGCAGAACATCAACATATTAAAATGTTTCCCCATGAAAAAGAGTGGGGTTTTCACTTCTTTAGAACATTTTTTAAATAGAAAATGTGAAATGTGAGTGAAAGAAAGAGAATGGTGGGCCCCTTAAAAAGTTAAAAGCATCAAATTTAAAAATCCCGATGAGATAAGAGATATAATGTGTTGTTTATTTTTTAAAAACCAAGTATTTTAAAAGGTGAAAAGTGAAAAGCAAGGTGGGTGAAATATTTTACCCAAATAAATCTTAGATGGATACACCATTAAAAATACCAAATGAATTTTAAAAGGCGCCTTCGACAAACATTTTAAATGAGGATTTTTTGTCTATTGGAGATAAAATGATGCACGTGAAATGACATGAGCGGAAAAAGATTTAAGTGGGCATGAAAAATATGAATGGCACTGGAGATAACTCTACAAAGTGAATGAAATATTCACTGTTGAAATAATATTTTGTTGTGGAGTAAAAAAATAAAGTATAGCTACAACAAAATAAGAGCAGAATGAAGAGTTTTTCACAGGCAAGTAAATTTTTTGTTGCTAAACAAGGAATGAATGAAGGAAAAATTCAGAGGCAAAGTTTGTTACTTCTAGTGAGAGAGAAGAGAGCCAATTTTTTAGATAGTTTCTTGTTGCTGATCAACAAGAAAGATTTTTCCATTTGTCTTCAATGAATTGATTTTAGGGCTTCTCATGTTTCTTCTTATTCTGATTCTTCTCTCATTGTAAAGGGGTTCCATTTTCTGAAATTTTTTGCAAGGAAGACACAAGCTCTGGGTAAATTATAAAGCTGGGATGGATTATGACTATTAGTCACTGATCTAAAGTGCTACTGTGTTTTGAAAATTGAGCTTCATGTTTATATTTTATTTTGTGATTGTCTCCATGGCTGAAATGTAATGTTCTTTTGAATTCACTAATCAAAGATTATTTGGGTTTGTTCATGCACATTTGCTACATTTGAGTTGCAATTGTTATTGCTTTCTATTAGTGAATAATGTAATTGCTTTAATGAATGCCAGCTGCATTTGTTACCACCTATTTTTCAAAGGATAGTGTAATTGCTTCAAAAAATGTAACTGGAGTGTTGTGTTTCTAGGTGGATTTGTAAGAATGGTTATCTAATAAAGCTTTAGTGGTCTTGTTATCATAATGTGATAACATTTTTCAAAGATCTTCAAAACATGTTTAACATTGTAGGATGAAATGTTGGTTATGTGACTCCGTAGCCCTCTTCTTGGCATTGGTCAATCTTTATGCATATTTTGTTTTTAGTTTGGTCCCAAACCTTAAAATTAAAAACCAATTCAATTATGTTTTTTGAGTTATTTGTATGTGTCATGTTCTCCATGCTGGTTGATGAAATTCATTCAATGTCTTAGCCAATGTCGAGTGATATTTTATGTTTCTTAGCATAATTTTTTGAGAGCATTATCTGTTAAGCAATGCCCTATTAAGTATGTTTCTAAATATTTAGGTGTTGCTAAAGGGTCACCCCCTTAGGTCCTACAAAAACTCGAAGTGTAGGGAAAATGTGTTCCAATCCCATTTCTTGTTGGTTGGCCAAATCCATCTTTGAGTTTGAACATAAGAAATTTTCTAGTCTTTAAGATTCATTTGATCTATTGATTTGGAACACCAACAAATTCCACCATTGGAAGAACTCTATGGTCCCTAAAGATAAAATTTGGACTAGCACTTCCTTTAGAGGGCATATCCCTAGAAAGTGATAATGACTTAGACTTCTTTGGTGAGATGGGAGGTAGATAGTTGTACATAGCCTCCATCTTCATCTTTCTCTTCACATCACCGATCCAAGAAAGTGTGTGACTGAATTTTTTAGTGTCGCTCAACCAAATGGCATTGTCGTAGTTAGTACCCTCAATTGTTCTAATGATGGCCTCTCTTTCTTTCTTGGCCTTGATGTAGGGATTGTTTTTTTATCATTGACTTTCAAGCCATTAATCTGAGATGTACCATCTTGGAACAAGAATTTCCAAAAATTAGATAACATTGAACAAAAATATTGATGAGCTCATAAGTTCTAGAGCTAAACTTAGAAGCTTTGATAGCATATGTAACATCCCAACCGTTTACTTGAAGTAAATTTTCCTAAGTTTTCATTGTGCGAGTAAATAAACTATGTAATAAACCATTGCAATAAATATTTTCTTTTCTTTATTGAGAATATATGAACAAAGATGCCATCAAAATATACAATAAGGATTCCCATTTCAATACAATAATTTCAAAAATTACAATATTCCAAGAATGTACACAATTACATACATAGCTCAACTAAGCTTCAGGGCATACGATATAGATGGTCTAGGATCCATCTTTCAAAACATTTGATTTTGTCACCTACTAAGGAGGAGAAGCATCACTCAAGTGCTTTTTTTCCAACTACAGACTCATATGCGGTCCCTCACACATCTATCAATGATAGATGGCCCTACCCTTTGATGAAGAGATTGCTTGAGCAATCTTGTATGATGAACCACACTGAGCTTAGTGTTGTGCCCTACATGACTAGAACTTGTATTCCCTACAATCTACAACTAGCATGCACTACATAGACATGGTGACCTAATAGTGGAGCCAAAGGCAATCACACTACTTTGGCCAAAGTGTTCTCACTCAGTACTTCAAGTGAAGGTCAACATTCACTTATAGTTCTAAAGCTCATTTTGACTTAAGGCCACTATATTCTATGTAAAGGTAATCCCTCCCATGGATAAACTCTTAGCCTAAGATTCCCTATCATTAGTCCCACATACTCTAGGGTATTTCTATTCTTAAAGTAAATGTAAAAGTTCCCTCCCTTCATTGGACTCACAATCCTAGGAATAACCCCCTAGCTAACTATTATAATTAAATAACTCAGCTACAAGCCACTCTTATGCTACACATGTTTAAATCATAACTAGTATGTAATACCTATGACAAACTGTGGCATAGAAAATTGGAAAATCTTGAGAAAAGAGACAATTTCATGCTTAATTTAGACCTACTTTTGAGTACCCCTGCATTATTCATTCTTCAAAACAACATTTATAGGCCCCTAAGACCCATTATTCTTGATCTAGAGGCCCATTTCACTTAAAAAATGACTTAAATCCCGACAAACAACACTCAATTCATTCATATCCTGAAAACCCACCTTGAAAAACCACTAGTGGGACCCATTCACCACCTTGGGCGAATGAGTCTCCTTTGGTGGGACCCATTCACCAAGGGTGGCGAATGAGTCCCTTTTGAGGGAAATTTCAATTTTTAGTGCACATTTAATCAATTCATCTTAATTTTTTAGTGGATGTCGGCCTCTTATGTCTAAAAAATGGGAAGATTAGGTGTTGATTCCTATAAATACACATTTTAATCCTTTTTTCACATCTCTTAGTCATTTTTTCAAAGCAAAATCAATAGTCAAGTATTAGGAGTCTTCCACAATAAGTTTCATTTGCATTTTCTACAGTAAATTTGAAGCTTTAGGGCAGCAAACTAAGGGTTTTTGTAGGTCTTCAAGCTCACTTTTAATCCAAGATCTAACATTGCAAAGAGTTGATGATGGATGCCTATGGTGAATCATGGAGAAATCTAGGTTGAGGAGATGCAACTAGACATCAAATCACACCTAAATACTTGTTTTCAAAGTAATTCCATCTTCCATCTTCTCTCTATCTTCAGACTAAAGGTTTGCATTACTTTTGCATGAAATTTACATTCATTTGATATGTTGTAGGGTTTCTAGGGTTGAATTCTTGCATCATTCAAATCACCTTTTCACATTTTACTCTAACACAATAGAAGAGGTTTTTGTCATACTTTAGATTTTCCTACTCTTTTTAACAAACTTAAGGCTAGGGTTTTATGCATATTTTTATCCATTCAAGGTTTGATTACCCAATTAGGGGTTTTACCAAGGAAAAACCCCCATTAAACAAAAAAATTTAAGCTATTTAACAGGTATTTTCTGAGATCCTAATCCAAATTCCTATCAAGAAATGCTATATAGGTGACAAGGTGCAGGTTTGAGACTTGAGTTTGCAAAAAATTAAAAGTGGACTAATTCACCATAGATGGAAAATGAGTCCCTCATGAGGTGGCTGACAAAGTTATCTATATATTCTAGTGCCCAGTAAGCAGAAACCAGTTTCTAGGCAGAAAACCCTGACCTAGGACTGATTCGCCCAAGCTGGTGAATGAGTCCCAATCAACTTAAAAGTCAGATTTTCTAGATTTCCAGAGTGCTTTTTCAGTCTTCATCAGTCTTACAAGTGCACATATTCTGAATTACAACTTTCTATTTAGTTTCATTTGCATTTTTGATCATCTTTTAAAGCTTTTTGCAAAATCACTGTGTTTTCAAACATTGCATATTTCATTAGTTTTGTATTCATAATCAATCAATTTCATCACTTAGTTGCATTTAGATCATTGCATTTAGTCATAATTCTATCATACATCCCTTTATTTGAGTGAACCATCTCAATTTTAGTGTTCTATCTCTCTCCTTTTAGGTGAAAAACCCTAAGAGTGCAAGAGAAGCACATAGAACCACAAAATTGATGGTTCAAAAACATAGAAATCCTATTATGGAGTACATACAAGCATTGAACAACTAGTATAAATAGCTTCTATTTCCTTTTCAAAGTAATACTATTTCTTCCCAACTGCAATATTCACATAAGACTAACCAAAGCATTCATTAAACAATCATTCAAAAGCTAAGATAGATAAAAGAGAATTATCCTCATGCTTATTAATGCTTATCCAATTGACTTACCGCAAAGTAGCTTTCCCAAATAGCAACTAACTTGATCGTAACTTGTCAAGTGATGCAACAATATACCACTAACTCTCAAGTTGATAAAATACTTCATTGGATATACTATTCTCTCTCAAATATAATAAAAATCTCTCTCTCAGATATAATTGAATAAATTAGACAATAATCTAGAGCAAATTGCTTATGGAATCCATCTCTAATAAATGAGTTTTCTTTGCTATTTATACAACAACAATGAGACCTCACATCCTACAAATTAGGCATGGGTGTTGACAACAATTACCATGCATAGCCACTCGCTCAACTTAGCTAAAAGGTGGTGCATAAATAAGAACTTACTCAGCTAAACAAAGCTACAAATTGACTTCACTGATTGACAACAATAAAAGACTAATTCAAATCAATACATGATTGAAAAGGTGTAATTCAAATTTCCCATATGATGAACATCTACAACAAATAGGTTTCAAAAGTGGGGCCAAGGTAAATAACTCTCTATCCAACAGTTGGCAAGTTTTGCATTATATTTGAATTAGTCAATATCAAATATTCAACACATAGCTTTCATCAACTAAGTCTTGGCATGAGTCAACTCACCACATTAAACAATTGCCCATTTTATCGACTAGTTGTTCACAATCTTATACACATTTTACAACTGTTTGGTATTTACACAATGATATGGTGATAGGAGGTTTCTTAAGTCAAAGAAAATTCCAAATAAGGCATCAAACAATTATTCCCTTTATATCAACTTCATGACTGCTATTTAACTTGCAAATTTCTTGCTCTTAATGCGTGAACTTGAGTAAAAGTCGGCCTTTATAATATAGTCATAGGTTTAATATACTCAACCCTTAATTATGTTAAGTAATTGGACTATAGTTGTTATCAATGATAATTGACTTCAAAGCATATAAAAAATCTTAAATAAACAACATATATATATATATATATATATATATATATATGCATATAGATACATATATAATTATGTATATGTATGTATGTATGTGTGTGTGTTAATATATCCTCACATATATATTATATGACAATAAAGTATGAATGCACTTGGTATACAAATGAATACAAGCTAGATGGCATTCACATAATAATAAACATATATCGATTGTGTATATATATATATGTATGCTTCTATGTACATGTATACATATGTATACATATATTGATACATTTGTATGGGCATGTCCGTTTGCCACCATACATGTATATCGATAAATATATACATATGGATGTATGTATATACTTTATATGTATATATACACACACATTTGATTCACACCAAATTCATACACAATTACCATTGTATTGATAAGCACCTACGTGTGATATATCTATATGTATGTACATATACATGTCGTTAGATGCATTGGATAGTTCCATACACATAAAAAACTCATGCATGAGTGTGCATAGATACGTCTACCTATGTACCATCATGTACGCGTTCCTTCTTGTGTATGGTCTAGCATCGACATACATGTGTGTACCTATACATATTCCATGTATGTCTTACTCATCGATACAAACATAGTAATAAGGAAAGATCTCACAAGCTTAAACAAATAACATCATCCAATAATGCACTCAGCAGTAACATGACTCTTACTAATGCAAACATTAATTTTACCAACTTCCCACTTTATAACTTGACTCAATTATTCTATTGTGGTGTGTGTAAGTTCAGATAGGTTATATTATTGGTTACTCAACCAGGACCTTCTTCTGAGTGATACTTCCCCTCCGCTTGGAGGAATTGAACATATACCTGCATCCACTAACATGTGCTCAAGGTAGTCAGCTATTTGACAAAACATCCATTTACACATAATACATCTCCAAATTTAGAATATTAAATCAATATCCATCCATTCACATATTTGCATTTCTTCATATAACATTAAATGAGATAACATTTATTCATAATGCATTGATAACAAAGTGCAAACACAATTTATTCATCTTCAAAATTCACATTACATTCACATTTACCCTACATAGTAATAGTAAATAGTAATAACGCAATTGGGGTGTAACAATCATGTTATGGGAATCATGAGCAACCACATCCAAGCAATCAACACATGAACATACTACACTTGATCTTTTGAGGTTTACATATATTTGGTTTGATTTAAGCTATATTTTATGCATATTTCATTTATATCATTTGCATGTAATACATTTTGGTGAACCTAATGTGAATCCTTACTTTTGATGCTTTTCCTTGTGAGTTTTTGGTGAGTTTGATCTTGCAGGTAAGGGATTTTGTTAAGAGGGTTTGAAAATTAACTTTTTATAGGAGCCCAAATCAGGAAAATAACCTCATGGTTGCACTCAAGAGGGCTGAGAGATGAATTTTGATATAAAATTTGACATATTTTGCTTACAATCAAATTTTTGAGTTTTTTTGGGCCTCTACAACCTGTTGTGTAGAAATCTGTATGGTCATATGACTGAGGGTTTACTGAATGCCTGTGTTTAATTTTTGTAGACTTGTGGATCTATATACAACGAATATATACTTGCCAGTTTATTTTATTCAAAGCATATACACATAAAATCAAAGGTATTTTGAATCCATACAAATATATACACCAAATGTTTTCGATCTAGGTATATTTTTCTCTATTTCCATTGATATTTGACACTATATATATGTCCTTTTCTTTGTATATTTTCTAGGATTTTCAGGTGTATATGTTCGTCGTGTACAAGCGATATGTATATCCCGTGTTCCTTGTATATGCATGTGTTTTAATATTTTTATGGTTTGCATTTTGATTTTATTTAAAACTTTATAAATTTTTGTTAAGGGCACAATTAATAGTTTATTTTAAAAATCAGAAATTATTATTTAAAACCTTGTTGGCTTTCAGAGCCTCACGAATTGTAATGAGCCGCAAGGGCTTTTTAAAAATAAAATAAAATCCTTTAAAATAAAAAAAAACTTATTGGGTGGTGAATTTTTTTAAAATCCTTGACTACTTTTAAACTTTCTTTAAGGTCCATCGATTGGTCTTTGGCATTTTTATTTTTATTTTTCAAAATTTTTAGCCCCTGGTCATATGACGGACCAGAGGCTCTATTAATGTTTAGTGCCTGGTCACGATTGCATTCAACCCTCGATCCTATGGGGTCCTAATCCCAATGCTTGGAGCATATCACTAGCCCTTGGTCACCTAGGTGACCCAACGCTAGGCACCTAGGGGCTGGCCTTAGTCCCCCCCTTTTTCCTTTGCAAGCCATAAAATAACAATTTTACTAAAACAGGCTAACTTTTCCATAATAGGTTAGATTTTTGAAATTTAAAAGGTGTTAGAAAGCTGGTTTGGAGCTCTTCACTATGGTGTAAGTGGATTTTGAAAAAAAATAGAAATCATGTGCACCCTTTTAAATTCAACCCTTCTTTTCACTTTCAAATGCTCATAACTTCTTCATATGAAATCAATTTTTAGCAAATTTTTTTCTTCTAAATTTGTTAGAAAATCATAAGGAATCCATTTTTGCAATATTTTTTTTGCTTTAGACAATTTTTTTGGCATGTTTTCCTCACACTTGAAATCCAACTTAAAATTAACCTCTCACATTTGGATTTGGGTTTTAAAATAAACAATTGTTTTTTAATCCTCAAGACTCACTTACGAATGCTCTTCTCTTGCACCCTAGTGTGATATTGAGGATCATAAATAAGTGGTTTTGTTTTATTTTTTAGGAGGCCTACTTAGGGATTTCATCACCCTAAGGGATGATCTCAACTCTCGTGTTTCAACAGAGCATAAAGAGCGAGGGGTGAATCAAAAGACATGCCTCTTGGAACTAGAATATTGTCAATCTGGGCTGAGCCTCTAAGAACTTTATACCTTAGAGAAGTGAAGGTGGAGAGTGGTTACTCTTTCCTCATAATTGTTTGGTAGTATTGTCATTCATCTATATATTAGGCCTCACGTACCCTTGTGGTATATAGAGGATACCCCTAGTTGAGACCTTTTGGCCATATTTTCTTATGGTACCTTGTGCCTACAAGGATTGATAATCCCAATTGAGTTAGGCTTGTTCACATGTCTTATGTGCTTGAATTTTTAGATCACATTCCCCACTTGTAACCAAAAGTTGATCCTTATCAAAATTGAGCCATAGGATTTTGTCTTTTTATATTATTTCTTTATACATTTGCATTCTTAATCATAAAATATAAGAAAAATAGAAAACTCAAAAAACCAAAAAAATAAAAAACCCAAAAACATCAAAATACTTGAAAAAATAAATAAGTCTAGGTATCCTCCAAGTCAAACTTCCCATCCTCATTACCCCATCCTAATCATCTTAATCACCTCATCCTAACCACTCATTTCCATCCTAATCACCCCCCTTCATCCTAGTCATCCATAGTCATCCATAATCTTTCTAATCATCCTAATCATCCTAATCATCCCTTCTAATCCTAATCATTTTTCCCCATCCTAATCATCCCTCATTCCATCCTAATCATCTCATCCTAATTATCCCTAATCACCCTAATAATCTTATTTGAATCCTATTATCCTATCACTCCTAATCATATTAATCACCTTATCCTAATCATCCATAACCATTGTAATCCTAATCGCCCCATCCTAATCATCCATAATCATCCTAATTATCCCCATAACCTTTCTAATCATCCGAACATTTCTAATCATTCCCAATCATCTAATCCATCCCATCTCAACTACCTTAATCATCTCATCCATCCCTAATCCATCATTTAGGAACCTAATCCTAACTAATTTTCTTAATCAAATCAAGGTCCTAATCCCTATCCTAATCATCATCCATAATTCACATCAAATCCACAATTCTTAATCAAATTTCATCATGAAGCTTGGTCTCAAAATCCTCTACCCATCATCATCCTTAATCCACATCCTTCATCATCATCTCAATCTAATATCCTTATCCGAATAATCCCATTCCAACCAAATCTTAATCTAATCCACTTACCTCTCATCCAAAGACAATCATCCATTATCCATATATCTATTTAAATCATACATCCAATCTCTAATTCTTAATCAAAAATCATCCTTTGAACATCAAAATTTTGTTAAGGACTCCCTTTATACCTCGTATCCTTTCATCATCATAAAAATCCTTCACCCAAGGATCGTATCCCTAATCCACTATAATCCATTTCAAATCCAATCTCCCAATCAAAAATCAAGACCTTAAGTTGATTTCATCTTTGATCCAAATTTTCTTAAGAATGTTAGTCTATCTTAAGTATAGTTATCAAATTGAATCAATTCCTACTTAATAAATTTTCCTATCTTAAGTAGAAATCAAATATAATCAATTCTTGCTTAAGAATGCCAGTCTATCTTAAGTATAGAGAATCATCATTAATCAAATCAAATCATTTTAAGGTCTTAATATTTGATCTTGAAATCTAATCGCATCTTCCATCTCTATCCTTGAGTCATATTCTTCAAATCCCAAATCCATTTCTAATCCATCATCCTAATTTCCACTCTCATCTCATAATCAATCCCAAACTTTCATCTTCTAACCAATCCCCCACCATGTCTAACTATCTAATTTATCCTCCATATAATCTAATATATTCAAATCCTCCCTCATCCATTCCAACCCAATCCAACATCATGAACCCATGTTGTAATCCATCAAAACCAAAGATCACAATCAAGGTCAACCCTAGTCATATTGATGATGATGAAGATAGCCCTGTTGACCAACCTAAGTATGATCCTTATGATGATAGTGAGAGTATTGTGGACCACCTTGAATCCATTATCGATAAAAAACATTATCCAATCTTCCACCAATCATCCATCAAAAGTTCCCCTCAAGTTCCATCCACATCATCCCCATCTACCATAACCAATTTTATCCTCACCCACTACTTCAAAAATGATAAGGATTCCATGCTTAGATACTTCCTTAGATTGGTGCTAAACTTCCATCATCCCCACCTCCATCCAATCCCAATTCATCTCCTATTTATTATCCTTCAAATTCCTTTGACAAGGGAAACCAAACCTCTATCCAAAATTTTCCTCCAACCCCATCCACATCCCAAATCCCCATCTCCAACTCCTTTTCAAGATCCACATCCCTATCCTTAATTTACCAATCCATGGAAGCTTCCACTTCTTATCCCACTTGTCCATATCCCACATCATTACAATCCACATCATGCCAATCTTACAAATCCTCTTCATCCCATAATTTACTCCAAGGACTATTAACATAGGTCGCTAAATCTCCATGCAAAAACAAAGTTGTGTAATCTTCCCATGTCATGCATCCACCTTCATCCCCTCCACATAAAGATCAAGCCCAATCCCCTAAGCCTCATGGATATCCTTTCCTTTAATCCACCCAAGTCGAAGAGTCTATCCAACATTCCTCCTCCATCACACCATCCACAAAAAATGAGCCATTTCAATTCCATAATCCAAAGCATGCTAACATAGATTCCCCTATATATCAAGATCAAGGAACCCCTTATACTCCATTACATGAAACCCCTGTAAATGAAGATCAAGATTTACCTTCCACTCTATCTAATGGTCCCATTAGAAATCAAAAACATATCCCTTCCATCCCATCTAATGATCCGCTTCCTCCATGTCAAGATCAAAGTATCCCTTCATCCCTCCCATCCCTTCCACTCCATATTATGATTCTCCTCCATCCCATGACCCTCTTCCTAATCAAGATCAAAGTATATCATCCACTCCATCTCATGAATCCCTTCCATGTCAAGATAAAATTGTACCATCCTCCCCATCTTATGATTTCTCTCCTAATTCCTCTCATGGTACCATTCCAAGTGAAGATAAAAGTATACTATCTATTCCCTCACATGATCCTACCCCAAGCCAGGATCAAAGCATCCCTTCCACACCATCACATGATAACCTTCCATCCCAAGATAAAAGTGTCCATTCATCCCGACCCCTCCCTTTTATTCCATCTTATGATACTCCTCCATCATATGATCCTACCCCAAGTCAAGATCAAAACATCCCTTCACCTCCATATCATGATCCTAATCCTCCAAAAGATCCCATCATCCCTATCCAAGCTACTCATGAACCCCAAAACTATCAAATGGGTTCTTCCACCTTCATATCATTTAGTTTTCTCTAAGAACCTATCATTCCTTCCATGTCAAACCCCCTTCCCCCCCTCCACAAAATGGATTCGCATCTTGCTTCCAAAACATTAAGTATCCCATTGGAAAAATGATTGATCAAACTTGCATTATCAAGGAAAAGGGTTGGGCCTTCATGAACAATGCATCCTAGAACCCATTCATATCAAATAAAATACAAATTCTCATGGCCTTGGCTATCAATCTCAAGACATTGGTTTATCTTCTATCCATCTCAAAACCCACGTCCCTCCACTTAAGTCCAAACATTCATATCCTCCATCCTCAAAATATATTTTGGGCCCTTATGTTTCAAAGTCCAATCCCTCATCCCTTCCATCTATTTTGTGTTGGGCTATATCCCAAAACCAATTACTTCATCCCTTCCATCCACCTTGGGTTCATATATCCCTCCATTTATTATCCCCATCACACCTATTCCAAAATCCCTTTATCATATTTATCCATCACCTCAAATTCCCAATCGAAATCAATGAAGGCATACATCCTTGAACCCTTCCAACATCCTACCTACATCAAATCATCCATAATATCTTCATATCATTCCTTCCCATCCACCAATCCCATTGCTCTTGGAACCAATTTGGATGGCATACATAAAATTCCCAAATCCAACAATCCACACAAATCCAAGGATCATCATGTCCCATCCAAAAGACATACAAAAACAAAGAAAAATATGATCCAAAAGAAAAAAGTAAAATGCAAAAGGCCACAAAGGCCTATTAATAAAAAAATCAAAATCCATGTAGATCCCAAAACTACTCATAAAAGCCATGCATCTCAAAGAACAATCAAAATTGGCATCCAAAATTGTTTATCCAAAATCTTCATCCAATCTTGAGTCCTCCACCCCATCTAATAATCCTTCATCACCTCCATCCATTTTGGGTCATTATGTCCCAAAATCCACATCCAATCCTCCATCTAAACATCAAAATTCAAAATCCACTTCTCTTTCACAACTCCACCACTCTTCAAGGTGTGTGTCAATGTTGATCTTGCCAACAATCCCATCCAACCATACACAAGTCTTTCATCAACCCATCCATTATCTAACACCTATTTTCCATCCTCCCATTACTCTCATACAAGCCTTTGCATAAATCCATATCCCTCTCCATCTTTCCATCCATTTCCGACCCATTACAATCATTCTACCAACGTCTATGAACATACATCCACTTGCCATGGTTTGATGGAGCACTTCTTCAAGGGATACCGACCATGGAACTAGATGCTTGAGTCATTCCTCCATTTCCCTATTATCCATCCATTACCTTCCAAATCCATATCTGCTAATCCTTATCCTTATTCATCCATACTATCCCAAAAATTTGAAAAAATGAAAAATGAAAAAATAAAAAAAAGTAAAGAGAAATAATTCGTCGAATGGTGAAAACCACTTCTTATGAACTAGTACCATGATGAAAACCTAGCAAACATGCATCATGTATAATCCTCCATCCTCTTTCACTCTACATTTGGGGGAAAGCTTCATCCATACCACATCGTATCCGTATCTTCCACTATTCCTCATCTCCTTATCTATTATCCTATCAAAAGTCTACTAACCACATATTTAACTTTAAATTGGCATGTATTTGATGGTATTCATTAACAACACATATTAACTAGTTACCTAGTTACCAAGGAAGTTTCATACTTTTTGATGCCAACCTAAGATATGGGCCCTATGAAGTGAAACCTTATCCTTGTAGCAAGAACACGAGCTAAACTACCCACAGTAAAAGAGTCTAATTTTGATGGGTAGGGAGAAGAGGGAGATGGGAGGATGATTCAGAGGTTGTTGAGGTGCAGACGTTGGATCTTCAACCCTTTGGTAAGGGCCACTAAATGGAGTTATCAAGTATGGAGCAGTTCAGGTTCCAGTTGCAGATCTGGAGCGGAGGAGGTGCTAGTTCCAATTCTGAAGAGGACGATGGAATTGGAGAGGTCAAATCTGAGGATGCCGCTGTAGTTTTGCCTTGGTATGTTGTGGTGGAACTATTGTTGCATTTTCTTCGTCTTTGTCCTGTTTCCCTAGTGGAATTTTGGCTTGTGCCCGTATCCGAGGTTCTTTTACTCTATCATGGCTAACACTGTTGGCTCGGTTTGGTTGTGAAGGATGTTGAATCCGCAATCGTTGTCACTATTTTGATAGCTTAAGGGCTTCTACCTTGCAACCTATTTCCCCCTTTGATAGAGTTGTCTTCTGATTCAAGGGTTTACTGGTCTGTGTGGTGTGCGTTGGGGCTACCCTGTTTTTACTCTTACCATCCCCCTTCAATGTTTGAGGGAGGTGACTTTGACACGGAAGTGGCCTTTCTTTCAACCAAGAATGGTTCGATGATGTCGTTCATTCTCTTGAACATGAAGAGCTTAGTGCCTCCAAGTTTATGTTGATGTGGGCTTTGAAGAGCCCTAAGTTTGTGGTCTTCTAATTTTTGATTATTTTGGAAACGTTGGGAAACGATGATAGTATGGTGCAATTAATCCACTGTATATTGATCTGGATCATGGAGGCTATTGTTTGGTTGATGGGATATTTTTTGGTGAGGCTCTCTTTGGCTATTTTGGCTATTCTAAAGTCTTCTAGGCTAGACTTCATTAAGAGAGCTTTTACTGCCCTTATACATGGTTTTCTGTAGCTAGGTTGGTTTTCTTCCTGGTTTTTGGTGTTGGTTGTCCCGGGTGCTTCTACTCTTAAGGATAAACCTGTTTCTGCAGGTGTTGATGGGGTTACATTAACCTAATTTATTATTTTCCTTATGGGGGCTTCTGCTACTCCTACTCTTTCTTCTTCGTATGCTTTTTCTATATAGGTGGAAACTTTTCCTATTGAATTGGAGACTGTTCTTGCGGGTGAGGTTGGGGTTTTGTATCTTTTTCTAAAGGCTTCTCCTCATTCTTTTTTACCGGTGAAGACTTCTCCTTCTGAGGTAGAGGTTGTATTTTGTTGGAGAGGCTGAGAGATCTTGTAAGGGGGCTTTTGGTGCCCTTTTATCATATTTTATTTCTATTTCTCCTATAGAGGTGGAGATTAAGGAAGGGATGGGATCTTGTATCTACATCAATTGGTTATGAATGAATAGTTTTTATGTAGTTGAAGGTTCTTGCTTAGTGTTTTTCTGGTCTTAGGTTTGTTGTTTTGTCTGAGACGCTTTGTTTTGTGGCTATGGCCTTTTTATTGTAGCAGTTGGTTTTCTTCTGTTTAGTTTCCTTTAGACTATTGTTGTTTAGCTACTGGTTGGCTATGTTCTCTCTTTAGGCGGCGTCTTGTGTTAGGGTTTTGGGTCCCTTCAAAACTTGTTGGTTTGGACTTGCTGTGGTCTTTTGTATAGGGTTTCAAGGTCCCTTCAAAACTTGTTTTTCCCCATAATAAAAAACTACCCACAATAGTCATATTTTAAGACACACCACATAGCTGAAATAAAAACCAAATCAAACCTACCAATGACACCATTGAATGAATCTCAACATCAAACTCAACAACCTAACATCAAAAATGCTTTTATCACACCCATTTGCTGATTTTTTTGCTCAATCTTGACCCATGGAACAAACATGAAAATACTTATTCAAATATAAAATAAAATATTAAAGCATACATCTTACACATGCTGACTTATAAATACAAAAATACAAAAATTATTGAATTTTCATTGCCTAAATTTTGGAAGCATTACATCATGTTTTATCAAGTTTTAAATACGTCTAATTAATTCTCTCAATTTCTCAACCATATATGTGACCCTTCAACACCAAATCTGATTATCTTTACCCATGGAAAATAAAACCCGACACTAAACCCAATACCAAAATATGATATGCAACAACTCTATAAGATCGAGTAAAATTTGACCATGTTTTCCCTTATATAACTCACTTTCCCACCCCATGAATCTACAACAACACTTAATATTCAACATACAACAACAATACATGCGAAAAAACTTTGATATTGATTGCTCCTAAATCTCCTCCGTTTTGGCTCTCCCTAGCTCTCTTATTTGAAATCCTAATAATCTAAAGCAAAGAAGAACACTCCATCTCCTTGCAACCTATAGCTCTCTCTTGGAAGCTAAATTTTTTCAATCTCAACAAGGGCTATTTATGCATCTCTCCAAGTATGAATGCCAAAATGAGAAAATGCATGCTTTGAGGAAATTTAACTCCCTTATGAGGTAGTGTTATTCTCAAGGTCAAAGTAATGAATATGAGAATGTAGCTCTAACAATTGTACCCCGCTCCATCTAGTCATCACAATAAGAGAAGCCATGCAAGATTCTCTTTAATTGTAACTCTTCTCCACATGGGTGTTCAACGATAAGGGCATGCAAATGGAGTTTATAAATGTAAATTGAATAAGCACAAGGAAAGTGGCCCACAATCCCAAGTGCCCCCATTGAATTGTGACTTATCAACTTTCATAGAGTTTCATGAACAAGAGTACAGAGGTCAAATGGGACTCTCCAAAGATTTCGACCAAAGGAGACATCCAAATGAGAGGGAAACTATCTGAATTTTAATATTTGAAGAGTAGGGACTGCCTCTTACATTTGAAAAATACAAGGGTAGACTCAAAAGTGTAACATTTTTATTATTGTTGATAGTAGTAACTTGACCCATAAGATGCTTTTGCATCACTTCCTCTCTACACGTAAAAGTCTTCCTAAGGTATTTTTGAACACCACTCATCATTAAATATAAAGGTGCCTAGATACCAAGAAACAAACGATCATAGACATAAATTTGTCAATAGAACCAATTACAGTATAAGGACAAGACCATAAAAGCAAGCTCAAATTTAAGAACATGATAAACATGCTTGATAATATTACCATAATTCATATAATCCTAATTCAAATTTAAAAAACTAACTACAATTGTCTATCGACCATTCAAGAAGAAGAAAAAAAAGATAAACATATCCTAATCTTCTCTTTGTCCCTTATCTCCCGTGGCACCCGCTGTATTTGCCTTTCCTAGAATTGTCTTTAACAAAGTCAATTCTATACTTCTGTTCCAAAAGAACGCTGCTGCTTTATTGAAAAAATGGTTCCCCTAGTTTTCGTACAGTCTCTACTCACTATCATTGGATTCTTTTGTCTGATGGTTCCATTGAAGATGGATCTCCAAGATTCTAAATTTAAGTATCAAACTGAACTTTTCAAACTGATTGTTGTTGTTCATTTTGCATCCCACACAAGTTCTTCAATTTCATGCTCTGCCCTGTCCCAATCACTGAAAACAAGAACCAGAAATAAAAGAAAACTAATTTATTTCCAAGAATCCAAGACCCATTTGGAGCCATTAACATCACTAATTGGTCACTAGAAAGATCGGATTCATTTGCATCCTCATTCAATCCATCTGTCCGAATCACTGAAAACAAGAACCAGAAATAAAAGAAAACTAATTTATTGCCAAGAATCCAAGACCCATTTAGAGCCATTAACAGCACTAATTGGTCACTAGAAAGATCAGATTCATTTGCATCCTCATTCAATCCATGAAGTTTTAAGCAGGGACTTCAGCTGCAGTTATCTATAGGCAATAGTATTGATTAGCTTAGAACTTCAGCTGCAGTTATCTATAGGCAATAGTATGATTAGATAAGATTTTTTTTGGATTAAATTCTGTTTGTTTTTCAATTGATGTTTTGGATCACATTTTAGAAAGAGGAGAGTGATATTTTTTATAATTGAACACAAAGAAATTTTGAATTACAAAGCCCTTTATTTATCCACAAGTATAGAATTTCTGTTTGATGGGATTGCATTCATTCGGAATGCTATTACACAGTATAGGTAGTCATGAGCACTTTAAGTACTGGTTTAAGAGGACAAGACTATACAATAGAGGTAGTCACTACAGTGCAAAGTTAGGAACTCCTAAATAAAATTGGTGCTATAAACTACTAATGCTTAATAGGCCATAAACAACCTTCTTTCCAGAGAACACTGTAACTTAGCAGGGTTATGCTCCTTCACATTGTCTTTCAAGCTGGCATGGAAGTAGAGAAATACAAAGAATTCACTTGTTGAAAGTTGTGACATGTTTACATCTACCCCATGTTGTTCAATTTCTTCAATCATTCTCCCAAAGCAGCTTGGCCTTGTTGTGCTAGTAATAGTAATGACAACTTCCCTGCCATAAACGTCCACATCCACCTGAAGCTCTTTGCTTTCCTTCACTGTTTTCCCATGGCGGTCCTTTGCTCGGAGAAGGTCTCTCTGTTTCCTCAGATGGTACACTTCTTGCTGCAGTTTTTTAATGTAATTACTGGCTTCCTCGTACAACCCACATCTATCAACCTGCAATAATACATCCAAATAAAAAAAAATCTCAACACAGTCCCCCAGAGAAATTTCCCAGCAGGGAAAACAAACAAAAATCTGATTTTGTAGTTACCTTTGGAGTGGTAGTTGGTATAAGGGACTGCAATTTGGCACACAGAAATTTCATTCGATTCCTCCTCATTTGCTCTGCAACCACATTGGTTTTCTTGCTGGCAGGTTTAGTTGCATAGTACAGTCCTCCATGAACACAATCAGATTTACGTTTTCTGGACAGAGTATGATGCCCTTCGCCATGGGAAGACAGTGTAAATGTAGAAGGACAATAATTGAGCTCCATTTGAGGATACAGACATATGGGGCATCTGGGTTTGTATTATAGGCTTCAATCCTGCAATGGGTCAACCAAAAGTATCCGCGTCGCTCAACGCTGATTTGCATTTTGGGGGAATACCCATTGACTGCTGTAGCAGTAGCCTTTATCTTCTTCATCTTCATTATTTCCAATAGGTACTGTTACAACGCGATTTGTTTTAAAACGCCGCACCACGAAATTCACGTGCTCTTACTAGGAAATATCCTTAGTGCTCCCCTTGACTAAGCGTATAGTCCCATGGAGGGGGCTACCTGGAATTTCTCAGCGGTTGCTGAGAAAATTTAGTTTGGCAGCTTTTTATTACATTTATTATTGTGGAGCAACCCCACCTTGTTCTTTTGGCAATTAAATTCAAAATCTTGTAATTTTTTTGTTTTTGTTTTGTTAACTACCGGTATCCTCGTGATCTAGCCTAATGTCTAGAGGGGCAAGCTGAGGTGAGATTAGTGTCCTGCGGCGGAACCCAACAGTGTGCAATCCAGTCCCAATCGGCTAAACCCAAGAGCGAAGTCAAATCCAAAACTAATGGGAAGCAAACCCATTACCCAAGCCCCCTCATGAAGATTTGGGGACATAAGTGTTCTTGGTGGTTGTGAGACCTCTCACCTTCATTTTGCTTCTTTAGAATCATGACAATAGATTTGGTGGATTTATTAGCAACATTTTGTTCTTAATCTTAGGAAGAAGATAATGAAGAGGGTGTTATTTCTAGTCGAGAGGGATCAATAGTTGTGTGGGTTAATTTTGCGAGCATGTAGTGATTGCATGGAATCTCATAGGATCTCCGTTTTTTTTGGAAATGTAAATTGGCCTCTTATCTATCTACAACTGAGGTTTGGAGGTGTGACTCATCACACAACTTGCCACATCAGCACATCTAGTGAGAAGTGTTCTAAAATTAACTTTTTAAAGATTCGACCAAAATCAAGGTATCCCTAATAGTTAAACCAAAAAAATATTATTTGTTATTAAAACAATATCATATTCTTATTTAAAATATAACTTATCCGAAACCTAAATGATCTCAATATCTTTTGGTATCTGTAAGTACTTTTATATCCAACAAAAACAAATTAATAGTTGAGCACAAAAAACTATTTTTTGTTATAAAAACAATACATTATTATTTAAAATACAACTTATATTCAACTTTAAATGATGATAAAACTTGTTGACAATCCTTCACATTTCATGATAAAATACAAGGTATGTATTGTGGTCATTTTTCATATTTGCGATAGGACAAACTCTTAATATGAATAACTCCAATGCATATACGTTGCTATTCCAATAGTTGTACACACAAGAATAATATTTTTTAATTATGATAGCAATACTTGTTTAAATGAGCGCTTTATTTTATGAATGACACATTCATAATAGATAGTTATGATATCTTATATGAAACAACAAAATGTTTATGTTTTTTTAATATTACATTCATAGATTCTCACATGTTCAAGTATGGATTAAACTTGACCATAATTTGATTATTTTTAATTTAATGTAGTTTATTGATAATATATAGTATAAATATATTGTAAAACTAAATCTTATAATCACAAATACTATTAATAACATTTTGTTTCCATAATCCATGATAGATTGAACAAGAATTTTTGGATCAATTGTGTGTAGATTTTTACATCAACATTTTGGATCATACTCCATGATCCATCATCCAGATGAAAAGCAGATAAAGAAAGAAGTAAAAAAAGATCTTGATGATAGATTATAGAGTATAATCCGAAACATTGATCTAAAATTATACATACAATTGATCAGAAATTCTTGTTCAATCACAAATACTATATCAACTATTACACCCCTTCCCTCTAAATGTGAAAGCTCCCTTCAATGGTAAGGACCTCCCTCCACCTCTTAATGATAAAACTCAACAACTTTTAACTTTATTTTATTTATTCATACTTGACTCATTTAAATTGTGGAGTGTATCACCCATTTTTATTCATAAAATAGAAAGATTTGATGATGTGTAGTTGGTGCTTTGTGTAGAGGAACGAAAGATTCAGTGTGTTGGAATATCCACATTGTCTACACGTGTGAATTGGAAGCACGTGGTTATGTCGGGAACTCTTATCCTCATATTGGTAAATCTTATGTCATGCTTTTCTTTTCTTCTTTATAATACAATTTAAAGGTTAAAATAATTTCTATGGGAGAATTAAAAACTCTGATCAATATGGTTGACATAATTCTCTTTGGAAAATATAATAATATTCTTTTCATTGGTTGAATAATGAATTTAAAACTTTAATCAATATGGTTGACATTGAGTGTTGGTAATTCTTATTCGAAAATATTTGGTTTAATGACATTTTTCTAATTTATATAATAAAAATATATTTTGTCTTTAGTTAATTATTTTGAATTTTTTTAACCATTTAAAATATTAAATATTATGAATTTTAGAATTTTTTTACAAGTATTTTATAGTTTCTATTTCTTTTTGAATTTTTAGATAAGAAAATTTAAATGATTTGATATAAATAGAGATGGAAGTGAGATATAGATAGAGATGGAAAGTGAGATATACATTGAAAAATCAATAATTTCAAAGGAAGAAGGGAGAGATAATTAGAAGAAGATGAGGAGAAAAAACAGAGGATAGAGGGGACATTCTGCAAGAATGTGAAGGTTTCGTGGAAGCTAAGTTATGACATAATATAGAAGGTTGCATTTTTTTTATTATTAGGAATCCAAAATTTATCCAACAAGCTCTGTGTGTGTGTGTGTGTCCAACAAATTAAAAAATCTACTTCACTCTAGCAAACAAGGAAATTGAAAGGAAGTTAAGATGCATAAATGCTTCCTATACTAAGCTAAGATGAGAGTTGAAAAAAAGATCTAAAATAATTTACAAGAAAGAACAACACATCAATAAAATTTAAATAATTTGATATAGATAGAGATGGAGAGCGAGATATATGCTAAGAAGTCAATAAATTCAAAGGAAGAAGGGTGAGATTATTGGAGGAAGAAGGGAGAAATGATTAGAGGAAGAAGGGGAGAAATAATAGAAGATGAAGGGGACATTATGTGAGAATTTGTGAAGATTTCATAGAAGCTTTATGACATAACAAAGAAGGTTGCAAATTGATTGATATTAACAATCCAATTTTGTTCCCAACAAGCTCAATATATAAATAAAAAGAAATATCCAAAAAATTAAAAAACTCTACTTCACTCTAGTAAACGAGGAAATTGAAAGGAAGTTAAGGTTCATAAATGCTTCCTACACTAAGCTAAGAGGAGCGATGAAAAATATGATCTAAAATAATTTACACAAAAGTGTAGAGGAGATTCACTACTTCCAAGTCTTTTGGACATAGAAGAGTCTACAGGGAGCGAATTGTTCTCAACTACCTCAAAGGCTAAGCTCAGGTGACAAAAACATGTGAAGGAGAGTTTTTTGCAATGTTTTATATTTTATGATAGTTTTCAGGAAAAAAGGACTTTAGAAGCCAAAAGAGCAAGCCTCAGAAGTCTTAAAGACAAACTAGCTAGCTCTTGGCCAGAGGACAGTAACACGACATGCAGACATCCCCACAGTGCACTATGATCTCATACAAACCGAAAACAAAGCAAGTCTATTGAAACACATAGGGCATACTGACATCTTGGGAACTAAAATTCGATAGTTTGTTGAGCTAACAAAATGCTTGAAATAAAGGAAAGTACAAGAAGAAGAATATTAAACATGCAAGTACATAAACTATTGAAACGAAATGACGAGATGAGAGAAAGAAACAGACTCACGAAAGGTCTAGCACTATGAAGCCTCTCGCAAAGCTCCACACGAACAACCTACACACACTAAAACAATGAAAATTGTTGGGGTTGTTTCAGGGCTTGCCTTAGTCAAACTCCCGTTTTGGTGTTTCCACCTACATAAACAACCAAGAAGACAAAGAGATAAAGAAATAGACGATAGAAAATATATAATGACAAGAGAAAGAAAGAGTATATGTTAGATATCAATATGCTTCTAAATAAATACGATAATGTCAATAAAGGAGTGTTTACCCTCCCTTCAATGAGCTTGAGAAGTCGAAAGAGAGCGCAACACTTGAGAGAGTTGAGACAAAGAAGTAGGAGCCATGAATGTGCAAGAAGCTTGAGAAAAATGGTGTAGAAGAGCTTGAGAGAATAAGAATGCAAGGAGAATGAGAGATTGAGAGAATGAGTTGCAAGAATGAGTGAATGAAATGCAAGAATAAGAGATTGAATGAATGAGAGGGAAGAATGAGATTTTGAATGAAGAAATGCATGCAAGAGGGTCATTTTCAGGCGCGTCTATGACCATAGAGGTGTTACACTTTGTGAGTAGGAAAAAATGTAACATCCCAATGACCATAGAATCTAGAATCTATTTAATACGTTTGTGTGGTGCGCAAACATCTATGCGTCGTGAAAGCATCCCCGACAAAAAATCCTTCAACAATCGAAACTAACGGGGTCAAGGAAAAAAATGAAGAGGAGAAAAAGGGGGATTTGTATTATCATCTTTATTAGGCTAAAGTGAAGTTTTTGTAATGTGAAATTACATTAAGGGTGCAATTTCATGATATTACTATTTTGCTCCCACTTTAGTGAGCATATGTATCTTAAACATGTGCGAGCTAAAGTAGAAAGAGGTTGAAGAGAATATACCCAAGATGAAGAAGACACAAGTCTTCAATCCAGTATATGCGATGTGGAGAAGTTGAGCCAAGATGCAAAGAGGACATAAGTCTTCCATCCTACAAAGCTAATTGCAATCTCACCATAAATATGTTAGCTACAAACAAACATGTTAGGTGAAAAAGTGAAACATAGAAATGATAAAATTTTATTGAAATGACATGACATAATTTGATCAGATAAAAGATGACATTGATAGGTATGGCTAGCAAGGCTAGAGACCATACAACAAGCAAATAGGCCTATGGCTGCTGCAAATTGTGTTGTAGGGTAGTCACAAAAAAGAAAAGACATGTCTAGTTAGGTTGCCTCCAAGCTAGACAATGAGACATAAGACATCAAAACATATGTTTAAATATTTTTGAAGCATTTTGAAAATTAAGCAAATATGATAGCCCCTCCTCAGAATGATTTGTGCTATGCCAAAGAGCACATGCCATTCTAAGGAGAAGATAAAGACAAAGAGATGTTGTGCCATGAAATACATAGCGAGATGTATTTGTGGAATGTTTTCATGCCAGGGACAACACATGGAATCCATAATAAGAATTTTATTTTAAATCCTTCCTTCCACCAGGTAGAAATCACAGAGGAGCTATCTAGGGAAAAAGGGGCCCAAAAAGGGATAAGTACCCACACAAATAGTTCACATCAAATATAATTTAGAATATATATATATATATATATATATATATATATATATATATATATATATATATATATATATATATATATATATATATATATACACCTTGATCCTATTTCAAGGAAGCAATGTATCTAAGAAAATATGATAGCCCCTCCTTAGAATGATTTGTGCTATGCCAAAGAGCACATGCCATTCTAAGGAGAAGATAAAGACAAAGAGATGTTGTGGCATGAAATACATAGCGAGATGTATCTGTGGAATGTTTTCATGCCAGGGACAACACATGGAATCCATAATAAGAATTTTATTTTAAATCCCTCCTTCCACCAGGTAGAAATCACAAAGGAGCTATCTAGGGAAAAAGGGGCCCAAAAAGGGATAAGTACCCACACAAATAGTTCACATCAAATATAATTTAGAATATATATATAACACCTTGATCCTATTTCAAGGAAGCAATGTATGTAGGAAGACTCTTGATGAAGGAGGCTCCTAGTATGTTGTTCATATATGGGCTTGGGAATTATCAAAAAATATTATATCAACTTATATATTATATTGGGTTAATCATTCAAGAGAATCATTTAACTAAAACTAAGGGTGAGATATCTAAGATAAATTATAAGATACAAATGTAATTTTGAGGTGATATTCAAGGCTATATTTTCTATGAACATATTTTAAAATGTAATCTTGAAAGACAATAACCTTGGTACACTCCTAATAGGGGAGTGTAGTCTTTAGTGAGTGGCTTAGGACCTAGGTGGTATTGATGAGTCTAAGAATTTGACTAGAGAATATACCTATTCTTTATGGATAGATGCCTATTATATTTGGATAGATGCATATCTTAGATGGATAGAAGAATAATTGTCTTGTAAGACTAGATGACTAATCCATATTATTAGATGCTTGTTCCAAATTGAAAAATTTCCTATCTTTTATAGATATAAGCACTAAGTATTAAAATAGATGAATTCTTAAAAACTTAAATAATAATAAACAAAAAAAAATAGTGGTAATTTTAGGTAACCTATCATTTCCCCAATTTTGGAGTAAGTTTAATTTAATTTAATTAATTAATTAAGTTATCAAAATTAATGATATTTCATAAGGATGACTAATTGATTATTTTAATTAAATTAAGTGGATTATTAAATTAGTTATTTATAAGGTTATCAAACAATTAAATATTAAAAGGTGACCTTATATTTAATTAATTTAATAAAGTGACTAAAATAAATATTATATTATAAAGTCACTTGAATAAAATAATACTTTATTTCTAGAAGCTTCTTGATGATGTGGTTGAAAAAGAAGCTTTGGCTGGGAATTATGGCATGTTGAGTTGATTACTTCATTTTCTACATTTGGTGAGCTTAATGCTTGGAAAACTTCACTTGTGAGACATCAAGCCTAGTTGGTTCCTAGTTTCGCTTGTGAGATATCAAGCCTAGCTAGTTTGGGAAAGGATATCCCAGTCCTTTCATTTGCATCAAAAGGAGAAATAAATTTTGGAGAAGTTGGTGAATCATTTGAAGTCTACAATTTTGTTTCTATCTGCAGATCAACCATTAGAGGAATGACATTTTCATTCGTTGCTCTTCAATAAGTAGATATAATTTTGTGGGCACTTGAGGGATTGCTTCCTTTGGTGTTGGAAATAATTTTCATAACAAATTTGAGGAGGTTGGAGCTGAGTTTATTTTATGATTTGCATTTCCTTTTGGCAGTAGGGGCGACCCTCTTAGAAAGGGGCGACTTTGCCATTTGAAGCCATAAAAAATTCCAATAAAATTCACGAGGCTTGGGAAGACATCAAGAAGGTTGGGCACACCATTTAGAATTCCAACACGGAGATTCAAATTATTTTGTGTGACTGCAAGTCATTTCCAGGTTCCATCTTTAGTTGTTGCATTTCATTTAGAAGCTCACATTTACATTGTATGCATTTTTTGATTCAATCAACATATTCTCCATGTAATTTCAGTCATATAATAGACTCCATATTGCATATGTAATGCTACAACTGATTGGTATTTAGTTTCAAACATATTCATATGAAAGGAAAATATAAACTCAAGTCTGATTGCACTTTATTTGCAGCTTGTAAGCACTCTCATAATATTGCAATATCAATTGGAGATATAAGGTGTTTTCTTGCCATCTATTTGACAAATTTTCCATCATTTGTAGTTGCATTGCTTTTGGAATAGGATGCATGCCAAGTGTTTGTAAAAATGTCTCTTGGTTGTAGATGTTTATTTGCACTTAGAACTTCATGTATTTGATTTTGAAAATACCAAAAAGAGTTGCATTTCATTTTAGTTACTTGCCTAGTTGTTTTGGAGATCATTTTCAAGCATTTTACATCATTTGCAAACATCAAAAATAATTCTACAACAAATTGAAAATCAGATTAGCAAGTTCAAACATTGCATGCCAACCGTTTGACAAAATTCCTAAGGCAGAAAATTGAAGATTTTTGAGTCCAAATCAACAAGGCTCATTACATAACTAGTTTGGTCATTACAAAAAAATCTTGTAATTATAAGTCCTCCATCTAAGAATCTCTCATCTTCCAAACTCATTTTGGGTCCTTCTGTCCTAAAATCCACTATGGGTGCTGGCAAGAAGTTGAGTCCACTTTTTGGCCATTTAGTGGAAGTGTTTTCCCTGATTTTAAGAATTCGACACATTTGACCTTAAAATTTGAAGCAGTTAGAGATGGAATCTTGGAAAAAGTCATTGATCATAAAATGTAGTACTCAGAGTCTAGTTTTCAAATATGTAATTTATTTCAATACCTAGATGATACAAATTGATTTTCGATAGGTATTTCTAAAAACCACTGTTTAAAAGTCACTTTCTTTTTACCATACCATGCATGCGTACATCATCCATAATTTGACCTAAATAATCATATTTTTCTAAATCCTTTTGGGAAAATATTTGTAACTCACTTAAGCACACTTTTCATATTTGTTTGTAATTTTTTATTGAATATTTTTTTTGTTAATTTTTTATTGGCCATATTTGGTGTTTTGAAAAATCATCTTGTACGTCATGCATAAGAAGACCTAAACTTATCATTTTTTATTTTTTTTAAAATTGAAAAGAATTGTCTAAAGTACGCTTTCGTACAATTTGTTTTTCAAAAAATTATGTTAATAAAAGGTTATTAAAATACTAAAAAACCCTGATAATTCAAGTTTATGGACCCATTTCATCAGAAATTAATTGAAAAACAAAAAAAATCCAATTGCAAAAAAATTACATATTTAGAATCTACACTGTCTCATCTATAATGGGTTTTAATTTCGTAAAAAAGTTCTGCAAAAACTATCTTCAGACATATGCCCAAAGTCACTATTTTCTTGTGACATTGCCAAGACCTTTAACTTGTAGGTCAAACCAGGTCTAAAGCTTAGGTTCGAGTCCCCAAGCCTTTTCCCAAATTGAAAAACAAAGCAAAAACCCGGCCAAAAATTGAAATTTAAAAAAATGGTTCTTGTTTTATTATTATTATTATTATTTTTAATGATTTTAAGAAACAAGATCCCATTTGAAAACGACATCCCGTTTTAAAAAAAATGAGATCTCATTTTTAAAATCATTAAAAAATGGGATCTCATTTTCAAACGGGATCCCATTTTGAAATGGGATCCAGTTTCTTAAAATCATTAAAAAAAATTTTAAATGTTTTTTTGAAACGGGATCTCGTTTTTCAAAATGGGTTCTCGCTTTTTAAAAAATGAGATCCCGCTTTTTAGAAAATGGGATCCTATTTCTAAAAAACATAAAAAAATATTATTTTTATGAAACAGGATCCCATTTTTTATCCTGTTTCTGGCTCAGGCTCCCAAACCTAAACAATATCTCATTTATTAAAAAATAGGATCTAGTTTTATTGAAGCTAATTTTGGGTTTCTTTCTAAGGCAAAAACTTCCATGTTTTGTGGATTCATCTTCTTGCATTTACCCCTATCCTAAGTCCTTGATCATCTCCTCCATTCATTTTGGACCCTTATGTCCCAAAATGCACCTCCACTCCTCCATCTAAATCTCAAAATTAAACCCTACTTCTATCCCACAACCCCATAACCCCTCAAGGTGTGTGCCAATATTGATCTTGACAACATTCCCATCCACTCATCCACAAGTCTTTAAACATCCCATCTATTATCTAAAATTCATCACCATCACATTTCTTTACTACAAGATGTTGCATAAAATAATTATTTCCCCCATTATCCATCCATTTCATCCTAAATGACATCATTCATTAACATCTATGAGAATAGCTCCATTTTTCATGGTTTATAATCACACCTCTTCAAGGTATAGCATCAATGGAACTAGATTCTTGAGTCCTTCCTCCATCTCTGTATCATCCATCTTCTATATTTCACACTCAATTATCCTTATCCTTATCCTCATTGTTCTCCATCCATATTAGTCCCAAAATCAAAAAATAAAGAAGACCAATTAAAAAGAGTAAAGAGAAATTTTTTTCCAATGGTGAAAACCACTTCTCATGGCCCTATGGATAAGTACCATGATGAAAAGTTGGAAAATAAGCATCATTTGTAATCCTCCATCCTCTTACACTCTACACTTGGGGGTAATATTCATCTAATTCATCCCATGTCCCTAATCCTATCTCCATCCTCCCTCTTCACATTTGATCTTGATGAAGAATAGGGGGAAATTTTCCATACATGCTTTGGACAATACAAACCTTACTTTCTCTATTATCTACACCCTTGTGCATCATCATCCCATCTCATGCATCCTTTATACCCTTTGTTCCTTAATGACACTACATCTAGTGTGGGTAATCTCATTCCTTTTCAACATAGGATTTGGAGTTGCATTCTCCTATCCTCCATCTAATATCCCTCTATATTCTATCATCATCCATGCACTAAATTCCTCTATCTCTTATCTAAGAAATTGTACCATCATTTCATCCTTTTCCCAAGCCTTGGTTCTCCCTTATCATTGAATCCCATCAAATCCATTTATCCTTATTGCATCCCTCTAATCCAAAAATCCCAAAATAGGTTTTTAAAATGCCATCAATCCCAATCCATGCAAACCATTCATGTAATCTATCACATCATTCAAAATCATCCTTCAATTTTTACCTCAAATTAGTTGATAATTCATTGATCCACTTTAATCTAATTATTATCATAGGGATACATCATTCCCAATCCTCGTGTTGTTCTTATAATTAACAACATAATTATAGGATATGCATAGTTATTATTGTTAACATTGTTATCCTCCTCCTTATCAATCCATCCATCAATTAATTATTTTCTATATTGACTAGGGGCACATTATTTTGGTTTATTGTGTATGCTTACTTGTTACTTGTGTGTGTTATCATTGCTTGCATCTATCAGAATCTTTGTATCATATTTATATAGGGGCATCATGATATTCCATATCATGGTGTCATAAGGATATATTTTTATTTCACCTTTTGATCACATACTTGACACATCATCACCTTGGTTCCTTATAACTTGGTGCATAACAAGTATAGTATAAAATCAAGGTTGCTTACATTATTGAAACATGACTCCCATTCATCCCTTCATTAATTGTTCCACCTTCTTATCCTATCCTTATCCATTAGTCCTCCCATCCATTTTGTGAGCACACCCATGTTCTTCAAAACCATTTGTCCTCTCAAGGGAGCATAATAAACTCCCTCATCATTATCTATCCTCATCATTAAAATGGTTTGGGCATCCTTCCATTAGTCATCATCCATTTTTAGGTGAAGATATTTTAATATTATTTGATACCATGCCACTTCTTCTAGTCACGATGCCTTATCAAAGATGAGAAAATGTAGACATCTAAATTTATCCATACTCGATCACATTTAACTATACATTATCCTAGACATTACTTGAACGAATAATCATTATTTAAATAATTAATTAATTCATCCTTTATCTTTATCCCTCATCCTTAATTTAATTAATTTTATCTTTATCCCCCAAATCTTGTAACTAAATAAATTAATTACTACCTACTTAATTAATTTATTTTGGCTATTTAATCTTCATTAACATTTCTTTCAATATTTAATTCCATAATGTCCTCCAATAAACTAGATTTTAATACTATCCATTAATCCATTGATATGGATTAAAATATGAACTCACCATGTTCTAACATGTGTCAACCAGTCTCTGTTTGCTTTAGAAGGACAAGTTTGCAGATGATGCTGAGCTTGATGCTGATTTCAAGGAGCTGCTCAAGTTCCTCACGGTGGATTGGGTGACTGCCTTACATAATTTGCCTGGCAGGAAGGATAAAAATTAGGTTGTTGGGCCTGTTTGTTCTTGTTTATTTTATGGCTTGTTGTGTGTTTTTTCTGCTAAACTTGATGGGCCCTTGGTGGTCCTTGGACTTATTTGGCTGGTTTAATGCTTGCATGTTGAACCTTGTCATCTTACGTATTCTGTTACTTTTTGTTTTTGATGATGTGTTGTGAGTGATGGCTTTCTCTATGCTGTCACTGTGCTTTCGTTGGATGGCCTTTGGTGCCTTGTTCTTATGGGTTAGCACCCTTGTTTTGCTGCTTTGTATTTCAAAAACATGTGTCCAAATTCCCCTTAATACTAACATATTTGTGAGAATGCAAGCTTGTAAGTTTGAAACCCTATCAAGCCTCCACCTCATCTTTGTGACTACCTTTCTCACACATGTGTGAGCATGTTTCTCATACATGTGTAGCCACCCTACCTCTTAAACATGTCATAGTTCTCATGCATGTGTGAGAACACTTACTCTTACACCTCAGGGGACACTTGTCACATGATTGAAACTTTAATCTATGGCTCCATTCCCCTTAAATCCTAGCTCTCCATCAAAATTGCATCTTGTGTTGGTATATGGAGTATGATCATGCTTTGGCATTAAATTTTGGTCACTTTAGCAGCCACATTCTCCCCAAAAAATATTTAATGAGGGAGTGTCGAGGGGAAGAGCCCCTCCTATAAGGTCCAGGGGGCTATCCCCTCGGTGGGGGCTTGAGGGTGAAGCTCATGATAGGCGTTTGGAGGTTGTTGGGGGTAATGCCCCCAACCGGGGGCTTGGGGGTAGCGCCCTTGAAGCAAAAGTTACCCTTTTATTGATTTTTTTTGTAGATATTTTATGTTGGAAACCAATTCATAACTTCCCAAAACCGTGTCAAGTAATTTCTTTGTTGCAATGTAAAAATGAAGAGTCATGGGCATGTGAAGTTGAAGAAGCCTACAACAAAAAATGTGTTAGTAGTCGAGAAGTCATGTGTGATACAAAGTTTTTGTAGTCACAGTTTTGCATTGGGAACACATAGCAACACAAAGTGCATTGAGCAGACTGTAGGTGTAGACACCTAAATTTGGACACTTAATTTATCCAAATTTATCCCCTTTCGTCTAAGCATCCCCTTATTTGCATTAATTAAGTAATATCACTATTATTTAATTAATATTCTTAATTCTACCAAATCCCTAAGGTATCTAGTTAAATAATTAAATGCCTTCCCCCTTTCATCAAATGAATTAAATAAATATGACATTTATTTAATTCCTCATATGTCACATCCTCCATCTTTTTTATCTAATCCTAATCCATCTTCTAATCTCATTATTAGAGATGTGCACATGCCTAATCCTTGATTAGGATGTGTCACATCCTCCAACTTTTGCAAGTTGGCCTCTAATCTTTCTTAGCCACCTAACCCTCCTCTAATCCTTCATTAACTAGCCTAATCAACCTCTCAAGGAATTTCTAATTCCTTTTATCCTTCCAAGGAATATTAAATTCCTTTTTCTCTTCCCCATGTGATCTTTGACTTGTCACATCAAGTCACATGTGAACTCTTCCTAATCTCCCAATTGCCTCTAATATGTCATTAATTTGTCTAATTAGACACTTGCACAACCTTAATCACTTAATTAGGTCAACCTAATCTCCATGTCATTTATGGAATGTGTCCTAAGTCAACCTTATTAAAGGCTTTCTCCTTTTGGAGAAGGCACTCCATTCCCCATGTAAATTTTTAATTCACATTTAATCCCCCAGTGCATTCCAAGGAATTTTAAATTCCTTCTCTCATTCCCATGTGGATATTTGAGGAATTTTTAATTCCTCACATGTCCTTTCACCCACTTGGGGAAAAGGACCTCCTTTATGTAGAGATCTTGTCCCAATCCCAAGGTACTATGTAGTACCTCCATGTCATGTACTCTCCTTCCAACTCATGTACACATCATCCTTTTCAAGCCACTTCACATGCCACATGTCAATATGTGAGGGATTGTGAGTTCTCAACTCACCATAGCCCTACATCTTGGCCTTGTTGGTTTAATCCCAACTATCCATTTCCCTAGAGAATTCAAAATTCTCTATAAATACCCCCTCTTTTCTCTTATTTTGGGAGGAGATAATTGTGCTAGCCAAACTCTTGCAAATTTTCTCTTGAGCCATACTTAGCCAAATACTTGCATTTGCATCCATTTTCACCCATTTTCCATCCATCTCACAATCCACACTTGCATCTTTTTCCATCAAAGGAGTATACAACATCAAAGATCGAAGGGCCAACCCAAGGACAACTCAACAAGGTAAAAGGTTCCATTTTTTTTTGTTAAGTTAATCATTTTCCCAATCTTGAGGTGTATGGTGTTTATAATTGTTGTTTGCACTCTTTTGTTTGCTGCTTGTTTTCTAACAATTATTTTCCCCCGTTCACAGTAGGCATGAGAAATTGAAGTTGCATGCAATAGTGGATTGTTTCTGGTTATTGTAAATTACTCTTTGCTGAAGATTTAATAAAAATACTGGACTATTGTATGTGGATGTAGCCCAAAGGGTGTTCACCATGTTAAGAACTTTATCTCTCTAATTAATTCATTTTGTCATTTAATTTTGTGAGTTGCAATTTATAATTGTTTAATTTAATTGTCCAATCCTGCTTGAGACTCTAACATCTTGGCCATTAATTTTAATCATTAGAAATATATAAATTAAAGGCCCTTCATCCCATTTCAAATCTATCCATATTCTAACTACATGCTCTCCCATTTTCTAATCATCCACCTTCACCATATATCCTTATATTGCCCATTTTCATACCAATCTTCTACTTTCATATCATCATATTATTTATTTGATCTCTCATCAATAAACCCCACTATCATGCTATTGGTTTACTGAGAAACCATATTCCACCAATTAGTCCATCATAAGAGCACATCAAGTAAAGCTATTGGGTGCACTCCACTTCCATTCAATCATAGGAGAAAAGAAGAAATGAGATAAAAGGTTCTCATTTGAGGTGTCATGGTGATTTGGGTGGGATAAGATTCTTCATTGTGTGTTATAATAATGGCTAGAAAAATAAAGGATTTACATTATGCCACTCCATATTTTTCCTTGCTTGAGATCTAGTTATAGGTGACATGAAATTATGGTTTGGTTTGAAGGTGGTGGTTCGATTTGAAATGTATGAGGTAGATTTTAGTGGATTGGTGATGTACAACTTTAAGTGAATTTCATTTATTTTCTAAAAGCTAATGTTCAAGTTTTAAGGCATAGTTGATTAGGTTGACATTGGAGGTTGGATGGGTTGATTTGATCGGGATTGGTTAATGTGTTTATATTCAAGTTGGTTTGACAAATAATACCTAAAGTCTAATTTGTTTGAGGTGGATGGTTAGGTTTCCCTACTTGAGATAGGTAATTTCTGAAGCAAGATTTGATTTTGATGCTTGATTTTGCTAACTTGATATAAACAAGTCTTTAAGTTAGTTTGACCAAGCTTGGATAAGGTGGCTTGATTTGGTTTTGAATAACTCGGTGGGCTACTTAAGATAGACAAGTTCAAGTAAGTGATGTTAAAGTTAAAAATGATGATGATGGGGTTTGATCAAGGGCTTGGTTTCAGAACAAATTCAATTTAGGTATGGTGGAAGGTTGAATTTGATTTGGTTTAGGATTATGGAGATGGTTTGGGGTTAAGTTAAAGATAAGATAGTTTGAGATTACACTTAATCAAAGGATTGTGGTTCTGAGTGAATTTGATTGGTTGTTTTGGTTTTAAGGTTTTAGTTTAGGACAATGAAATTGATTTGTAGTTTGGTTTGAAGGATATTTTGTTTGGGGGTTGGGATTTTAATTTTTGGCTTATAAAAATTAGATATTGGATTTCAACCTTACGAAGAGGATTGGGTGTTGGACAAATTCAAATTTTATTTTTTAGATTTTGATAAGAGTTGTAAATTCTTTTTGGATTTAGGTGAAGGGTTAATTTTTTTTTGGAAAAATAGATGGATGAGATTTCATGATAAGATTTTGCAGTTGTAGGAAGCATGGATCAAATATACATGCAAGGTCATTTTTTGTACATATGCACATTATAGAGACAATGAAAAGAGTTTTCTTAATTAATTATAATTTGAATTATTTAATTGATTAGCTAAATTAAATAATTGATATTAGTGTACTAATGATGTGAGAGGAAAAGGGAAAATAAATAAATAGATTATATTAATATAATTTTTTGGGTATGGACATGATGAACTTGAATTTATTTATTTAAAGTTGGACTTTAGAATAATGATTGATTAATTGAATAAATAGTTCTAATTTATTCAATTACTATTAGAAAGATGATTAGAGTAATTATTTAAATATTTAATAATATTTAATTAATATTAAAAGAAAATTATGACAATAAATTAAATAAATATAATTTATTTAATTAATTTTATAAATGATGACCTGAAGTGGATGAATGGTGAGAGACAATTTGAAATGTCTACACAATAAATTCACATATTATTATAATTTTTAAAAAAAATATAATATAATTTTTTTTTAAAATTTCATAATATAATGTAACACAAAACAATATACTAAATAATAATTCATAAAAAACATATTTTTAATTTAATAATCAAATTAAATAAAGAATATCAAAACTTTTACTTATTACATTTACTATTACTTCTCTTATAATAGCTTTTTTAATTAATAATAAAACTTGAGGGACTTAACCTAACACTTAATTATACCATGCAATTACTCTTATGAGCCTTCATTGAAACATAACTTTTAAGATGCCTATAGGGGAAAAGACCCAATTGCCGCCCATGATCCAATTGCTGTTTACTCCTTATTCACCTGACCCCCCAATAACCGTTTACATTTTAGTCATTACATTGTTTTAATTATGCCAATAAAAATTTACAAATTACACCAATATATGTTCACTACTGAATGTGTAGTTGACCAAAAAAATAAAACACATTGAAAACTATTGAAAACACCTTGAATTTTTATAAGTTTTTATTAGTTGTTCACTTTACGGGTTCCACAAGGCACATTTTAAATACCCAAAAGCCAAAATTTTCTTTTTAAGGTCCTAACTCGAAAAAAAAATGAAATCGGACCTATTTTGCACTCTGCACGCAAAGTTAGCCCTACATGACAACTACTAGTATGTCTCCCCTATATTTTAGGCCGAATTTACTTCCTATTCGAGCTTTTTCCCATCAAGTGCGATGAAATAAATATGTAACATATTTAATATAAATATATATTTGTAGTATATAATAATATTTTTAAAAATATTTTATATAATTTATATTATATATAATTCAAATATAATATATAATAATAAATAAATAATTTATAAAGTTTTTCTTTTTTGTCCACTCAATTAATGACAATGTCATCGATTAAGAATAAGATTGTAAATTAAGTTACTAGTAATTATATTTGTATTAATCTTCATAGAAAATTAAAATTTTGCCTTTAATAATTTTAGTATAGTTTAATAGGGTTTTAATTTAGAATGCTTACCTTTTGGATTCAAGTGCATGTATTTTTGTGTCTACGTTTCAATCACACTTAGTGATCCATCATCACCAAGAGGATCACACTTAGTGTATTTTTTCCTCTTCATCCAAACGACACACAAAATTACACATAGTTGAATCCAAAAGCTAAGCATTCTAACTTTATGGACTGTGGAAAACTCATACCAACTAGGGTTTTAATTTTTCAAATTTACTTTATGTAAGAACTTAACTATATATTTATGCTCAACTTTATAATAATTTTATATTAATATTTATCAATATTGAGCTTATCTTTCAATTAACTGTTTGTAATAGATTAATTATATTTTTTATGTACATATTTTATTATTATTTCAACTCTATAAAATTAAAAAATTGGTTTTACTTTTTTATTTTAATTTATATTTAGTTTATTCTATTTTAATTTTTAATTTAGATTTAAAATTGAAATTTATTTTAATTATTTGTCTTCTTATAAAATTACAATAATAATTAAAAGTTATTAAAATTAATTTAATTTATAATTAATTTTCTTATTAAATTTTAAATTATTGTACAATAATTATATTTTAATTTATATAATAAATTACATTTCAACACTAAAATTTAAAATATAAGTTAGAGAGAGAAATGGTCAAAAATAGAGAGTACCTCAAACCTTCCAATGCATTTGACCCCTTTGTTTGATACAAAGTGGATGGATTGGAAGCCTTAGAGGTTTTGTTTCAATTGTGTTTGGATCCTTCTAAGTGGATGTATAGTTGATTTGAAGCTACCACTTCTCCATTGAGACCCTTGTTGCACGAACGCCATTTGCTAAATGACCTGCTAATACCTCATGTACTACACAAATATATGCAACTAATAGACCAAAAAGTTCCCTAATTGACCTTCCACACCTTTTCAACATTCCCATTGCTAATTATATTATTATTAATAAGAAATAATATTACATATTAAAAAATACTAGGTAAAATAAATTCGGGGTAGTGGGCCTAGCTCGATTGGCTAAAGCATCATGTTGCAGGCAAGAGGTCACAAGGCCTAGTCTCCCCATCGTCCTCATGGTCCCAGAGGATATGTTGCGCCAGCAGCTTCACTGATCACATTAAAAAAGTTTACTACAGTTTATAAGGATATAAAAAAGAAAGAAAGTCCACTTATCCGAAATCATCAAATCTAAACAAGAGATATACCACTAGAATGTGGGGTCCTCATTTGATCTTCCCAATACATAATTTTTGAATAGTTAAAATTACAAATAATAAATTTCATATGATTAGGTTTTTGTAATGTGGGGACGCGATTACCTATCATTTAAGTCAACTGAAACGTAGACGCGGACAAATTGCTGATGAATCAAATGCCAGGCCACGGTAAAGTCAAGCCATTCCAGCGTGCTTTACCAAGTGGATTGAACAGGTTGAAAACGGACTCTATACCATGTTTTTATAATTTGCTTTTATTTATTTTTTAATTCCATACATTTGAAAAACATTTTCTTAATGTCACATTATAACTTTTCTTATTCTTTTTACATTAATTATTATGCTTTTTTTTAATGTTTTAAATTCTATATTATATGTATTAAATTTTGTTGATTTTTTTAATTTCATGTCTAATATTTATTCGTTTTCAGATATAATATTATTTACATGTTTTATCTATGTTTATAACATCTATCTTATGTGACAATGTATTATATATCATCTTAACCACTAATCTTATAGTGACATGTTTATATTGATATAATTGATTCACCTATTGATACATGCTTACCTAATGAATTATATATTTATGTTTTGACTTTATACACTTGAGGGACATCTCTTTATGTCACATACTTTAACTTTTCCTTTTTTTCTATTAACAAATATATTTTTAACATTTCTATATATTCTTTCTTTCTTGATGTTTTAATTCTATACTATGAATGTGTCAATTTTTGTTGATTTTCTTATTTCATATGTTTAATGTTTATTTATCTTCATATATTTTTAATGGCAATTCTAAGAGTATTCACATATTTTATATGCCTATAACACATATCTTATGTGACAACATATTATATATATATGCTCCTATTCACTAATCTTATCCTAATCTTATCTTATGTGTTTAATGTTTATTTATCTGCATATATTTATTTATTTTTTAGACTGCAGGAATTAGGTAACCCCCTATAAATTACTTTCCCCTCTATAAATTACTTTTTTCACGTGACCAGTGATGCTAGTGTGACATGCCCTCCGGTACCACGAGGATGGAGCGGAGACTAGACCTCGTGATCTCTTACCTGCAACAAGATGCTTTAGCCAATCGAGCTAGGCCCTTTGCCCCATGTTTATGTTCATAAAATAATACTTATAATTGTTTTATTTGTTGATACATGCTTGCCTTATGAATTATATCATGCTTACTTTCTTATCTTTTTTTTTCCTGCTTGGATCTTTATGATTTCTTAATCTTAATATTATATTATCATTGGGTATATCTTATGCTAACATGATCGTATCAACAATAACATTCAAAGAGATCGTCCATTTACTTTGAAATACATGCACATGTTAAATTTACATGTACATCAAAATGTGAACAAATTATAATGTTGAAATTAGCATTACCATACTATTTAATATCATATATTTTAATCCTTACCTTGATTAGGATGTTTTAGTGGACTAACATATCTATAGGTGGCATACTCTTGTGATAGAATTGGCTTACAGATTGACCCATTTCATCAATCATTTTCTAAAACATTATTAACCATACCAAATTTAACAAAAAAATAAGAAAACCATTGAAATATCATATGTTCAAATAAAATTGTAAATGTATTAACAATTTAAATAGTGAATAATTTTTGTGATTAGAATAAAAAACTTAAACTTTAATGTAATCTAGAATTCCTTTAGTACCTATATATTGATATGCAAGTGCTATCAAGGGGTACTCTCTTTCTATAAATAATCTAGAAAATCCCATTAAAATAGTGTTACATAGGTACGTAGCATTTTAGGACTTTTTAATGCACCTAAGTCATTTTCTATTTCCTCCAACCTAGCCAATTATTGAAGGGAGAGGAGGTTAGGATGATTAGTAACAATCCTCCAAAAGTCTACAAATTTGTCCATGACCAAGTCCATAAAAAAGGCCTCATAACACATCCTCATGGTTCTATTGCTTTTAATTTCTTGCCTATAAAAAAACCCCAAGGTATACTTTGAATGTTGTTTCTTGTAGTTTAAAATGTCTTCATAGGCCCTCTTCACTAGGTTTCGTTGAGGTAGTGATTTGGAAAAATCTTTGCAACCAAAATTTGGCCCATCATGTCCACATAAAATTGTAAGGAAACCACTAACCAAATAAAAACCATGTAGGTTCTCAACTGAGAGTCTTGCAACTTTGATAATTCCATGATGACAACTTGCATAAGTGTTGAAGTTGATTGGATGCCTCTTCCATAAAACATTCATAATGCATATCATAAATTACTACCCTAACCACCATTTTATCTCTTCTTCTTCTTCTTGAACACCATTATACATGTCTAATTAGGTCTAATATAATCATTATACTCTACACAATCAATCAACCACAATTTTTTTATGAAGCTAGAATTTCTACATTTTCTCATCTCAAGATATGATTGATGTTTAGGATTTGTTGCAAATCATCCCACACATTATGGAAATTTAAAAGTTTGGGAGTTTCAGGATGATCATAGCTATGATTTTCTAAGAGGTCCATCATCACATTAGTTTCTTTATACATATTCCTTACTAGATAATCATTCAACTAGTTGAGCAACACACAAATATCATCCACCTTTTTCTAGAGTTCTTAGTTTTATACTCATTTTTTTATTGCATTTATGCGTATCATGAAATCTCCCTTGATGTTTATATTGTCCAACCCATTTGAAATATATAAGTTAAGACATCATATAGGGCTTCCAGATTTGCTTCATTGTTAGTTTTGAAGGAGATGTACATGTTTTGAGCACAACCAAATGAGGATTCCCATCTCATTCCTAATTAAACATCTAGCTCCAAATATCCTAGGATTGCCTCCATATGCCTCGTCAAAATTGGGCTTCAATATTCCACTCAAAGGGGCCATCCGCTTCACCTTCTTTCAAATTTCATGCTTTATTCTTTGATTTTATGGGTTTGATGTTCTATTAGGTAGCTTTAGAAGCTTCCATATTTTTGTGATCTCATCATCCCAAGATGAGAAATATTCTAGGAATGGGGATAGGATTATTGTGTTCAAGAAATCACATATACCTATTCCAATTTAGCTATGTACATCTTCAATTGAGAGGAATTAGTTGTTCAAAGTTTGGTGATTATATTCTTTTTATATGTGTTATATAGTGACGTATGGGTACATAGCACACATTGTACCCCACATTGTAGTTTTCTTCAAGTGTCATCACCCATTGAAGATTTCAATCAAATTGAATTGCAGGGGCCCCCACAAACCAATTTTTTATTAGCAGTGCATCCAAAACTTAATCATGAAGGGGTAGTTGAGTCAGAAGTGGTCTATTATCTTTTCATCCTCAAGAAAAAGTAGGTACCATGAGGGTTCAAGGATTCTAATTATATTTAGGTGGTCTAGGTGTTAGGACTCAATTTATTATTGTCATTTTTTCTTGAGTCCCTTCTATTTGTGTACCTATAAAGTGTGGTCCCTCATAATTAACCAATATGAGAAATACCATAAGGGTCTATTGAACACACCAAAATACTAAAGGGGGAGTATACTTCAAATTTCAATCTCAATCTTTAATTGTTGAAGCTAAGTTATACCATTAAAGAATTCATCTACTTGTTGATGGTCAATTTAGCACAACAAAATTTAAACAAAATATCTCTATTCTATTTCTCTTGAAAAAGAAAGACAACATATAGTAATCTAACTCCCAAGTTCCTAGTAGTTGGTTCTCAACTGTGCTGATATTGCTCAATGGTCAATGTAATTGTAATGTTCAAGGGGCCTACTGGTTATTGAGCTTTTGATTGCTATAAGATCGATTCTTATTTAAACTTACTCTAACAGGGGGTATAAAGAAAAGGAAAAAGATAGATCAGGGACACAAAAGAAAGAAGAATGTTGATTCATTCAACTAATTAGACTTGTTTCTTTCCAAGAAATTCCTAAATTAGAACTACAAAACAAATCATCCTGTAATCAATACACTACTATTCATTCACAATGCAAATATTAATGGCAAATTGCAAATCATTAGTTAAACAAAAGAAAAGATAGAATTCTATTCCTTGAAAGCTTTCCAAATCAAATGATTAATAAAACAAACATCATTCCAGAGCATAACCTAAAGTAGGTTTAAGTCTGGTTGCTTCTATTGTCAATGAAACTGATAAGCAACATTTACAAATCTGGCAAGATCACCAGTGTACAAAAACCCATATCTTCAAATTACCTCCATCTAAACTAAGAAAATTAGAAAATTGCATAACCTATCCTACTGTAAAAATCTATTCAACTAAGCTCTAAAAATTTCTAAGTCTTTTCCTAAGTGTCTAACCAACAAACCTTTACAATGAGCTTCATTTGACAATTTGTAGCTCAATCATTTTTCATAATTTCCTCCTCAAACTCAGACATCAAAAAGCTATAGCTTTTTGTGCACACAATCACTCCTTAAAGATAACTTTTTGTTTGCAGCCTTGGTTTGACTTTAGTTGATTTTAGTTCTCAATTCCATCCTCCAATCTAGTTTTAGTTAACAATTGCAACCTTCAGTTACAACTCTAACTTCTCCTTTTGCATTATAAAAATTTGCATCCCTTCTTGGAGATCACACTAAACTGGCCCACCACACTTTCAACTTACTTCAGTTTGATGATCCTTTTAGAAAATATTTCCTCATTGTGCACGTTTGATTTGTAAATCATCTTGATTTCAATATAATATTCTTTTCAATGACACCTGCAAACGATAGAACACATTAATTCATAAAATTAATTAATCAATAAAAAATAATAATTGATTAATCCAATTTACTTCAATTGGGTGTAAATAAAATAAACTTTCAAACTTCCCCAACTGAAACAATAATCATATCTACTTTCCACATCTTACACTGTAGGCCATAAGACAATAGTTCTTTGAGGCATTATGTCCAACAATTTATGGCATTCCTATATATGCTTCCATTTTTGCTGTGTTTTTGCTATAAAGAACATCCATACTATTTAAAAGCTCCTACTTTCTACAAAATCCGCTGGCATTGCTCTCAGTGAGATGAAAATCTCTTTGAAGCATTCTTTCAAATGGTTTGCGTGTTTTTCCTATGCCTTGTAACCACCATGAGACAACATCTCTTTATCTGCACCGATTTCATATATGCCTAACAAGCTAGTTGCAACTACAACATCAAAAAAAATTCCTCTATCTTTTATCCTTTGATGGACACCATACCTTGTTTTGAGGCTCCCACTTTATGCATATTTATGGAACCTCTTTTACAACATTCTACTCAAATGGTTCATGCGCCTTGTCTAAACTTCAATATTGCAGGAATGTCTACCATGGTGTTTGCTTGCGAAGGTTGCGGGCCTTTGGTGTAATCGCCTGCCAATAACAATTTCCAGAGAGTTTATGTTCAACAAACACATTCTTGTTTGTGTTTCTGGCAATCATCTCTACCCTATTCTCACTTGTATTGATCACACTCATGCAAATCCATTTGTGTGTACTCTTCGATTATGGCGCCCTCAATGAATTGTGTGCTTGAAAGTTTCCAAAATACACTTTGATCCGCTCCTTGAAAATGGCATTCAGCTAGGGATTCCTCTAAAGCATTTTGTAAAACTGTTCGTTCTCCTTGTGCAGGACTGAAGATAGACCCAACTCTTACCATTTATTTTCATTTGCCATATTTTGCAAATAGCGGGCTCAGAACCATCTCTTTACTGGAGCAGAATGATAGTAGGTCAAGTGCGGGAGCAAGAGAAAAATGTGCACAAAACCTTATTCTTTTTATTGCCAAGTTCTCTTCTAGTTCTGAATCTGCGTAAGCTGCGGGATTAGAACCATCTCTGTACCATAGTAGGATTAGAGCTATAACATGCCTTAGGAATTTCTATTCCAAGTATAGTACTGATTTGGGTCCGAGTCCACACCTGCATATTAACAAATTTATTTTATAAACATCCGCCTGCAATATTGCTTCCACATTTGGCATGTATTTATACCGAGGCAAAATCACTTTCATCAGGCGAAAGTCCATATCTCCAAGTAGCCCAGGCCTTCACCAAATTCATCTTAGGCGAGCCTTGCATCTCATGAGAGGACATTTCTTTGAGTATTCTACAAATTTAATTGCATACACTTAAGAATTTCTAAAGTCATTTTCAACAAATCCATTATGTAGGTATCCTGCAACCACCATATCATTGCAAAAGACAACATCTGTTTGAGGCATTTTGTTCAAACAGTTCATGTGTCGAGTCTATGTCAATGCTCTCTCTCCTGGCGGGATCAGAACCAAGTTGGGTTGAGTGCGGAGTTAGGAGTGGATTAGTGCAGCAAGAGCATAAACAAAACCCTGTTTGGGAGGAAGCAGAGCCATCTGAGAACCATACACTCACTTGTGGATGCGAGAGTTGTTCAGGGTAGGACCAGAACCATGACCATGCGAAACGGGAAATTTTTTTGGAAGCGAACATTCTTATTTCTGTCAGTTTTGGTTTTGATATTGTCCTGGTTCCGAAGACAACCTTTTGGTAAGGCGGGGTCAGAATCAATTCCACGTGAGTGCGGAGCTAGATCAGGACAGGGAACATTTTTGGTTTTGCTCTAAGTTCAAGATTCTTCCTGGGTCTGTGGAAGGTGCGGAAGCATGTTTATGACAGGGCGGAAGCGGGAAGTGTTTCCATGCGGGAGCAAAACATAATTAGAACCTAAACTTTTCACCTTTTATGAGCGGACCAATACTTGTTCCAGCTCCGATGCGGGAGCGAGACCATTTACAAAGGTGAAAAATTTTGTGTGCCTGGTTCCGCTTCCTTCTCTTTGTGGGGGGTTGGAGCCGATTTCAAACTTGAAACTTTAGTATTTTAGGTGCCAAAACTTGACTTTTCCCGAGTCCGCTAGTTTAGATTTCAGAATTATTAAAGAGTATGCGGGGTCGGGGTTGGAATTACTTTTAGGGCTTTCTCATTTAAATGTAACATTTTACCCCTCCTTTTGACCTTTTTATGATTTCAAAAGATTTTAAAATCTTTATTAAATCATTTTAAAATAAAAGATTTTAAAAAGATTTAATAATTTTATTTTAAATAATTTTATAAAATCTCTTTTATTTTAATATATTTTTATTTATTTCCTTTTTAAATATTTTAAATATTTAAATATTTAAATAAAAAGATTTATTTTAAGTTTTCAATTTTCTTGTATTTTCGTTTTTCTATTTTTTGGATTTTGTAAAATTTTCTAATTTTTTTTCTCTAATTTTTTTAATTTTTTAATTTTTTTGTATTTTCAAATATTTTACATTTTTTTTGTATTTTCTCAGATTAAAACACAAAAACGACGATGCAAAGATCGAAGATGGACAAACGACAACGAAAAGACAAAGACCGAAAAGATGAAGACCAAGACGAACGAAACAACCAGAACGAATGAACAATGCAAGGATGAAAGACAAAATGAAATGAAAAGAATGGGATGGAGAACAAGATGGGACAAGACAGGATGACACCCAAACGAAGCGAGGAACTGGGATCAGGACGAAACCAGGAACAGGAACCTTGGAAAAGTTTTTGTTCCAGTTCCGGATCCGACAAAGACAAAGAGAACAAAAAGAAGAAAAGAAGAGGGGGTCCCCAACTTTGCCAAGCAAAAATTTGGGGCGTGTATGCAAGGCATAGCAAATGGGGACTCGGCTGGGAAAATTCTCTAAGCATTTTAAAACACACAACCCTCCAAATACCCAAAATCTCTGGTTTATGTTCATTCAAGGCAATCTAAGAAGTGCAAACATAATCAAATTACGACACGATGGAGATCTGAGATGAAACTGAAACCTATTTGTGTATGCAAATGATTCATTCTCATCCATAAGCGTTGTTATGATCAAAGTGGAGTAGACTCTACCCAAGCTACGTAGTTGTGAGTTACATTTCTAACGTGCAATGATATCCTGGGCATAGCTTTGCTGCCAGACATGCATCTATAGCCTCGACAAAGATACCTCTGGTTCTCTCTAAGCATTGCTCTACTATGAACTAGGCATCTATAGCACTGGTAGAGATACTCAAATCACCCTTGCTGATTGATTTCATTTTTAGATTTCTTTATTTTCTCTTTTTTGAGATGCTAATTCTTTTTAAGTGTGATTTCTCATTTCTCTCAACCCTTAAGCAATGAAGCTTAAGTAGCAGGTTGAGAACGCGGTGGACATTGTGAAAGAAATGTAACCCTTTAGATTTTTCACTTGGAATAGAGCTACCCCACCCGATGTAAACTAAAAAATGGATTTCTTAAGGTGTACAGATTGTGATAGACTTTCAAAAACTCCCCAAAATTGCATAATGTACCAAGTTTTAATTCATGCTAACATTCCCCAACTTGGAATGGATGAAGGTAAATCAAATTTTTCAAAGTAACTGTTTGATCAAGTGTTTGAAAATATAGATAGCAGACTCTCAATAGATCCACCTTTTGGCATAACTTGCATACAATAACTTAACTTTCACTATCAACGAGAGGAACCCCCCAAAAGAAAGAAAAGAAATAGACAAGAAAAGAGAAGAGCAGAAGAAAAGAGTGGACAAACATGACGAACCAGTAAAGAAAAAATAGAAAATGAGAACAAAAAAAAAAACAACAAACAACAATAGAACAAAAACAAGAGAGAAATAGACAAACCCATAAACAAAACAAAAACAAGAGAACACAGGAACAAGAAAACAACATAACAAAAGAAAAAAAACCAAAACAAACGACAAAAACCAAAAACAAAAAGAAAACTAACTAAACCAAAAACTATCACTAACCAATCCTAATCCTAAACTAACTCTAAAACTAGCTCTACAAACACAAAACTGTAAAAAATTGTACATTGACTTGATAGTTTTTTCATTATGTGTAGGAATCTTAACTTACTAGGTACAGTTCCAAACCTAGCAAATTTATCTTTATACTCAGAAATGTAAAGTTTATGTGCAACAAATCCATTCTGAGGGTATAAAGTTTGAAATATTAATAGTTGTGGGTTCTTAGCCTTGTCATGATTTACCCACAAATTTTTTTTACTATCCCCAACATCATAATTAAACTGAAAATCATTAAAACATAGAGGATAATGAAAAGACACAACCTGATTCAGAAGATCTTCAGTTGCCGATGTAGACTTGTGTTGTATGATCTCTTCTTCATGAGGTCTTAACTCATAGGACACCACTTCATTCCGCTCCGGTACATGCATGTCAACATAAAAGGCATCCATTAACAATGTTCCATTAGCATTCAAGACATCTAAACTTTGTTCAAAAATTTCATGTATATCCCTATCACAATCAATACTAGGCTCAAACAACAAACTAGTGTATTTGATTTCACAGGAATTATCAATATCAATCATGTTTCCTGAAGTACATACATCCTCAATTAAAGGATCATCTTCCTCAACCTTAAAATCAATTTGCTCAACATTTTCTTTACCTGACCTGACAATCTTTCCAAACAACAAGAAATCAGAACCACTTACCTCAGAAGGTGAACTAGAAGGATGAATCTTACATGACTCATATACAACAAGGTTCATTATACAACTGGAACAGTCATGTGTCAACATTGCAGCTTTCATCTTGGGCACAGAGTCACAAATTATCAAGGTCTCCTCAGGAGGATTAAGTAATAAATTACTCGTGTTGTCAGCTTGCAAGTTTCACAAACCTACCTCCTCCTAAGTTGAAGCATCGCTATTAGCACTCTCTTCAAACATGTCACCCAAAAGAGTTTGAAAATAAACATTGAGCTCATCAGCATTGATATCAGAAATACTAATACAGGGTGAACAAGTATTGTCTTCAAACAACTCATTTGAATAAATAGAATCAAATTCAAGAAAACAGTTCTTCAATTCATGTTTCTGCCTATTGTCAACTAGAATGTGCAAGTCAGTGTCAAGCTCCTCATTGTTAAGATCCAATTCACTAGTGCATGGTAAGCAAGGACTTTCTTCAAACATCATATTTGAATAAATAGAATCAAAACCAAGAAAACACTCCCTCATTTCATTCTCTTCGTCATGTTGAAGGGATTCAACTTCTGAGATGACCTCTTGGTCACTTTCTTGATATTCTTTGGAGTCGCCATTCATTCACTTCCTGCTGCAACCAACCATTAAGTTCATCAATGTTAGTATCTTGATTGACATTGAAATCCAATTTATTTTCCTGGCAAGGGGAAGTTTGATCTGAATGATTATTAGGGAGCCTTTGAATAACTTGAACGTCCATTTGATCTTTCTCCTTTGAAGAATCAATTGGACACTCAACTTTGTGTCCTTCACCATTAGATCCACTTGCAGCCTCATTCGTAATCATGCTGTTTTCAGTTTCTATGTGTTCATTATTCAAATCAGTAGAGTCATTTTCTTGTGTTAACTCATCAAAAGATGTTTCTCCCTTATTGATCATCATGAAAGAACCTATGAATGCATCGATAAACTCATTTTCCACATTGAGCGGATCTACACAAGGTAGATAACCTTCAATAGTTGTTGAATCCATCTTGCTACAAGGATCAAGTTCATCAGATGATGGGGAGGAGCTCAACATGTTCTCACAGTTATTCTCATCATTTCAAATGGAGTCATTATAATTTTTATGAATGCTAGTTGTTTCATCTTCCAAATCGATGGGATACGTACTCCAAGGATCTTCCATAAGAATTCCTTCAATAGTGATTTGATGTCTGAAATATAATTCCATCCTACACAAGAAAACATGGCAATCCATCTTTGATAATTTCAGATCTCCTAATTCTTCCAACTTCTTCCTTATTTGATTTTGCGCACGTGGGATATCCATCCAACATCTCTCACCATCCTTTGTCCATCCCTCATCATGTTGATTCTCCTCACAATCAGAAGAGTTGTTCAAAGCATTGGAAAGTATTGCTGATTTCTCATGACAATAGTCATGTGTTGATATCTTATTTCTTTCAATATCATCGTTAGTATTAACGTTTCCAATGAAACTAGATTCCAATATGAGATTTCCATTATATTCTGACTTTATATATGTTTCATGTTCTTTGTCAGATAAAACATCAAATTGACATACTTGCTCATCAAATCTTTTACTTAAAATTTCATTATGATGTAATGCATTATGTGTTGGGGTATGACCAAAAAGAGTGGATATAGTCACAACTTCATTGGAAAGTTGAATACTTAACTTCGTGGTTGAATTTTGCATAGATAGATTCTTCCATTGGTCTTGCATGGGATTAACTTGATATGAAGCATTGGAAAACATGTTGTTTGGAAGATTAGGAAGGTTGTAGTTGCATGGTGAGAAGGATTGCACCTGGGTAGGTATGGTGGGTAAAGTGGCATAAGGATGGAAAGGACGACAACTTGCAAGCACACGAGTATTACAATCCTGATTTTGGCTGCTTGAATTTCTCATGTCATGTCCAACTTGTGCTAGTAAGAGAGCTTTTTTCAATACATCATGTAGGGAAGTAATCTCCCCACAACATCTAATTTCTGCTGTAAATAAAGGATTCAAAACCCACTAGTAATGCTCTTTTAACATATAACATTAATAAACATATTTAAATCTTGAACTAGTTGATACATAAAAAAAAACCTAAGATTGAATTGGTAAACTGATTCTGATGGTTTCCTTTTTGTGGTTGCAAATTCAAATGATGGGTCTTGTGTTCATGCATAAGGGTCAAACTGATCCACAAATAAAATTTCTAACTCCGTCCATGAACAAATATAATTTGGTGGAATATTAACATACCATTGCCATGCTGTACCTTGCAGTGTTTTGATGAAAAGTTGACAGGCTGTATCTTCATGAAGAATTTGCTGAAGAGTCATCAAGTCCTTGCAAATCCTAACATGATCTTTAGCAATTTGTCCACTGTTAGCGAAAAATAATGGAAGCCCATTATGCATATGATAAGGAATTTCATTAAGAATCCTAGGAATACATAAAGGGCTACCCATCGGAGTTGGGTTTTCCAAGATCCAACCCACTCCCATACAACAAAGTAAAATTGCTCTTCAACCCTCCTTCTAGTGCCAGTCCTGTTGATGGTTAATTTAGCACATCAACATTTAAACATAATATCTCTATTCTATTTCTCCTAAAAAAGAAAGACAACATATAGTAATCTAACTCCCAAGGTCCTGGTAGTTGGTTCTCAACTGTGCTGATATTGCTCAATGGTCAATATGATTGTAATGTTCAAGGGGCCTGATGGTTATTGAGCATCTTGATGGTTGTGAGATCGAATTCTTATATAAACTTACTCTAACAGGGGGGTATAAAGAAAAGGAAAAAGATAGATCAAGGACGCAAGAGAAAGAAGAATGCCGATTCATTCAACTAATCAGACCTGTTGCTTTCCAAGGAATCCATAAACTAGAACTGCAACACAAATCAACCTGTAATCCATACACAGCTATTCATTCACAGTGCAAATATTAATGGCAGATTGCAAATCATAATTCGAATAAAATAAAAGATAGAACTCCATTCCTTGAAAGCTTTCCAAATCAAATGATTAATAAACAAACATCATTCCAGAGCATAACCTAAAGCAGGTTTAAGTCTGGCTACTTCTACTGTCAATGAAACAGATAAGCAGCATTTACAAGTCTGGCAAAATCACCAATGTACAGAAACCCATATCTTCAGATTACCTCCATCTAGACTAAGAATTACAGAAAATTGCATCACCTATCCTACTGTGCAACTTCTAATCTGCTAAGCTATAAAACTTCTAACTTATTTTCCTAAGTGTCTAACCAACCCTTTACAATGAGCTTGATTTAACAATTTGTAGCTCAAAATTCCCTAATTTCCTCCAAAAACTAAGACATAAAAAGCTAGTAGCTTTTGTGTGCATACAATTCTTGACAAAGACAACTTTAGTTTCAACTCTCAGTTTGGCTTTGATTTTAGTTTGCAATTCCATCCTCGAAGTTCAACTTTAGTTAATAGCTGTAATTTCCAATCTGACTTTGAGTTCCCCTTTTATTACATAGATCTGCATCCTTTTCGAGATCACACTAAACTGGCCCACCACACTTTCAACTTTCTTCCAGGTTTGATGATTCTTTCAGAAAATTCCCCTTCCTTTGTATGTGGGTTTTGTAAATCAATCTTGATTTAATATCCCCCCATTCCTAAAGTACGCAAGACATTTAAAAGCATTAATTAATTAATAAAATTAATCAATTAATAAGATTTAATTAACACCATCAATTAACTAATTTTGAACATTAATTACTTATTTAAAACAAATGCATTTGATAATTCTTTATATTTATGATTTGAAATAACAATTAAATATTCCCTTATAAATTAATGTCATTAAAACATTAATTCATGTTGAGTATGGATTTGATATCCCCATGTCGTTTGCTCCTTGAATCTGGAAATTGCTTTTGCATGGTTACACCCAATCAACTTCAAACAAATTTACATCTTTTTTTGTCACGAATGATGTTTTAACATCCTTTATCTCTCTTAAATGAGACTAACCAAATGATATTGAACAAAAATTCCCTCCAGTCCAAGAACCCTGTGAACACCTCTAAGCATTGCATTCACATTGTTGACTGTCTCTGACTTTGAATTCTGAACCACAAACAATAGCATTTTCTTGAAGGCTCAAATTCACTCTGTGCATTCCCCACTTTTGTAGTTGTGTAACCTACTTCCATGCTTTCACACCTTGATGCATTGTTGATGTTTCCACATTTTTCATACATGTTGATTAGGACATTTGCAAATACCACATTAGATGATGTTTCTCCATTGGCATGAGTAGAGAGGATGTTGAAAAAGACGCTGGGAACCTGAATTAACATCCACCAATTATATTTGCGTAGTTCTTGTTGCCTTCGTACGTTTCCTGATTTTGCAATCGTGGCGTTCTCTTGAGATCACATTTATTAGATTCTCAATTTTATAAAGCATTCTGTAACATAGTTCATATGCCCGCATCTATGCTTCCCTACCTTCGTATGCATTCGGTGAGACTTTATTTTCTCAGGGCATCCCTATCAAACAGTGCACATGCCCTTTGAAATCCATTTTGTACATCTCCTGTGATCATTGCATTCCATGGTGTGAAATCTCCCATCATGGCATCCCATTGCACCAAAACCCGTGCCATGCCTATGTTCACTGCCTCCACATTTTCTTGAGCCCTGTCTATGCTTTCGCATCTCACATTTGAAGATTCTAAAAAAAGTTGTGGAATTAGGCCTTCCCATCTACCAATTGCATTTGCTTGAGGTATTTTATAAGCCTTTTCAACAAATCTAATTTGTGTAGATTTTGCAATCATTGTATTCAATGAGCTAACGTCTCTGTGGAGAGGGGGATTATCAAACAGTTCGTGCACTTTGATCTATCCTTATCCACCTTGTCAATCATTCATCGCCCTTCATGAGGCGACTTCCTCTCTCTCAAAGATATCCTGTCAAACAGTTTACGGCCCACGTTTGGTCTTTGCTTCTACATTTTGCATGTCTCTCGGGCTTTCTTTACTCTGCATCCTGCATTTCTTGATATTCTTTTGTGCTTTGATGGACCGTGTCCACATGAGAGTGATTTGAGGCATTTGTAAAGTAGCTTTCATGCCATGCCCATCAAAGCACAAAAGAATATCAAGAAACACAGGATGCGGAGTAAAGAAAGCCTGAGAGACATGCAAAACATAGAAGCAAAGACCAAACGCGGGTCGTAAACTGTTTGACAAGATATCTTCGAGAGAGAGGAAGTCGCCTCATGAAAGGCGATGAATGATTGACAAGGTGGATAAGGATAGATCAAAGTGCACGAACTGTTTGATAATCCCCCTCTCCACAGAGATGTTAGCTCATCAAATACAATGATTGCAGAATCTGCACAAATTAAATTTATTGAAAAGGCTTGTAAAATACCTCAAGCAAATGCAATTGGCAGATGGGAAGGCCGAATTTTACAACTTTTTCCGACATCTTCAAATGTGAGATGTGAAAGCATAGACGGGGCGCAAGAATTGTCTTATAAAATACCTCCAGAAAATGTGGAGGTAGCGAACATAGGCATGACATGGGTTTTGGTGCAATGGGATGCCATGATGGGAGATGTCACGCCATGGAATGCAATGATCACAGGAGATGTACAAAATGGATTTCAAAGGGTGCGTGCACTATTTGACAGGGATTCCCTAAGAAAATAAAGTCTCACCGAATGCATACGAAGGTAGGGAAACATAGATGCGGGCATATGAACTATGTTACAAAATGCTTCATAAAATTGAGAATCTAGTAAATGTGATCTTAGGAGAATGCCACGATTGCAAAATCAGGAAACGTACGAAGGAAATGAGAACTTCTAAGAAAATACAATTGGTGGATGTTAATTCAGGTTCCCAACATCTTTGTCAGCATCCTCTCTACTTGTGCCAATGGAGAAACATCATCTAATGTGGTATTTGAAAATATCCTAATCAACATGTATGAAAAATGTGGAAACATCAACAATACATCAAGGTGTGAAAGCATGGAAGTAGGTTACATAACTACAAAAGGGGGAATGCACAGAGTGAATTTGAGCCTTCAAGAAAATGCTATTGTTTGTGGTTCAGAATTCAAAGTCAGAGACAGTCAACAATGTGAATGCAATGCTTAGAGGTGTTCATAGGGTTCTTGGACTGGAGGGAATTTTTGTTCAATATCATTTGGTTAGTCTCATTTAAGAGAGATAAAGGATGGATCATGGAGTATGATCCGAAACGTTGATGATATAAAAATTACACACAGTTTATTCCAAAAATCTTGCATACTAGCATCATGGACTTTGGAAATAAAATGTTATTAATTAAGAGATAAAGGATGTTAAACATCATTCGTGACAAAAAAAGAAGTAAATTTGCTTGAAGCTGATTGGGTGTAACCATGCAAAAGCAGTTTCCAGATTCAGGGAGCAAACGACATGGGGATATCAAATCCATACTCAACATGAATTAATGTTTTAATGACATTAATTTATAAGAGAATATTTAATTGTTATTTCAAATCATAAATATAAAGAATTATCAAATTCATTTGTTTGAAATAATTAATTAATGTTCAAAATTAGTTAATCGATGGTGTTAATTAAATCTTATTAATTGATTAATTTTATTAATTAATTAATGCTTTTAAATATCTTTCAAGTACTTTAAGGAATGGGGGGATATTAAATCAAGATTGATTTACAAAACTGACATACAAAGGAAGGGGAATTTTCTAAAAGAATCATCAAACTGGAAGAAAGCTAAAAGTGTGGTGGGCCAGTTTAGTGTGATCTCTAGAAAAGGATGCAAATTTATGTAATGTAAAAGGGGAACTCAAAGTCAGATTGGAAACTGCAATTGTTAACTAAAGTTGAACTAGAGGTGGAATTGAAAACTAAAATCAACTGAAGCCAAACTGAGAGCTGAAACTGAAAATTGTCTTTGTGAAGAATTGTATGCACACAAAAGCTACAACTTTCTATGTCTTAGTTTTGAGAGGAAATTATGGAATTTTGAGCTACAAATTGTAAAATCAAGCTCATTGTAAGAGAGTTAGAAATTTTAGGAAATAACTTAGAAGTTTTACAGCTTAATTGATTAGAGTTTTACAGTAGGATAGGTGATGCATTTTTCTGGTTTTCTTAGTTTAGATGGAGATAGTTTGAAGATATGGGTTTCTGTACACTGGTGATCTTGCCAGATTTGTAAATGTTGCTTATCTGTTTCATTGACAGTAGAAGTAGCCAGACTTAAACCTACTTTAGGTTATGCTCTGGAATGATGTTTGTTTATTAATCATTTGATTTGGAAGCTTTCAAGGAATGGAGTTCTATCTTTTGTTTTATTCGAATTATGATTTGCAATCTGCCATTAATATTTGCACTGTGAATGAATAGTTGTGTATGGATTACAGGTTGATTTGTTTTGAAGTTCTAGTTTATGTATTCCTTGGAAAGCAACAGGTCTGATTAGTTGAATGAATCAACATTCTTCTTTCTTTTGTGTCCCTGATCTATCTTTTTCCTTTTCTTTATACCCCATGTTAGAGTAGGTTTAAATAAGAATTCGATCTCACAACAATCAAAAGGCTCAATAACCAGTAGGCCCCTTGAACATTACAATTACATTGACCATTGAGCAATATCAGCACAGTTGAGAACCAACTACCAGGAGCTTGGGAGTTAGATTACCATGTGTTATCTTTCTTTTTCAGGAGAAATAGAATAAAGATATTCTGTTTAAATGTTGTTGTGCTATTTTGACCATCAACACTCCCCTTCCTTCATAGGGAGGATTTAGACCTTCAGTAGGACCATCTAGGCTATCATAATAACAACAACAATAACACAATCAGAGGCCTAGGCCACAATAGGGCTTTTAGGGTGGCCACTCTAGGCCATGGCAACCACACGGTCCTTGCAAAGATCAACATCCTTAGCTGCAGGGTGCTACTCTAGCACGTTCACAATAGTCTAGCTGAGGAGGACACAATGGTTCTAGTATAACTAGAGGACAACAACTCACCAGGACACAATCACCTCAAGTTTATACTAGAGGTCCTTGTTATGTATGTGGAGTAGTGGGGTACCTAGCTAGGGATTTCCCTTATGGTCCCACAATTATAGAACAATGCACAAGAGGCTCTAATTAGATAGTGGGAGATGTGAGAAAGTCCCATTGAGTATTCATGATAGTTGAGAACCACCAAGTGGAGCACTAGGCCACGGTCATTGAGACCCCAGGTATGATAGGTGGTACTCGTTACTATTTTGTTTGATTCTAGGGAATCTTATTCTTTTATAGCTCCTTCTGTAGTGGAGTGTAGCAGTCTAGTGGAATCTAGGTAGGATGATAGGTGGGAGATAGATCTAGCCTCAAGGGCTAAGGTGTCAGTAGATTTTGTAGTCCATAATTTTCCACTTCGTTTTGGAGGTTTGACTACTTTGGTTGACCTTTGTGTCACACCATTAGGATCCTATGGAGTGGTTTTGGGTATGAATTGGATTTATGAACATCAAGCTAAGTTAGACTATTGCTGGAAGGCGATTGAGTGTATGGATGACCATGGTTCAATAGTGGTGATTATAGGGGTTTAGAGGCCCATTTCTCTTCGCACAATTTCTCCTATTCAGTTAAAACAGTGTCTATGGAAGAGATGTTAGTTGTTTACTACCACCCTTAGGGATATGGATGAGGAGATGATTGGATGACCACCTCATTCTTAGGGAGTTTGTTGATGTTTTTCTTTATGATTTTCCTAGTATGCCACCTTGTCGTGAGATTGATTTTCATATTGATTTGGTGCTAGGGGTGGAGCTAATATCGAGGACACCTTATAAATGACTACACATGAGCTTAGTGAGCTCAAGTTGTAGCTAAATGCATTGATAGAGAAAGGTCATATCCATCTGTCTCACCTTGGGGTGCTCCTGTCATCTTCACTAAGAAGGACAAATCCCTTCATCTATGTATAGACTATAGAAAACTAAACAAGGTAACTATCAAGAATCATTAATCACTGTTAAAGATCGATATTTGTTTGATTAAATGTAGGGAGACAAAGTATTCTTTAAGATTGACCTTAAGTTTGGATACCATCAGTTATGGATTGTAGAGGTGGATATTAACAAGACTGCTTTTAAGACTAGGTATGGCCACTTTAAGTTTACAGTGGTACCATTTGGGTTGACAAATGCTCTTGTAGTGTTCAAGATTCTCATGAACGAAGTATTTCATTCCTTCTTGGATTGGTTTGTGATTATTTTTCTGGATGACATCTTGATTTATTCACATAATGAGGAGGAGCATGAGGGTCACTTGCAGTAGGTGTTATAGTGTTTGAGGGAGCACTAGTTGTATGGCAACTTGTCGAAGTGTGCCTTCCTTCATCCTGAAGTCCATTATCTTGGTAATATTATATCTAGTGATGGAATTTTTTTTAATCCATTGAAGATTAGAGCTATTATGGAGTGGTTAGTTCCTATTACAGTGATAGAGGTCATGAGCTTCATGGGTTTGGTAGGTTATTATCATTGTTTTGTAGAGGGTTTCTCTAGGATTGCACATCCTATCACTTCCCTTCAACGGAAAGGGAAGAAGTTTGAGTGGAATAATCTATGTGAGAGGGAATTTTAGACCCTCAAGGAGCATCTCACTAGTGCTCCTATCTTAGTAGTTCTAGATCCATCAACAAAATTCATGGTTTTCACGAATGCATCTATTGATGGCTTAGGGGTTGCACTTATGCAAGAAGGTAGAGTGATCATGTATGCGTTATGAAAACTCAAGACCCATGAGTTGAAATACCCCATGTTATCACCTGGATTTTGCACCCTGCTAAATGTAAACTCAACAATCTAGTGTAACATGGGAAGACCTCTAAAGCTGTGGGTCACTTGTGAACAGAGGTCAACCTCCGGAGAAGGCTGAATTCCTTTGGTGTCACCTAACTACTGATTATATAAGGAAAAGGGAGAAAGAGAATGCATAAAAATGAAAATTAAATTGTATGGTGATGAACTGAACTGATAAGAGCAATGGAATACTTAGGTTACACTTGATAATTGATAATGACCATAAGATTACACATCAAATTCTGTAAGCATGTCATTAATATCTCACAAACAAGTTCGATTCACACATTTTCAAGAAAGGAAAAGGCTTTTACATGTTAGAATCCGTGTGTGGTTATATAAAAATAGCTTGTGATTTGTATAATGATACTTTTTTGCAAGGGAAGGCACGAAATACAAGATAAAGTCATAAAGGAATGAAAGAAATTCATAAAATAACTTGATCATTAACCTGAAATGCACGACACTTGCAAGAACAAGATGCTAATTTGAATCATCCACAATGATTAAGGTAAACTCTGTATATTGTGCTCTAAATGAGTTACAAAATCCAATTTTTTTCTCTAAGGGCTCTCAAAAGTCTCAAAAAGTAGAAAAATATACTAGTGAGAACTAACTACAAAAAGGAAAAAATGCCATATATACAAAAGAGTGTCGGCCCCCTTAGGGCTTACAAAATATCAGACTTCAGAAAAAAATCTCCCCTAGATCCTTTGAATGAAGTTAATGTTGTATCCCCGTGTCCATGTTGGTCACAGATCGCCCTCAGGAATGGCCTCCTTGATCTTTTGCAACGCTCGCATTAACTTCTGGTCTCATGTCTATCTTCTAACCTCCCTGTTGAGCTGCCTTGAATGCTTCTGAGCTCAGAACTGATCCACATCGCTTTCACTCTGTTGATCTCATTCGTGGGGGTCGGACTACCATGACTTTCCTATAGCTTCCTCTGATTGGTTGAACTCATGCCACATGAGATCGCCATATGGTCAAAGGTTGTTCAAACAGGATCGCATGTCAGTGAGACACTAGCCAGTCAGGAGGACCTCATGCCGAGTCCAAAACTTTCGCTGGGACCTCATCGTTTCTGCAGGACATCTCCCCGAGCTCCTATTTCTTACGCCGAGGGCATGCTATTTCAGTGAGACTTCCTAATGAACTTGTTTCCTTCTCTGAGACCACTTCACTTCAGTGAGACCTTACCGGGTCGACAAGCCATCACCCCAACATCTGCATCTTATGCCAAAAGTACTCTGTTTCGGTGTGACTTCACTTGATCGGCTAGACCTTTTGCCGAAGGCACCCTTTGGTGAGACCTTATAAAGATGTCATCCACATTGGTAATACCCTTTTTTGTTGGCGAGACTTCTTTCCGAAGGCAAAACACATATCAAGACCCCTTCAATATTGGCAGGACTCATAGCAAAGGAAAAGGCTCCTTTCCTCGATGACAATCATTTCTTTCAGTGAGACACTAGCTAGTCGGGAGGACCTCACGCTGAGTCCAAAACTTTCGTTGAGACCTCATCGTTTCGGCAGGACATCTCCCTGAGCTCCTATTTCTTACGTCGAGGGCATGCTGTTTCGGTGAGACTTCCTAATGAACTTGTTTCCTTCTCCGAGACCGCTTCACTTCGGTGAGACCTTACCGGGTCGGCAAGACATTAGCCCGACGTCTTCATCTTATGCCAAAAGTACTCTATTTTGGTGTGACTTCACTTGATCGGCCAGACCTCACACTGATGATGTCTCCTCTTGCCGAGACTTCTTTAGTCTCTAAGACGTCTTGTCAAACACAAACTGATCTCCCTAAGCTCATCATTTCATTGTGACTCCCATTGGTTGGGAAGACTTCTTTCCGAAGTCACAACATTATACCGAAGCCATCCCACTTCGGCAAGACCCTCGTTTGGTCGCCAAGACGTCACAGCAAGAGCCCCAACTTTCGTCGAGACCCTCCGTTAGTCGCTCTTTTTCCTGTCGGGGAGATACATGAAGACTCATGGTGACCCGAAAGTCCTGGTGACTGGTGCACCCAGCCAAATGGAACACACTGCTAGTCAGCAAGACAACGAGAGGGTCTTGCCGTCTTGCTTCTCTGATGATTTTTTATGCCAGATTGACTGAGTGATCCCTTCCAAATGAGCTCCTTGTGAAATGGCATCAGATGCATGACCTAACCCTTGATCAAAATGTCCCATTTGGCCCCTATGAACATCTGAAACATAACCTATCCTACCTGATTGAGCCCATAGGTGAAAATTGGGCAACATTTCTGGCGACCTTTGCTAGATGTTTGCCTGCTAAACATGAAAACCAGTAGCCAGAACTTGTCTGTTGGGCTCAGAGTCACTTAGTAAAACCTCAAAACATACCAAGAGCAATTTGAACATGGATGCAACCCTCCTAAGAGTGATAGAACATAACAGGTTGCTAGCACTGATAAAGCAGGAGAAACTAAAAAAACTGTGCTGAAACAACACTTAGGAAACATAAAACAATTAAACTAAAGCACAGAAGCACTTATTGGAAACATAAACCTACCCTAATATGTACAATGAAAGAACTTATCAGGCCTCAAAACAAGGCTTGAGGTGTATCCCATTGACTGGGATAGGAAGTACTTCACCTTCTGTTGTGGCCAATTGATAAGCATTGTGTTCTTTGCAGTGTTGAATAATAAATGGACCCGTCCACATGTTGTCAAACTTGGTGTGCTGGCCAGGTCTGCTTTTTAGAACATCCCATTTGAGAACAATATCACCCTCTTTAAAATTTTTGGCTGTAGCTTTCTTGTCAAATGTTCTCTTTGTTTGGAGTTGATGATACTCCAAGGCTTTCATTGCTTTGTCTCTTGATTCTTCGAGTTCCATGAGCTCTGCATATCTCACGGACATTGGGTCCTACCCCTCAAACATCTCCAATTGATGAACAATGTCTAGAGTTGGAAGCTCCACAGATAGAGGTAATCTAACCTCTTTACCATAAACTAACATGTATGGTGAATTACCAATAGACCTCTTAGGATTCACTCTGTCTGTCCAAAGTGCATACTTTAAATTAATGTGCTAGGTCCTTTGATTATCCTCCATTGTTCTTTTAATAATCCTGATGAGATTCTTACTTGTGCTTTCAGCTAAACCATTACCCTAAGGGTAATAATTTGAGGATGTATTCAAGTGAATTCCATGTTTAACAGCCCAATCAGTTAATCTTAATCCCACAAATGCAAGAGCATTATCAGATATGATAGAGTCAGGAACTCCAAATCTGGTTACTATATCCTCATAAAAGCTCAAAACTGAAAACTCTTTTGCTTCTTTCAAAGCTATCGCCTCTGTCCACCGTGTGAAATAGTCTATAGTAGTAAGCACCCACTTATGACAAGTACTGGAAGGTGGATTTATTGGCCCAATAAAATCAATGCCCCATCTCATGAAGGGATGCTTTACCTGAATTGGATGTAGAGGCATAGCAGGCAACTTTTCTTTTCCTACAAAAAGAGCACACTTCACACATTTCTTTGACCATGCATATGTATCTTTAAATAAGCTGGGCCAGTAGTAACCAACTCTCATTATCTTCCATGTAGTAGTTCTTGGAGCAAAGTGACCTCCTATGGCTCCATCATGAAACTCATCAAGTACCTTCTCAATATGATCACTGTGAATACATCTTAATAAAACACCATTCAAATATTTTTTGAAAAGAACATTTTTTACCAGTACATATGGTATGGACTGTAGTTTGAAGTATCTCCGTTTAGGTTTGTCTAAACCTAGTGGACACCCACTAGTTTGTAAAAAATGGGTCATGTCTTGAACCCAATTAGTTGTTATCACAGGCACATCATCTTGAGCATTCTGAGACTCATTTGTATTAGCAAAAACAACATCCTTTTCTAATTCATTTTCACTGCCTGGCCCTATAGCAAGCTGTTCACAGAGATCTTTACCTCTAACCAATTTGGTAATCTTGATATCCACATCATATTCCATAACTTTAGTGATCTATCCTGCTCTTTTTTCATTCAGATCTTTGCTCAACAGAAATTCCTTGACACTTGGGTACATGCAACCATGACATGGATTTTATTATTAGAGATTAAAGGCTTGAATTTTTTAAGGCTTCTTATGATAGCGAGAACATGCTTCTCCACAAAGGAATATTTTTTTTCATAATTAGCCAAACCTTGACTGAAAAATGCTATTGGTTGCTCTAAATTTTCTTCATTTTTTTGCACCAACATTGCAGAAATGTTACTTGTGCTACCATAAGTATACAAAATAAAATATTTAGAAAAATTGGGATTTACTAGCGTAGGAGCTGCTGCTAAGGCCTCCTTAATTGTGTCAAAATTGTTCTTGGCATCTTTTGTCCAACTAAAAACTACATTTTTCTTTAACATAGCTGTTAAAGGCTGTAACAGGTTTGCGACATCAGGGATGAACCTTCTCAGAAAGTTGATTCGGCCCAAAAATCTCTACAGACCCTTCTTGTGATTGGGTAATGGCAACTCAAGTATGGCTTTGACTCTTTCAGGGTCAATAGTAATTCCTTGCTTTGACACTATGTGTCCTAATAATTTACCTTCATGAACAACAAAGATACTCTTTTTTGGATTGAGATAAATACCAAACTCTCTGCATTTTTCAAAAACTTGCTTAAGGTGTGACAAATGTTCATCAACATTCTTAGAATAAACTGTAATGTCATCTAAATAAATCAGCACAATCTTATTAATCAAACTTTGAAATGCCATATCCATGGCCCTTTGAAACGTGGCACCAACATTAGATAAACCAAAAGGCATCTTTTTGTATGCCATGGTGCCCCACTTAGTTGTAAAAGCAGTTTTGAATTGATCCTCCTTTTTAACCAACACCTGATTATAGCTCGAAAAACCATCTAATAAGGAAAATCTTTCAGAACCAACAACTACTTGTAAGATTTGTTCCATGGAGGGCAGCAGGTAGTGATCTTTCAAAAATGCTTAGTTAAGATTCCTAAAGTCTACACAAAGTATTATTTCACCATTTTTCTTCCTAACCGGCACAAGGTTAGAAACCCATGAAGTGTGTTTAATAGGAAAGATGATACCCCCCTCAACTAATTTGGTCAGCTGTCTAATCATTAAGGGCTTAAGCTTAGGGTTCAAGGGCCTTTGTTTCTGCCTTACTGGCTTAGCATTAGGTTCTAACTCAATTGTGTGCTGAGCAATATGGGGATCAAACCCTTTCAAATCTGAGTATTCCCAAGCAAACACATCATAAAATTCTTGGAATAAGGCAACAAAAGATTGTTTATCTTCATGTGAACAAATTTTGCCTATCTTAAGGAGTTTATCTTTGAAAATCTCCAGTTTTTCATAATGTTCTTCTTTGATTTGCAAGCCAGCTTTACCCTTTTTAAACTGATCGTCAGTATTGAAAATTGACTCTAAGGTAACCAGACCTTTGGGTAACTTATTTGTCCTTAGCTGTATGACTTGATCATCATATTGTTGCTTAAGTTTTGCTTGATTCACCATGGAGAACCGATCTTCTTCGAGCAAAAAAGAAAGAATCTGTTCATCGCTATCAAAAACCTACCAGTGAATGTTGTTATCAAGAATCGATGGCCTAACTACAACTTTCACATATTGCTGTACTTTCTCTTTTCTAATATCACCTGGAATATCAAACTGTGCTCCAATGGCTACAAGCCTATCAACATGTTTGTTCTAGTTCCTTGGAATAGATATTAAGTTAAAGGCATCAAATTCCTCAATCATATTCCACACTTTATTTCTATAATACTTTAGTGTGTCATTTTTAACAACATTCAGGCCTCTTATTTGATTGACAATTAACTCACTGTCCCCATAAAATTTCAAGCCGGTTATTCCCCTCTTCTTTGCCCACTCAAGACCTTGAACAAGGCCCTCATACTCGATAGTTTTATTAGAGCATGCAAAAGCAAAACAGAATGAAGAATAATACTTATCACCTTGCGGAGATACAAGCATTGCACCTCCTCCAGCTCCATTTTTGCTTTAGAACCATCAAAATGCATCTCCCATAATTCATTCTGCTGCTCAAACTAACTTTCTGCACTTCTTTCAAGATTTGGCATTTATGTCCCAGCTTCATGCAATACATAATTGCCCAAACCAACATCCTGAATAAGCTCGTTTGGATTATCAATCACGTTCTTAGCTGCCCATTCATTCAGGAGTACCTTAGGTACACTCATAGCTTGTAACTCTTGTGCTGAAGCAAGTTCAGTATCCTCTAAAACAATAGAATTAACATTAACAACAGATGGCACATAAGGCTCAATGTGATCTTTGGCAAGGGACTCAAAAGTTATAGTTACCTTAGTACCATACCTGGTCCTAAAAATCATATGAGACCAATCTGAAGATAAATACCATCCAATTTTAGCTGTGAAGTCTCTAGATAGGAATAAAGCAAAAAATGGAGGAAAATCTATGACAAACACATCTTGCGGGATTGAAAAATTAGGACAGGCATGTAGCGTAAGATTCATATTTTTAATAACACCTATAGTGTTTACTTCTGTCCCATCCAATTGAAGTACTCCCTTTTCTAATGGCTGGTATTGTAAACCTAGCTGGTCTGCAATCTCTTTTGGCATTATCGAACTGCTAGCCCCGCTATCAACCATGCAATTGTGCAACAATTTATTCTCCACTATTAAGGAAACATAGAAAGGAGGGGGCTTGACACCATTACTTTGCTATGTGGTACTATCCAAAAGTGCATTGGTTAAAATTGACTTTGTTTGGCCTACAGAGACTTCATTTGGAAAATTCGAACTAACTGAATTTGATAAGGATGACTGTAACAAATTCATTTGACCAGGGATTGCTAAAGAATCCCACATTGAAATTGAAAAAATCATTTTTTTCATACTTTCAACAATGTTGAAAGGTGCAGATATATTTACCTTTGGCTATGTCTTTACAACAACATGGTCAAGTTGCACTTGACCTGTAGATGAAGCATGTAAAGGCTGCTCCTTACTAGTGTCATGACCTCACTGCAAAATGCATGGTACTTGCTGATTTGATGGACCAACAACTCCCTTATTTTTATTTGTTGCTTGTTCTATATCAAAATCCCTTTTCTTGGCTCTAGTATTAGCAACAATAGATGTGTCATCCTGGTTCACTCCACAAAATTCCTCTTTCTGCCAATTCAGGAGAGTTGAATCATTTGCAGGTTGATCTTGCTGTTGTGAATACCCCTCCTTAGGAAAATATTGCACACCTACAACATTCTGCACCATAAGAGCTTGGTTGATCACGCCATTAGAGTACGTAGCTTGATTATGTGGCTGATTACACAGATAACACCATTCATAATTGGCAGCCAGATTGTTTTGAACAGGAACAAGCTCTTTGACAACACTAATTGGAGTTGGATTATAAGCCTGAAAAGGTCTTGTAGCAATATTTTGTCTTGGGCCTTGGTAATTACCTTGATACTGCTGTCTATTCCCTTGGAATGGCTGTTGTTGACCTTGAAAAGGCTGACTTGAGGCCTGATTCTGCTGCTGATAAGGCCTAGTATAGGACTGTTGTTTTTCCAAGTTTACCAACTTGTTACCAAAAGTTTGTAACAGAATTTTGATCTCTTGTAACTCCTGTGATATGCCTGAAACAACGCTTTCTTGTTTAACAATGGCTGGGACAACAACTTGCAACATTGGTACAGCTGGTAGTGGTGTAAAAGGAGGTATCTGCAAAGGTGTATTGGACTGTATATCTGGAAAAATAAGCATTGGTGGCCTAGGGGGCAATTTTTCCTGCCTGAATCAAATAATTTTCTGCCCTAATTGCCACTTCATATGCATTTGGAAAAGATTTGCCACCCATTGATTGCATCATGACCACTATCTCACTATTCAAAGCTTTAAGAAAGTATCAAAATGCATGCTCAGGAGATGGCCTCACTGTTACAAGAATTCTAAACCAAGTCCTCTGGAATCAAAAATTAAAATCTGTCATTTTCTCTTGAGGATCTCTTTTTATAGTTGTCAACTGCTCCACCAGAGACAAGTGATTAGATTTATCTTGAAATTGCTTGTGCAGTTTCTCACCAAAATCATCCCATGTTGCAATAGAGTTCACTGGTAAACCCCGATACCATTGTAAAGCCTTACCCCTGAGAGATGCAACAAGCAGTCTTACAGCTACATCTTCATGAGTTATGTGATGTACTCCACATAACGAGGCCACATCCCTTATGTGCTCAATAGGGGTAGTTTGATCTTCCCCAATGAAGATTGATAAATTCTTTAAGGAAACCACTGGTATATCGTTGTGTTGCGCTAAGTTCAAAGGACTACCTCCATTAAAAGCAACAAATGGTTGATTTCTTTCCATCTTTATAGCAAGAGGTAGATTCACTTGCACTCTAGGTGAAAAAACAAAGGGGTTAGCAAGATGAGATATTTCAGGTGGAGGAGTAGACTTAGTTCTTCTAGAATATACGAATGTTGTCCCTAGCCTTTTCGTTGCTTTGGCTTGTCTTCTGGGTGGTGACAGTTGCAAATATTCGAAAGGAACTAAGCTGCTCCTTGTCTGAACTCTTCTCATAAACTGTAGAAGTGTTGATTATGAAGTTCTTTCTCTTTACGGAGTCACCAAGTATTTCAAAAGGACTTATGTAAAGTCTGAAACTTGTTGGTTGCATACCAAACCAACAATATCACGTTGAAATGGTCCCACCAGGTGTGCCAGAATTGTTATCACCTAGATTTTGCACCTTGTTGAATGTAAACTCAACAATCCAGTGTAACATGGGAAGACCTCTAAAGCTATGGGTCACTTGTGAACAGAGGTCAACCTCCAGAGAAGGTCGACTTCCTTTGGTGTCACCTCACTACTAATTATATAAGGAAAAGGGAGAAAGAGAATGCATAAAAATGAAAATTAAATCGTATGGTGATGTACTGAACTGATAAGAGCAATGGAATACTTAGGTTACACTTGATAATTGACAATGACCATAAGATTACACATTAAATTATATAAGCATGTCATTAATATCTCACAAACAAGTTCGATTCACACATTTTCAAGAAAGGAAAAGGCTTTCACAGGCTAGAATCCGTGTGTGGTTATATAAACACAACTTGTGATTTGTATAATGATACTTTTTTGCAAGGGAAGGCATGAAATACAAGATAAAGTCATAAAGGAATGAAAGAAATTCACAAAATAACTTGATCATTAACCTAAAATGCATGACACTTGCAAGAATAAGATGGTAGTTTGAATCATCCACAATGATTAAGGTAAACTCTGTATATTGTGCTCTGAATGAGTTACAAAATCCAATATTTTTCTCTAAGGGCTCTCAAAAGTCTCGAAAAGCAGAAAAATATACTAGTGAGAACTAACTACAAAAAGGAAAAAATGCCATATATAAAAAAGAGTGTCGGCCCCCTTAGGGCTTACAAAATATTAGACTTCAGAAAAAAATCTCCCCTAGATCCTTTGAATGAAGTTAATGCTGTATCCCCGTGTCCATGTTGGTGACAGATCGCCCTCAGGAATGGCCTCCTTGATCTTTTGCAATGCTCACATTAACTTTTGGTCTCGTCTCTATCTTCTAACCTCCTTGTCGAGCTACCTTGAATACTTCTGAGCTCAGAGCTGATCCACATCGCTTTCACTCTGTTGATCTCATTCGCGGGGGTCAAATTGCCATGACTTTCCTATAGCTTCCTCTAATTGGTTGAACTCATGCAACATGAGATCGACAGATAGTCAAAGGTCATTCAAATAGGATTGCATGTCAGTGAGACACTAGCCAGTCGGGAGGACCTCACGCCGAGTCCAAAACTTTCACCAGGACCTCATCGTTTAGGCAGGACATCTCCCCGAGCTCTTATTTCTTACACCGAGGGCATGCTGTTTCAGTGAGACTTCCTAATGAACTCATTTCCTTCTTCAAGATTGCTTCACTTCGGTGAGACCTTACCGGGTTGGTAAGACATCACCCCGATGTCTTCATCTTACGCCGAAAGTACTCCATTTCGGTGTGACTTCGCTTGATCGGCTAGACCTTTTTCCGAAGGCACCCTTTGCCGAGACCTTATAACAATGTCATCCACATCGGCAAGACCCTTTGTTGTCAGCGATATTTCTTGCTGAAGGAAAAACACATATCGAGACCCCTTCAATATCGGCAGGACTCATAGCAAAGGCAAAGGATCCTTTCCCCGATGATAATCATTTCTTTCTGTGAGACACTAGCCAGTTGGGAGGACCTCACGCCGAGTCCAAAACTTTCACCTGGACCTCATCATTTTGGCAAGACATCTCCCTGAGCTCCTATTTCTTACGCCGAGGGCATGCTGTTTTGGTGAGACTTCTTAATGAACTTGTTTCCTTCTCCGAGACTGCTTCACTTCGGTGAGACCTTACCGGGTCAGCAAGACATCACCCCGATGTCTTCATCTTACGCCGAAAGTACTCCATTTCGGTGTGACTTCGCTTGATCGGGTAGACCTCATGCTAATGATGTCTCCTCTTGCCAAGACTTCTTTAGTTTCCAAGATGTCCTGTCGAACACAAACCGATCTCCTTAAGCTCATCATTTTGGCATGACTCCCATTGGTTAGGAAGACTTCTTTCCGAGGTCACAACATTATACAGAAGCCATCCCAGTTTGGCAAGACCCTTGTTTGGTCACCGAGACGTCACAGCGAGAGCCCCAAATTTTTCTGAGACCCTCCGTTAGTCACTCTTTTTCCTATCAGGGAGATACATGAAGACTCATGGTGACCCAAAAGTCCTGGTGACTGGTGCACCCAACCAAATGGAACACACTGCTAGTCGGCAAGACAACGAGAGGGTCTTGCCGACTTGCTTCTTTGATGAGTTTTTATGCCAGACTGACTGAGTGATCCCTTCCAAATGAGCTCCTTGTGAAATGGCATCAGATGCATGACCTGACCCTCGATGAAAATGTCCCTTTTGGCCCCTATGAACATCTAAAACATAACCTATCCTGCCTGATTGAGCCCATAGGTGAAAATTAGGCAACACCCCACACATGAATTAGAGTTAACAATGGTAGTCCAAGCTTTAGTTTGATGGAGGCACTTCCTTTTGGGTCCTCACTTTGAGTTGCACTCAGATCACCCGAGCCTTTAGTGCATATTTACACAGCCGAATCCAAATGCTCGTTAGAGGTGTTGGATGGAGTTCTTATGCGAGTACAATTTTGATGTGCATTACATCAAAGGGAAGTAGAATGTGGTTGCAAATGCATTGAGTAGGAAGCAACATGAAATTTCATCCATTACATTAAGCATTGACTTGAGGAATTGAATTTTGTAGCACCTGCCAGAGGATGAGTGGTATATGTGTGTACAATAGGAGATCCAATCACAAAGGGCCCTTGAGGGAAATTTTTGAGGATACACCTTGGATTCTGATGGATTACTATATCATAGAGGGTGTATCTATGTACCTAGTGTGGGAAACCTTTGCACAATCATTCTATCAAAGGAACACAGGGCACCGTATGCAACACATCTAAGGGCAAAGAAGATGCAAGCCAATTTGAAACAGTTATATCATTGGGCAGGGATGCAACGAGACATTGCATATTTTGTGACTCGATGCCTCAAGTGTCAAAGAGTCATGGATGAACACCAACATCCAATAGGACTTCTTTACCCACATGAAATTCTCAAGTGGAAATGGAATACTATCTCGATGAATTTCATTCTTGGTCTACCTTTGTCCTCACATCACCATGATGCCATCATGGTGATTGTTGACAATATGACCAAAGTAGCCCATTTTTCACTCATGTGTATGACTTACATAGCTCCAGTGGTAGCGAGAGTCTTCCTTGATGACATTGTTATATTGCACAAAATCCCCCGTAAGATTATATTAGATAGGGATTCACTCTTCACATCAACATTCTAGAAATCATTGCAATAGGCATTGGGCACTTAACTCAATTTTAGTTTAGCTTACCATCTCGAGATAGATGGCCAGACAGAGAGGGTGAATCAAGTGTTAGAGGATATGCTATACATGTATGTGATGGATCACCAATCTCACTGGGAGGAGTATTTGTATTTGGTTGAGTTTTCCTACAATACTGGGCATCATAGTTCCTTAGGCATGCCACCATTTCAGGCATTGTATGGAAAACCATGCAGGAATCCTTTGAGTTGTGATTGGTTAGAGGACATAGTGGATATTGGTCCAGAGATGGTACAGGATATGGAGCAGTAGGTAGTCTTAATTAGGTAGCATCTACAGGAGGCTCAAGATTGTTAAAAGAAGTATGCTGATAATAAGAGGGTTGATCGGAGCTTCTCAATTGGGGACCGAGTATTTATGATAGTACAATCTCATAAGATTCCAATTTTCTATGGAAAGGGCTCTAAGCTCGTACCATAATTTTTAGGTCCTTTTGAGATCTTGGAGTAGATAGGTCTCGTAGCTTATTTTCTAGCCTTGCCACCTAACCTGTCACACATCCATGATGTGTTTCATGTATCAGTTTTGTGATGTTATGTACATGATTCTTCTCATGTGCTGGATTGGGATGCTTTATAGATGGAGTCAGATGACCAGTTAGCTTTAGATCCCATCTACATCTTGGCACGACAGAAATAGGCCCTTCAAGGTTGAGAACTAGACTAGGTGAGGGTCTAGTGGGATCACTATAATGAGGTAGCAACACTTGGGAGGATACCTCACGTTTGAGGGTCCTATATCCTCACCTCTTCAATGAATTCTAGGAGGAAGGTCATTCATAGGGGAGGAGGATGTGCGACCTACTATTTGATACACCCTATTTGGCGATGTTTTGATCCAAGTGCTTTTGATACTATATGTGTATTAGACTATTGTGGTTGATCACAAATATTGAATATTAAGCTTGTTCCTATTTATGATGCTTATGGTAGTTATATGCATGTTATGCTTTCCACAAACATTGGATATTATGCTTGTTCCTATTTATGATGCTTATGGTGGCTTTATGCATGTATGCTTTCCTTATTTATTATGCTCATGTTGATCTGGTTATCATGATAGAAATGGATAATTGTATATAAGATTGATTTAATAATATGTTGAATTTAAATTAGGTGATTATGTGATTACCTTATAACAATGCCATGACTAGACATGAATTGATAATATATGTTAATTGCTAAAGAAAGGATAATTGAGGATATTGAATCTATTAATTTTAGGATTTGATTGTGATTAATCTTACATAGATGGAATTTTTGGTTTAATTATTGATCATCTTGCATTGGATCTTTTGACATATGGAATTGAGTGTGTAGGTACACACCCATGGCCAATGGAATTGGAGGTAACCAAAACTACCCTATTGTGATAGACAAGTAAAATTGGTTATGATCCATTTGAAGGGACCATAGTCCTATTATGTTGTATTTTATTTTGTAATTAAAAGATTTTATATTTAATCTTGTGATTTATGTTTTCAAAGCCAATTGGTCTTTTGATGGGAGTTTTATGATATTCTGATTTACTTTTATTGTGTTTGAATTTAATTTATTTTTGGGGAGTTTAAATGGTTGAATAAGTATTTAATTTGGGTTAATTGACCCTTATTTAACCCCTAGGATGATTACCTATGGGTTAGGGGTCAAATCAATCCTATATCTTTTAAAATTTTCAAGTTGCAACCCTTCTTAATTAACCATTAAGAAGAGTGAATGATTTTGGGGAGAGGGTTGGAGTATTTGCTTCAAAATCTCATTTATGAGATGAGAGAGCTCTTGTTGAGTGTTGAACACTCTTTGGCTCTTCACTTCCCAAGGAGTTCTCACACATGTGTGAGAACTTGTGGGGAGGTGTGTCCATAGGAGTGAATGAGAAAGTGACATGTGTCACTCTCTCCTTTAAAGGAATTCAAAATTTGGCTCCTATTTAAATCTTTTGGAATGCCAAAGGAAGGATTCTTCTTTTCTTTTGCTAGTTTTTCTTTCTTTTTGGTGTTGGCTAGGAAGAAGAGGATTGTAGTTGATTTGTAACTGTTTCTCCATTTGAGCTTGGATTGAGGTAGGCCTCATTCTACTTATGAGTATATTTTCTTTCTCTTTTGTATGAAAGTTTAAAAAGGCTATTTATATTAAATGATTTATCTATTTAAGTATTCTTTCCTTTACATGTGAATGGGATTGGGGTTGTATGCGGAGAGTCTCACCCAACTTGGGAAGAACACCCTTTGTAGGGGATAGGAATGATTAGGAACCTTAATGGATAAATTGATTTCCTCCTTTGAGAAGGAGAGGAAAAATGGGCATGAGTACCCAAGTTAATATGGTGGTATGGGTGTATGGAGTTGAATGGTATGGAGGCTGTGTTGTATGTGAAGTATTGGAGATTTGGGTTATTGAGAAGGAAGAGAATGGAAATGATATCTTGGTTATGATTCTTGTGCACTAATTTCCCCATATGCTAGTGTAGTCCGCCTCTATCACTATTTTGTGATTCTTATAGAATCTTTTTGTAAATGTGTAATTTGGGATGGGAGTATCTTATTGTGTGTGCTATTTTTAAATGGACTATTCCATGTTATTGTTGTGTGTACCCATATCCATTGGTTACCTCCTAGCTCGGGGGTGGTTTGTAAGAAAACCTACGATTGGGAGGTGAGCTCATCTATGAAAATGGGAGAAGATATTGTGTTTATATGTGCAGGTCCATAAGTTGTTGCAACTTACAGTTTTAGAGGAAACCATCCCTTCCTTGTACAATAAAATAGAGAGATTTGAACATTAGATGTATTGTTGAAAAATGTGTTTATAAGTTATTTTTTTGTAAATATAACTGTGATTTATATATCTTTTACTCAAGCACTGTGTTAGATTCAAACAATTGAAAGAAATGAAATATAGGTTCTTACTATTATTGCATAGTAGGAAGAGATAATTGTTGTTATCCTTGCTTAAGGGAAAATGCATGCATACTGTCTCTGAATGAAATATAGTTCTCTCATTTGGATGAAAATTCTTGCTATATAAAATATTGCTTAGTAGTCTGTTATAGCCCAAATTGGAAAAGAATGTTAGATAAATACAAAAAGAATTGTTGTGTGTAAGGATAGGAAGAGATTGAAAATATGTATTGCATTGTTCTTCCTTTCCTCCTACAATAAAACTAAATCTTCATTGAAGGAATATATGTTTATTTCTGTTACCATGCAAATGAATGTTTATGTAAATTGATCCATGTTCTAAAATTGTCATATAATCCACTCCTATTTTATTGAAAGAATATTATAATTTTGTTGAGTAAAATACACTAGTCCTTGCAATTAGAAATGAAATGTCTTTATGCTAATGTAAGAACTGGTAAAGTCATTTGGGAAAAATTCATATTTATTTTGAGGTCCTCTGTGTATCAATGTTATGGAGGCATATTCCTTTCCAAGCCAATTGTTTTAGGAATGAGACCTATAGATTTATGAGTTTGTTAACAGTCCTTCAACTCCTTCTTCACTGTCAAGCTTTCTTACATCGAACCCTGCACTACCATCCAAATTAAATGAACTTACATTCACTAAAATCGATCAAATATGAAACAAGATTTACACTTAGCACCTATACCTTTCTTTGTTAGAATCATAACTCCAAACCTTGCTTGGAGATATCTGTGATCATGCTTGTAGAGGATGTTTATTGCTTAATTGACACAATTTTAATGTGGTTGTTGAGCCTTAATGATTCACAATAATGATTCCAATTTGGTTACCTTTATTTTGATCAACCAAAGTCAATGCAATCTCCTCACGAAATTACATGTTGCTATCGATATTCATGTTTGTTAGGAGTTAGAGATCACTAATTCCCCTTACCTTATGCTTGAAGAGCTTAGAAAAACTTAATGAGATAGGTTCAATCACCTAAGTCAAAAGCTATTTATGAGCTATCAAGGTTCGGCCATTGGCCTTACCCCTTACCATATACCTATCTTTCTCCATCACAAACCAATAGAACAACTCTGAAATCATTGAAGTGCATAACTTTGACTTGCTTAAATATTTTTAGAGATTAGGGTTTCACTTTATCTCTTTCTTGCTTCTTGTTAAGGCATTCAAAAAAGGGTATTGTTGATGCCCGAAGTTTGAAGTTATCGGACTTACCCATTTTATTTTTCCTTCTTTTCATTGGGTGAGGTATTATCGATGCCCAAAGTCTGAAGTTATCAAACTTAACCATTTTGGTTTTCCTTATTTTCATTGAGGGTATTCAAAAAGGGGTATTGTTGATGCCTGAAGTCTAAAGTTATCAGAATTAACCATTTTGGTTTTCCTTCTTTACGTTGAGGGCATTCAGTAAGAGGTAGTGCCGATGCCTGAAGTCCAAAGTTATTGGACTTAGCCATTTTGGTTTTGCTTTCCTTCATCGAGGACATTCGACAAGAGGTATTGTCGATGCCTGAAGTCTAAAGTCATCAAAATTAAATGTTTTGGTTTTGAAATATACCCTTCCAGATAGTATGATTTTTTTTGCAATTTATCAGTTTGATAGGTGTTCCACTTTATCAAACTAGTCTAATTTTATTGCACACAAAATGATAGTATTTAAATAAAGTGAACAAGAAATCTGGGAAGTCAAATGAAATACTTCATGTTCCTTATAGCTCAAAGAACAGCAAAGGATCTGAGTTTACAATTCTTAGTAAGATGACTAGGACAACATTACAATTTGAATACTCTTCTCATAAACTCAAAATGATAGTGATGTTAGTGTATTTCAGAACAATACTTTAACATAAATAAGATAGTAGCTCCTTAACAACAAAATTTGAGTGAAATAGATATTGAATGGTTTGCACAGATAACTCAGATTGATACAACAAATCACTAACTTAGTTCTTAAGTAGATTACCCATTTTCAAATTAAGATTATGCATATATTACTAACCACAAATAACTTGACCTAGAACTATTGCTGCCAGTGACAAATAAGGGAACTCTAATTGATAAATAGTAGCTCCAGGATTGCAAAGAACTAAGAATAGTGAGGAACGGCCCCACAATTCCTCCATAAGCTAGAAAAATTTCTACCACTGCTTTGAGGATTCGGTCCAACATATAGTTTCCATTAAGCAACACCTACTAGAAGAAGAGGCCTGATGAGTACAAAGAGTAATCTGATAACACTGAAGATGGAATACGTTGACCTTTGACTCCATGATTCTTTGAGGAATTTCACACCAGTCTAACTCTAGTTTTGGAGATGAGTCACTATTAATGAAGGTTGTGGTTATGTGAATTGGAATCGCGACAATTCTTCCGCTCATGGCAAGGTGAGAATGATGAGTGGGTTATAAAGATGGATCACGATGAATTCAAAATCATGTGGCAACATAGCTATTGCATAATATCTAAACTTTTGACTCATCCAATTCAAAGATGTGTCCCTTTGTTTGTCTAGCCAACACTATACAAATCCATGATATCTCAAGCAAATTGACCAATCAGAAATAAGATGCGAATGGAAGGACCAAGCTATATTTATCCGTTAGTCTTTTAAAGAGCCTAAAATCTTATTCCCCATTCAGTAATGTAGCGATTGTCTTTGTATACACCTAAAAATGGTCTGGAGAATATAATTAATTAAATATGATTTATTTGATTAATTAATGCTAAATTCATCTACTTAGTAAATAAATAGGAATATTTATTTATATTAATTTCACTATTAATTCTTCTATTTTATCATATTATTTCCTCTTAATTAAATAAACAAAATTAAATACTTTGTTTTATTTAATTATTATCATTATTATTTCTTCTATACTTTATCCATTAATTCTAACTTAAATTAAATACACAACTTCGATAATTTGTATGATTTAATTATCTTATCATATTTCCTCTTAATTAAATAAAGATATCCTAAAGATTTATTTAATTATCATATTCCTCTTTATTAAATAAGAAAATATCAAATATTTGTTTTATTTAATTAAAATCTTCTAATTTTGCTCAATTGAATAAACAAAAATATTCAAATAAGGCATAAATCAAATATTCCTCTATTCACTCACCAATAAAATTAGATTTTTCAAATCTAATTAATTCAACTGACATTCACGGGAAAGCTTCAGGGACAAACTTGCAGGCAATCCTCTCAATCTTCTTCCTCTGATCTTTCCTATCATCTTTCCTAATGTTTTCATGGGGAGGAACAATCCCCATGATCAACTCAAGCTTCTCAATCTCTCACCATTCAATTCTCAAGATTGAATCCAGGCCTCTGTTGTGCTGCCCTATCACAAAACTGCTGTCGTAAATCTATATATACAACTTCTTTTCATAGGAAATAGACCCCGAATCTTTGTGCAAACATACTTTGCAGCATTCATAGCAATCAAGCAATCATATCAATAGCAATAGCAATAGAATTTTAGCATCATAGCAATAGCATAGCATTAGTAGAATTCACATCATGATAGCATCATAGTTTTACTGTAGCTTCCTTTTACCAGGTTTCATGTCAACATACTTTACAGTAGCATCATATCATCTAGAAATCATCACATCATTGCATTTAGCATCAATTCCATTCTCTAGATAGGCATTTTAAATAGTTACGATGCTTACAAATCTGAGAGTCCTCTGTGACTTGATAAATCTTTGGAGATAGAAGACAATGAGATGATTTCAAGCTTTTCTGTGCTTTAAATTAGTTTAATTCATGTTAAATCTTGATATAATGTTTCATTAAGGAGTGTTTTAGTTGTTCTTTCATTATTTATTTTTTCACACTTACATTTTGGCGCCCACCATGGGGCTTAACCCCATGTTTTAATAATTTTTTTTCTGAAAAAGTGTTTGTACAAATTCTGGCATGATTCTTTTAGTGCAATCGAAAGATTCTATAACACTTCTGAGACAAACTATAACACTTTCGCCTGTTTTAGTGCTTCCAAAGGAAACTATAGCGCTTTGGGAGACTGTTTTAGTGCTTCAATCAAAAGCTTCTAGCACAGTTTGACAATTCACCTTTAACATATGTTTTAGCGTGCCCGCTGAATTCTATAGTGCTTCTGATGAATCTTATAGTGCTTATGACACTTTCTATAGCACTTTTGAGCATTTCTATAGCAATTTTAATCTCTGTTATAGTGCTTCTGTAAATATTTATCTGGATCTGACGCGACCGCGACTAGTAACTTCATTTCTTTAGTTGGTTTAAAATTTATCAATCCTAGGATAGTCACTTCTTCAATTGGTTTAAAATTTATCAATCTAGGGTAGTCATCAAACATTTCAATTTGGAATTAAAAATGAACATCTCTTTTTGTGAAGCAATATCTTCACTGTGAAGCAACATCGTCACTAGATAACAAATTGTCGTTTGGGCTCTAAAAATTGAACAAGTGATTTATGTGATTGTGTGGTGATAGGCATATGCTCTCCCCTTAACTAGGTGATCAAAATTCCAGACTCATCCTTTGTTTCATGCATTTTCAAGCTTTGTTAAAACCTTTAGAAGGCCTACCGTAGTGGGAAAAAGTACTCATCGTACGGGAACGACCTAAGTGGGAACAACCAAAGCCAGGTTTTTCAACCCACTATAAATAAAAGTAAATCTGGAAAAATCCTCATTTACCGAAAGTGTTCAAGATAACCATCCCCAAAGCCTTTGTTCTAAAGGTTGGGAGGTTTCCTGAGGGAGTTTATTATTGCCACTCCGAACATAAATCCTATCTAAGAACCATAGTGTAGTATCCAACTTGTTAGTTTATGAACATTTTAATACTTAGTAGTGTCAGGGAAGGGAAGAATCTACCCACAAGACACTCACCATATAATTTCCAAGGACCGTTTGCTCAAGGGATCGAGAAATCTAACCTTGAGTATGCACCTGGAAAAGACAAAAACATGGGCGCCCTCTAGGGGGTGACACAGTTGTGTGAGTCGATGCAATTTTAAGCTGTGGGATGATTGAGTATAATGATGACCTACTTGTCCTTAAGAGTGAGTCTTTTTGAAGTGTCTTTTTGTCAATAAACCTATGGAAATTGAAAAGGATCTATTTGATCCTTGAACATACACTCATTTTTTAGATATTAGGACTTAAAAACACTTGTACTACAATTGCTTGCTGTGTCTTTGAATCATTAAATCAGATAAAGATCATCCTAAAAGAACAAAAAAAGTTGACAGATCATTCCATGAAAACTTATGATTAGGGATTGGAAAACCATAAAGTTTGTCAAGAAATCCCTTGCCAAAAGAATAAGAAAACCAAAGAAATCACTTAGCTACAAAAACCTTTTGAAAAGGAGAATTTTTTTGTATCAAAGTAGGAATGTCCTACTTCATCATAGAACCTTCATTCATAGATTTCACAATTTCGCTAGGGGTTACACTGATGATTATGCTTTAGAACCTTTGTATTCACAAGTCTATTATCATAGAAGAGCTCTTTCATAGGAAACTAACTGTAGTCAACCTATTCATCCATCATCCATCCCACAACCTACCATAGAATACTCCACCAGACTTGATCAATTCTTACAGTTGAAAAAATCTTAGAAACATTAGGTTTGTCATTCAAAATCAGGGAATTACAACATACCTTATGACCATTTGGTGACCTACAACTCACATTCAATAGTCAGGTCTTGTAGCACCTATTATACAACCTAGCCTTATGCACATTGAAAGTGCCCAAACTGACATTATCAGTAGTTTGAGAACATTCATTTTTGAGGGAAAAAAACACCCCATCAATTTCTCATAGCATCCATCATCTTGAACGAAGAAGAAGAAAAGGAAAACATAGCAGTAGGAAGACCCATGCTACTACCTCCTTCCTAGAAATAGGTAGTAAATGACATTGCAATAAAGTGTTGAAACCACCATATAACATACCTTATGACCATTTGTGACCTACAACTCTCATTCAACAACCAGGGCTAACCACACCAATATTTCATCCCGATAACGTACACATTGAAGGTACCCAAACCAGCATCATTAGCAGAAGAATGCTCATTTTTGAGAAGAATGAAACACTCCATCAATTTATCATAGCATCCATAGTCTTAGACGAAGAAGAAGAGAAAGAAGACATAGCAGCTAAGAGACCCATATTACCATCCCCCACTTGGCAGTAAACAATAGTCAAAACAATGCTTCTACCATTTGTTATAGCTTCTGCACATTATTTTAGCACTTTCACAGTTGAAACAATGCTTCTTCCATCTGTTTCAACACTTCTTCCATACATTATCACACTTCTATCAACAGTAAATCAAACTTAGTCACAAAATCAGTGTTATAGCGCTTTTGCGCTACCTTTTAGCGCTTCAATAGTAAAAAAATAGCGCTTCTACCATATGTTTCAACACTTATGATCAATTTGATAGCGCTTCTATCAATATCAAACATTACCAGTGTTGACCAGTTTTACAATGCATTTGTGGTTTGTTTTAGCACTTCTACTCTATTGGACAACACTTTTACTAGACCTTTTAGCGCTTCTGTGTTTTTTTTCAGTGCTTATACCTTCTATTTTAGGGCTTCCATAGAACTAAAAAATATAGAACTTTCAAAAACATCTAACAGATCAGTTACCATCAAAAACAAAGGTTTACCAGTCAGAAACATTTCACAGTTCAAACAATGTCCTAAAAACCTGAAACAAGGTAGGTTTTTACAAGTCAAATTGTTTTCAAACATAAAACCCAGATCTTAGAAAATATAAAGTGTCAAATTATCAAAAACAAATCTAGATTATTGAGTCAAGTTTCCTCATCAGGATTCTAACATCTTACTATCATGAAACAAAACTCGGTAATCATATTTTCAACATAGCCTCATCAATATAATACATCATTCTATTTGGCTTCGTTAAAATCAAATTGACACTAATCACAATACAGAAGATCCAAGTTTAGTGAAAATAACCAAAAAATTGTATGCCAATCTTGACAAGGTTGCAAAGACAAAAACTTAGAGAGAAGGAAATTGAAAATCTAAACATGACTGAAGAAAACCCCTTTTACCGATTCGAACAACATGATACCAACGAAATAACACAAGCAGATATACAACACGCCCAAAAGATCCAAATTTTCATAAATTTATGGAAATAGAACAAGACATGGAGAAATATCTTCCAATGTTAGCAGAGTTAGGTGCCAAACTTCCGAAGGATTTCGACATCAATCGATTAAAGGAAACACCTAGAACAAATGAAACAAAATCACATCACACCCAGGACATAGATCAAGTGGTTGCTTTAACAACTCAAATGAAAAATATACAACAACAGATTCAGAGTATGCAAATAAGAACCACTAAGAAATATTTATTACATGACATTTGTCCTTACCCTTTTCATCTGAGTGTGGATATGTTACCTTTCCCTAGACACTGTGAATTTCCTAAATACAATAAATATAATGGTAAATCGGACCCGATTGACCATGTAAGGGAATTTAGAACAATGGGCCTTGAGTTTGCACAAGAAGATACTTACCTTGTGAGGTTATTTCCTTGGAGTTTGGGAGCACATTGTATGGAATGGTTCTCCAAGTTAAAACTAGGGATTTGATCCTTTGAAGAACTAGTCAACAAATTCATCTCCCAATTCTCCTTCAACATACAACACGATGTAACCATAAAAGATCTATATAACTTGAAATAGAAAAATGGTGAGACATTCCTATCATTCTTACAACGTTGGAGAAAGTTGTTCGCTAGATATCCTTGATCTATACCTGAAGAGAAGATTGAATTATTTATTGAAAACTTAAATGATCATATGAGTTATAGACTCAAATTTCAATGTCCCCCAACATTCAAAAAAGTAATCGAGAATGAGCTTGAAATCGAAGAAGCCCCAGTCAAACGAGGAGTGATTAAACACTACAATGATACACCAAACAACACCAATCACTATGGAAACAATGACAAGCCAAAATTCTGGTAGAAAAATAAAAATAATGGAAGCACTGATGCTACAACTGACAATACAAAACCAGTATTCAATTTGACAACACCAACTGTCAAAACAAATCAAAATGAAAACCAAAATAATAATCAAAGAACTACTCAAAACAATAACACCAACAATGGGGAATCTCAACCGTCATATCAAAGACAATATAATCGATGGAGATTTACCCCATTAGGACAAACTTTGGAATCAACAATGAAAGAGCTCATTGAAAACAAACTTATCACTTTACCGGAAGCCCAAAATTGGGAGCTGAAGGTAAAACCATCCTGGTGGAACGATGATGATTATTGTAACTTTCATAAAAATAAGGTACATAAAACAAACGATTGTATGCAATTGAAGCATTTGATACAAGATTTGATTGAAGCAAAGAAGGTGTTTTTCAAAGGTCATCAAACAAACATTGATCACAGTGCATTTACCAATCCATTACCCAAATAAGAAAAAGGGGAGTCTTCTTCAAACGGTAAAGGAAAAAGTATAAAATATGTCTATGACACCACCATTCGTTACCTCTCAGAGGTTGAGAAAAATGAAATTGATAATCAATTAGATGACGCGAACATAAATGACATTGAATCCCTGAACATGATACCAAACACAAACACATCTGACAACCAAATAAATGTCCTAAAGATCAGAGAAATGCAAGACAATCAACTGGTAAATGTAATGACAAGGGGGCAGTCCAAAGTTGTACTAAAAGGAGTCTCATCTAAAAATACTGCTCCCCCGTCACACCAATACAACATCATGGACCAATTAGAAAATATACCTGCACAAATATCCATTTTGGAACTTCTCAAAATTTCACCATCACATAAAGAATTTTTGGAACAGGCTCTACTAGCTACAACTATGCCCAATAATTTGAATGTTTGTCAGTTCCAAGCCATGATGGGACATCTTACCACACCTCATTGTCTGTCATTCTCTGAACATGATGATGTGTCACTAAATCACCCACACAATGCAACCTTGCATATAGAGGTTCTAATCCATGAACACCGTGTCAAGCGTGTCTTAATAGATGGCATAGCTAGATTAAATATTTGTACTTTGAAACTAATTCAGGCACTAGGCTATTTCGATAATGCAATTGATGCCAGAAGAAAGATAACAATAAAGTCATATGATGAAGAGGAAAGGTCTTCCAAGGGGTTGATTGTGCTTCAAATTCAAGTAGGAATGATTGTCAAAGGCATTGTTTGTCAAGTGTTGGACAAGGATCTAACATATAACATACTTTTGGGTCATCCATGGATCCATGAAATGCAAGCGGTACCCTCAACATACCATCAATGTCTAAAATTTCTATTCAATGGACAGGAGGTCACAATATCAACTGACAATAATAATCCACAAACTTGCAACATGCTAAAAGAAAATCAAGACACTCTGGTACCCCACAACAAAGAAGTCAACACTTCTACTTCATCCAATGGTGATAGACAACCCAATTTCATATCTAAATTGTTGATATGCGGTGACTGATAATGCTATACTGTATAGCCCATGGTATACTGTACACCTCGACATGTATCCTTGTTAGGGTCTAGGGCTGAGCTAGGCCCTAGACAAGGGTTTGGGGGTGGAAGCCCCTGAGAAAAATTTCCCTCCTACTTTTTCGCGTCATCATCGAAAAAGGGAAAAATCAACGAAAAAGGAAAAATTTGATTTTGTAGAACCCAAAATCTGGAAGCTTCTAAGCTTGATAAAAAGGGGTTTGAATGGGTGTTATAGTATGATGAAAAACGCGATTATTCACAAGATTGTAACAAGTTTTACACTGGATAATAAAAGTATTGGATGGCTGTGGTTTGGTGGATGTAGCCCGGATTGGGTGAACCATGTTAAATTCTTTGTGTTATGATTTATTCTGCGTGTGTTTTAGTTTCTCTATTTATTAATTAAATCTACATTTAATTGTTAGATATCTGCCTTTCTAACCCTAACATAAATGGGTTGGAAGGAAGGATTAGCCAAAGGAAATAATTATTGCAGACACAACTTTATCAAACACTGAAGGTCCTATAAATGAGTTATCACAACAATTTGCAAACAAGGTTCAGTTGAAAGACAAAGGCTTAGGTGAATATTCTCTTGAACAATCTTTGTGTCTATCACAATTTCTACCATCACCAAAATCATATGGACATCCCACATGAAACACACCAAGTTCATCACAACCGATCACAACTCTTAATGAAATATTTTTTAAAGCAAGTACCCTCGAAGATGAGTTAGAAGACAAAGCCATTCTCAATTGGCTATACAAGGATGAAGAAGCCTCAACATCAACAAGTATTAGCAACAAAACATATCAGTGTGGAAAAGGGAAGGCTATCTTAGAGAAAATGGGCTATGGAGGCCAAGGACCAATTGGTAAAAGAAAGTATGGTATTATAGAACCTATTCAACCTCTAACACTGCAGCCTAAAGATGAAACAAGATTAGGCTACATAGGGGAAACAAAAGAGGAAGTAACTCAGAAAGTGGTAGAAAGGATTCTACAAATGAGAGATGGTTCTGACATAGATTCCAACGAGTATGAATGGGATCATTTATCTGCTACATCCTACACTGACAAACAAATTGATGTCATTCAAACATATACACCCTCACGAGAGGAGGGACAAAGTTCAGGAAATAGACCATTTGCAATGGGATCAACAAATATCGATGACTCAAGTGAGGATGATTAGACATCGAGTGAGGTAGATGACTTGAAGGTAAGTACTATCATAGACCTCAACCTTCCTACCGACAACTTTTACCACCTAGCCATTATAAAACTTACCATAGTCAACCTTACTCAACCTAATGACTTATTATCCTCAAGGTATCCCAAACTTATTGACTGGGAACCCATCGAACCTATTCATTTACCAATATTTTCAAATGATGATGCCATCATAAACTATCTTTGCTGTGATGAACCTGATACAATTTCTATCCATAACACTCATAATGATGCTTCACAATGGGAGGGTACCAAATACTCCAGTTGCAAAAATGATAAAGGAAAAAATAAATCTAATGGTGAAAAACTTTCTGAGGCAGTATTAGATTTGGAAAAAGAAAAAATAAAGAACGTATCCAATAGCGAAAATATTTCTGAGACACTGAAGGATGGAAGATTTGACACCCTCCTAGAGCATTACCATGATAGATATCAGTACTGGTAGAATCAACATAGTCTATAAATCTAGGAAAAATTGAAAAGTAAAAAATCCTATGTACATCTAGCAGCATCCATGACAGAACAGGAGAAGCCTGCATTCACAAAGTTCTTTGAGGAGCGACACATCAATTTTGCATGGTCTTATTCTAACATGCTAGGATTGGATCCAAATCACCTAATGCATCATCTATCACTACCAAAAGGAATCAAACCAATCAAACAAAATTACAAAAGATGCATCCCCACATTGCCCTGATGGTTAAAGCTGAGTTGAAGAAATTGTTGGATGCAGGATTTATCAGGTCCATAGATTATGCAAAATGGATCTCAAATATCGTGTTAGTATAAAAACTTGATAATAGCATTAGAATATGCACAAATTTCAGAGATTTAAACAAGGTGTGCCCAAAGGATGATTTTCCTCTACCGAGCATTGACATCATTGTAGATCTAATAGTAGGCCATGCCATGTTGTCATTAATGGATGGTTTCTTGGGGTACAACCAAATAGAGATAGCACTTGAAGATTAGGAAAATATGACATTCACTTGCCCTTAGGGTACATTCTGTTGGAATATCATGCCCTCCGACTTAAAAAATGTAGGTGCAACGTATCAGTAGGAAATGACCACTATTTTTCATGATATGATGCATACTTTCATGGAAGATTATGTGGATGAAATCATAGCAAAATCATACAGAAGGGAAGGACATTTGGAAATCCTTGAAAAAATATTTACTAGACTGGAAAAATTCAATGTTAGGTTGAATACCAAGAAATGTGTGTTTGGGGTAACATCGACAAAGCTCCTCGAATACATAGTGTCAAAGAAAGGAATCAAAGTGGATTTGACTAAGGTCAAAGAAATAATGGAGATGCCACCGCCTAAAAATATCAATCAATTACGGTCCCTACAAGGTAGGTTGCAATCCATCAAGAGATTTATCTCCCAGCTGGCAGACATGAGTCACCCATTTAATCATCTACTTCATAAAAATGTTTCATTGAAGTGGGATCATGACTGTGAAACAAATTTTAACCAGATAACGAAATACTTGATGTCACCTCCAATACTCATGCCACCTATGGTAGAGAGACCACTGTTACTGTATATCACAATAACTGAAATATATTTAGGAGCACTATTGGCACAGGAGGATTCTAAAGGAAAAGAACAAGCTATTTACTACATCAACAGGACACTCAACGAATATGAAATAAACTACACATTCATAGAGAAGGCTTGTTTGGTAGTGATCTTTGCAACCCAACAGGTGCGGCACTACATGTTGACTCATATAGTTAGGCTTATAGCAAAAATAGACCCATTGAAATATCTACTCAATAAAGCTACTCTAACAGGGAGATTGGAAAAGTGGGTCATGATCTTGAGGGAGTCTGACATCCAATATGTCGACAGGAGGGCCATCAAAGGACAGGTAATAGCGGATCAACTAGCTAAAGCTCCATTACAAGATCATCATCCAATGAACATTGAATTTCTAGATGCAGACATCCTAAATATTACAACACAACAATGGAGGCTCTACTTTGATGGATCATACAGACAAAGAGGATATGGTGTAGGAATCCTATTTGTCACACCTCAGGGACACACCATACCAAGATCCTATAGGTTAATGTTTCCATGTACCAACAATGTAGCTGAGTACGAAGCATTGATTATTGGCATCAAAGTAGCTATTGAATGGAAAATCACAAAAATGCAAGTATATGGGGACTCACATCTTGTCATCTCTCAGGTAAATGATGAGTATCAGACAAAGGATGAAAAGCTCATGCCTTACAAGAAAATGATAGATGATCTTAAAAATTACTTTATGGATATTAAGTTTGAGAAAATACCAAGGGAAGAGAACAAGGCTGTGGATGCCATGGTGACAATTGCTTCCCTTTTGCAAATTACCAAAAAAACAAGGTTGTTATGAGTTTATGGTGGAACAACTATCTAACCCTGCATACGATAATCCTGATTCATAGACCATATGCCAAATAATCGACACTCAAACCTCACTATATGGAGAGATCTATACTTACCTCAAGGATAATATCCTTCCTCCTAATCTCTCTAGAAACCAAAAGCATAACTTTATCCGTCAATCCGCTTGACATACATTGATTGCTGACAGCCTATAATGTCGGGGTCTAGATGGTACTTTTCTTCGGTGTTTGGAACATCACAAATCTAAAATATCCTTACAAGAGGTCCATGAAGGTATTTGTGGAACCCATTCAAGTGGGCTAACCTTAGGTAAGAAACTCCTCCATTTAGGGTATTACTGGCCGAGCATGGAGGAGTGTTATCAATATGTTAAAAAGTGTTAGAAATGCCAAATTCATGGTAATCTAATTCATGCGCCAACACAAGAGTTGCATCCTTTCACATCAACATGGCCCTTCTGTCAGTGGGGACTAGATCTGGTAGGAAAAATCAATCCATCTTCATCCATTGGACACAAGTTCATCATCACAAAAACAAAGTATTTTACAAAATGGACAGAAGTAGTTCCTTTAACAACTGTCACTGGAAAGCAGATTTCATCCTTTATACTCAACTACCTCATATGTCAGTATGGGGTACCCCAATCTATTGTCACAGTCAATGGTTGGCCTTTTAAAAACTAAGACGTCTAGGAATTATGTGAAAAATTCCATATCCAACATTGTTTCTCAACACCGTACTATCCATAGGGAAATGGCCAAGCAGAGGTCTCAAACAAGACAATTCTAAAAATACTAAAGAAAACGGTAAATGATGTTGGACATGATTGGCATGTTCAGCTAAATACTACACTACGGGCCTACAAAACTAACATTAGAACACCAATATGAGCTACACCATATGCCTTGGTGTATGGATCAAAGGCCATCCTACCCATTGAGGTAGAAATACCATCACTCTGTGTTTCATTGAAGAGTATCATTACAGATGAGGATTACAGAGTCTCTCAGCTGCAAGAACTAGAATTACTAGATGAACGTCGTCAGCAAGCTATCAATCATTTAAAGGCCTACCAACAAAGAATGTCAAGGAACTACAATCAAATGGTAAAACCTAGATTTTTTCAAGTTGGAGACTTAGTCCTAAAGGAAAACCCTAGGAATCAGTATGATAGAGAAAAGAAAGGGAAGTTTGAACCTAACTGGCTAGGTCCCTTTGTATTCATATCAGTGTATGGATCAGGAGCATATCAATTGTCTACACTAGAAGGGGATCTATTTGATGAACCTATCAATAGTATCCATCTCAGAAAGTTCTATACCTAAATCACCTAGTGCATGAATTAGTTTCTGAAAATGGTTACCTGGATGGAAACTTGGAAAACAGGCATCTTGGTACTACTGCATTTGACTCCACTTTCTGATGAAAGTTTGTTGAACTATCAACAAACTATTGTTGGAATTTTGACGAATCATTGAAAAAAATTTTGTCACTGAATTTCTGTTGGTTTCTCGACGAGCTTTAAAATGTTGAAATCACTACTGAACTTTGTTGACTGCCACCACAAAAAAGGGACCTAGTGTTCATCAGAATATCAATGAAATTTTCATCAATCTAGCAACGAACAATAGCCATAAAACACGTGGCATGCCTCTGCCAAATCATTAGAATAACATGAGACGTTTGTTGGAATTGTGACCAAGTTTCGTCGAAATTCCAACAAACATTCATCATTTTTTTGACGATCTCGCCATCAGAATGAGATCAAAATTGTGTAAGAGGTATAGCAACCTTGTCACACTTTTTTTTTGTTAGATTGGTTTGTCGAAATTTTAATGAAACATTGCAGTTTTTTTTTTTTTTTTAAATTTATTGGGAGGATTGACTTGTGGTCTCATCGACAAAGCATGAGGAAGTATATCAACGAGAGTTATACCATCGGGGTAAGTTCTGAATGTTTACCCAACCCGCTATGTCTCACCGATATATTCCCAGTGCTCATGTCGGTGAAAGAAATGATGGTCTCGCTGATGAAACTTCATCGGTGAGACTTAAACATTCAGGAAAGCATATATTTTTCATTCCAAGATGACTTGTCTTGCCAATAGATTCTCTTCATCGATGAGACCATAAGCCAATCTTCCCGATATGTCTTCTTTAGTAATCTTGATCGCTACAACAGTTTTGATGTCTCATTGATGTGCTAAAAAGTGCTTGTAACCCATAATAGGTCGGGAAGACCCATACCAGCTCATGCTGATGTGATTTTTTTGCCATAATATCTTTAATCAGAAGGATTTTCAAGAGTAGAACAAGGTGACCATGGGTAATTATATTCTGTAGGGCCAATTACATCCTTTTCTAACTCAAAATGTAGTTATTATTGAGAAATATACATGAGTAAATCATTATAAAATTTTGAGTATATCATTATATTCTGTATGGACAATTCACATAAACTACTTAGAACTGGGGAAATGCAGAATCAATGATACCTTAATTGTTGAACCAATCGTTTGAATGATACGATAAAAAACACTTGCTCTTTCAACTTCAAATGAATGCCATTAGAGAAGTGACTTATAGATGATACATGCAGCTATAGGTCTTCCATTACTAAAGCCAACATCTTCTATGATACACTTGATCAATGCATCTTGATTTTCCTAAAACCAAAATAACAAAAAAATGTAGTGTAAGGGAATAAAATAATCACCAAAGTTGTATAATATAATGTGCCTAAGCAAAAATGTGATATAACTGGAAATACAAATAGAAGAGACAGATACTCCTCTAGAAGGTCAGAATCATATACATGTTGCCTGTCAGTGAGAGTCTTCTGTGGCCTTTGCTCTCCATCAGTGAGCTCTTTCAAGGTAGACATAGGAGTCTATGAATTTTGCTAGACACATCTATTGGTTAAAATATTATTGAAAAATAATATTACTTTTTTATTATCGGGAGAAGGAGATAACTAAAATTATACATAAAAAGATATAATTTGTTTATATTGGACAACCATGAGTGTATGATCATGATGGAATTTACCATTTTAAGGCACAAAAATGGACAATACATAATGACAAGTGGAAAATTAACCTCCTTGAGTTAACATCACAAGCCAAACTAGCTTTGGTCTCTACTAAACAATGTTGCAAGATCATTTCCCACACACAAAAAATTGTGCTTCTGACAGTCCATAAATGCACCTACACAAGCAAGTACACACAATAATAGTGCTCATAAATATTCCAACCGCATTGCAGCAAGAAAGTTTAGACAAGATATTGCAGCAATATGAAGATATATTTCTATCCCTCTCAATCCTCTCTCTATCTCTTTCTATCCATATATTTCTCTACCTCTATCACAATCTCCTAAATATATATTTGTATCATAGAGCAGTGAGGTTGGAATGAAGTAAGATTTTGTGTTCCACTTTGCTATAGTAGTACCTATAGGTGCTCAGGGTCATGGTGTGTTTTTTGTGTTTATCAACACATCTCTCGTGGGTACTTCCTGCATTTGTTTTATGCACATCAGGATATCTTTTGTGAATAGTCCCTGCATTTTTTTTAGGAAAATTGGTATATTTTTCATGCATGCTTCTTGTGTTTGTTTTAGGAAAATCAATGTATGAAAATAACATCCAAAAATAGATGCTCGGTTACTCGGGTGAGCAATAAGTATTTTATTCAATTGTAAATTGGCTATTCCAGATATTGACCTTTAAAGTGTTGGTCCAGAGGAATGTAGGAAAAGGAGCTTCGTTTGCTTCAATAAGTTCTACTGCTTCAACAACATGGAACATCTGAAGTTTGGAGACCACAATTTATAGTCATTCCACACAATATCACCTCATTTAACTTTATTCTGAAATTCACTAAGCTGCAAACAAAGTGCTAAAATGGCAATGAAACAAAGCACTGGAATAAATAATAACAACAAAATTCCAAAAATTCAGGCTTCAACCTCGAGGAAGGTTTGGATCAAATAGTCATTGTAGCCATAATATATAGACAAATCTGCAACAAGCCGCTCAGTATAGTCCTTCCTAGTAGACCCTTTTTTCCTTAAAGCTTTAAAATTGGAGATAATTCTAACAACTGATGGAGAAAGGATCAATATGTATCATTAATGAACACTATCAAACATAGTCTAAATAGATGTAACAAGTGATGCCTTGTAATCTTGAAAACAATGCAACAACAACCAAAATTAAAACATTACCCTCTTTTATTCTCCTCTTAAGGTTTGGGAGGTCAGGTGGGCACTTCCCCTCTTCTTCAAGCTCCTGAAAATTAATACAAAACATATGAAAAAATTTTCATGGTTAAGTGGAAGCCTCCCATCAACAACAAGATCCAAATATCATTGTATCTATCTCAATCAAGCCTCTAAACCTTTTAGAGCTGTCAATTTTTCCACTAACCTGTTATGCACAAAAGTTAAATTTTAGAGTTATGTCACCACTAAAAACAAAAGAAACAGAGCTTTGAAACCAAATCCACACACAACACAATGTGGTATTCATAGAAATCCATACAAACAATCTAAACTCAAAACATTGGAATGGAAACAACTTCAAATTATGATGCAGGGCATGGATTCACTTTACTCAACTGGAGGCATATTTCACAATAATGGGTTCTTCATCTAAAACATTTGTACGAGGTTCAAATATTAAACAGATTGATGAAAGATAGAGGAATTAAAAAGATACTTGGATGTAGTTGGATTGAAAGCCGTAAAATGGTACATGTTTTTTGTGTAGGAGTCATATCACATCCACAAACATGGTAGAGCTATGCAAAGCAGGATAAATTGGCTTGGAAAATGAAGGCATCAGGGTATAAAGAATCAATTTTTTGCCACCATAGTGAAAATTTAGCACTTTCTTTCATTTTTGCATATTGGTTTGATGCTTCAAATGATGCATTTCTTATATTCAAAAGTTCATTACCTTATTGAGCTTTTTTTTTTTTCAAGAATAGTTTAATATTCTCTACTTAACAAGGCCAACCACATGACGGTGGAAGCTCATTTGGCCCCTCCGCCCCCTCACATCACTCTCAATTCCCCATACCTAATCATATAACATTAATCATTCATTCATCCATTAATAACATATAACATTCATTCATTATCATATAACATTCATTCATTAACATATAACATTCATTCATTAACATATAACATTCATTCATAATATGATTACGATCACTTTTTTTTTTTTTGTTTCTTTTTTGAAGCTAAAAAAAGATTAAGTGGAGTATCATTTTCTAAATCATCTGTCCCCCCTTCAATTGTTATGCCCTCTGCTTGTGATCTTAATGTACGCCTAGTCGTGTACTCACGATGTGGATGCCGCTGCAAGGAGGGGTCTGCTGCAATAACAAAGAAATATTAAATTGATATGTTTTATTATTATTGTTACAAGTATTTAATTAATTAAAAGAACATTAGAGTGGTTCTCTTTACTTGATGGGGCTACATCATGTTCCTAATCTTCTCTTATAGCCTCATGCTCAACATGTTGAACACCATCTAAATGTTGATTTGGAGTTGAAACACGAAAGGTTACATTAATTAATACACCAATTGAAATTAAATATGTTTAAAAGAACATTAGAGTGGTCCTGTTTACCTAATGGGGACACATCATGTTCCTGATCTTCTCTAGCTTGATCATGCTCAAAATTTTGATCACGCTCTACATGCTCTAAAGTTGAAACACGAAAGGTTACATTAATTAATACACCAATTGCAATTAAAGATGTTTAATTGTATTAATCCATACTGTGTTTTGTATAGCACATGAACACATCCAGTACCAGAATGGACACCATGACCTTCATCTGTAGGTTGTGCTCCACCCTCACTAGGCCGTATTCCAATTTCATGTGCAGTATTATCATTGCTTGTCTATTTAAAACAAATAGGCACATAATTACTTTATGGTGTAAATTAATATTGAATAGATTTCACAAGTATTCAATTTTAAATAAACTTTATTGAATTTATTTACTTGCGTGTCAGATGTAGTGGAAGATTGTGTTTTCCCAGTCAAGACTCTTAAGTGTTCAGCCACAACTCCATAGCCTTGCTGGAAGGCAATCTTCAGGTCCTCTTCTGTGGGCACTCTATTGAATTTAGAGCCCTACATTTTTGCATAAGATCATGAAGTTTGATTCTATGGTGTGATAAAACCAAAATTGTTTACAATTTATTATTTGGATGTAATATTTCATTTATTGATACTTACAATTCGTGTGGCTAATTTCATATAACCACTAGAGCCAGGTTTGTGTTGCCCGTGTTTTTCTAGTCTTTCCTTTGTCGCCTTTGATGTGTCAGGCAACCTATGAAAATTTTGAAATACATTAGATTATGTAAAAAGAAAGAGTAATCAATATATAATTACATTATTGATAGTATCACATACCTTCCTTGGCCTGGTGGTGTCTTTCCTTTTTTCTTTTCAGCCTTCTCCTTTCCAGCTGACACCAATTCCTTCCAATCCCTCTTCGAAATCATGGGGGGACACTTGTAATTTTTGTTCTTCTTTAAATGTGACCTATATTGGTCCCTCACATACTTTAGATAGGTACCAACTTTCTTAAGAACCTTCGTTTGGTTGAATGTTTTATCACCAAAGAACACAACTAAATAGTTAATGAGCTCATCTTTTAAATCTTCATTTTGGGTATTCCACCGTGTACGTGTGGTGGGCCCGAAGAGATCCAATGTAATATCACTTATATGTTTATAAAAAACATCATTTCCTGCAAAATGATCATGGCATCATTAGTCTAAAAAGAGTGATCAGTAAGTAAATTTCAATTGCATTATATATAATAATAATTAAAAATTTTTAAAGTACATACCTAAGACTTCTGTCTTTATGGGAATGAAATCCTTGGTCACCACAAATGTGATCGACAATGTTCCCGTACTAGTAATATGGGAAGATCTAGGAAGTGTTGCTAAAAACTCACCAGTACTAGTGGGCTCTACATCCCCAGGTACATGTCCTAATGCATGTTCTGGCATGTGTTCACTGCGAGAGGGTGCACTACTTGATGCCTGCATGGTATGTGTTTCTGACATTTTAGATGACAATATAGGAATAGATGATGGGGTCAGATGATGTGATGTATGCGTAGGAAGATCATGATCAACACTTGTACCAACCCCTACTCAAGCAGCACCTGCAATACCCTGATCATGGCCAACAACATCATGAGGATGCAGAAAATATTGTAAAAACAACACATATTTTAGTTCATGACATAAAAGAGTACAAAATATAAAACCATGAATGAACTTATGTTATAATTAAAGACCTCATGATAGCTTACTTGCAATTTTTGTGCTCTCTCAATCAATATTTTAACCCTCTCTCTTATCTCATCTGTTTGAGGCACTATGAATAACAACTTAAGGATTTCTTCATTGCATTTTTTGGGTCTTCCTTATCATATTGAGAGGGTTTGCTGAATATGTGATGTCATCATCACATAATATTGACTGCACCTCCCTATGGATGCTCTCCTCTACTACTGGTGCCTTTCCCCAATCTGCCGACTGCAACAAGAATATTAAAAACATTATTGAAATTAATCCAATAAACTTATAAAAAAAACATAATAATAAAACATTTTAATTGTATGTAATTTGTACAATTACAATGAGGTAAACCTATCAGGTAGAAGTGCCTGAAGATGCATCACAATTTGTGCTCTGGGGCAGAGCCTTCCCCGTATGATCAATGTTCTGCTATGACAAAAATTAAATATAAAAAAACATTACTGAAATGAAACCAATAGACTTACGAAAAAAAACATAAGAATAAAATGGTATATTGGAGTCATTAATTGGAGGTTGGGTAAAATGGTACATATTACATACCACCCCCATAGTAACCATGTTTGTAACTAAGTGATTCAAATTGTAATCAATTAGCAACTCTTCCCCTGCAGTTATTGATTTTTTCGCACATACGAATACACGGTTTCCCTCACGAGCCTTGAATATGCAATTGGGTTGCTTATTTGTTGACCCAGGTTGTGTACTATTTATAAACCCTACAATATTCCTTGATGCTTTTGGCCTTCCGTCAATCTACATAGCCACTCCTTTATTTTGACCCTTATCTTTTAGCTGTATATAATTTGTTGACAGTGCATACGTATGTATACTTCGTGTATATCGAACCAACTGCATCCAATCTTTGTAACTGTAACAGGGTCTGACATACTCCATCAATTCAGTAACTTTGTTGTAACAAACCTGTATGCCGTCCATGCAAAATAAGCCCAAACCATGTAATGATGATGGTTCTATGCGATATATCCTCTCGTTGACACAAAAATCAGTGTTTATTAGAGGAAGTTCCTTGGGTACCCATTGTTTCCGTAGATTTTTGTACCTCAAGGGCACCTCGATGTCGCCTATGCTCTCATCATCATAAGAACATGACCCCCCTTCAGCAAGAAAAAATTCCATGCGTTTACGAAATTTTATTCTAATCTTTTGACCTCTAGTTGATCTCACTCTTTTAGACCTACTACATGTCTCGCTTTCCTCTTCTCTTCCTGAATATCCCTCGCTCAAGGAAGAAAGATTTGACAAATACTTATTTGGTGGTACCTACACTCATAAGGATGTTGGATGACTTTATTTCATGGTGATGTGATCCCAAGGTGACATTATGATGAATCTATCATTTCATCACTAGAATTTGACAGGTTATAAGGTAATCAAGTCTTTATAGATTGCAAGTTATTGTTACTACCGTCCAAATGTGTCCATCACAAACCAAATCTACTTAATTTTTTAACTCCCAAACTTTGTAACAAGTGTTAAATGTGACTATGGTCCACTAGTTACACAACCAAGGCCTCAAATGTATTCTGTAATTGTAATGAAAGGACTTTTTTCTCTTCATTCAATTAAATAAACTTGAAGGGAAACACCACCAAGTGGTTTATTGGACACCTACATGACTAAAAATAGTAGCAAATTTACATTTAATTTCCATATGTCTAAGTGGTTAACGGGGAGGGAGTGTGTACTAGGCCTGGTTAAGTCATCATAAGTTTATGCTTTGGCAATAAAAATTGTTTAAGTCATCTTAAATCCTCCTATGTCTAATTGCTAGGAGACTTTTGGTATATTTTAAGGTAGGATGAGTGGTTGCATCAATGTTATAGTTCTCTACGACAAGGTTTCAACATATTCAAATAGTGAAGGTTAGTGCTTATAGTCATTTGAAACAACATTTTCATTATGTATGATGGTAGGATTTGATAACTTAAAAGAATTGGCTACCCAACAAACTTAAAGTTAAAAGAAAATTTTTCAGTTTAAGGGGTTATCACTTTCTTTCATCTTTGCATATTGGTTTGATTCTTCAAACGATGCATTTCTTATGCCACTTCTATCATATTGTATTCCCATCCCATTGCAATTGTTGATACCAAAATTTCATATCAAATACCACATTCTTGAAGCAATTTTATGTGTTTTTATTATTTTTCTGAAGTTCTTTTATGTTTTATGGATCCGTACAAGCTTGAAATGCTCTGAGATCATTGGTGTAGATAAATATATGTGTTCCCTTTCATTTTCATTTGTTTTGAAGTGCTAAATCACTATTTTGTGGGAGAAAACAATCAAATACAAGGACTACCCTATTTTGCCTATGTAAGGGTTTGAGGGCTAAATAGAAATGACATCCACCAATCCACCCACTGTCTTGGAACTGTAACTCATTGGATTGGTGTGCAACATGGTATGATAGAGGTTCATTGCATTTAGGGGTCTGTTAAAGCAAGAAACTTGGCATTGAATTGATGCCCTAAGGTTGATAGGGGAAATTTTCTTGTGAATTTGTGGTTGTTAAGTCAGGGTTTGTCAATTTTATGGATATATTGGAAGAGTCATGGTGACACTATTTTATGGTCCAATCTCTACTTCAAAACAAAAATATCTCTAACAACTCTAAGAGCTATAATGGGATGGCCACCATCCTAGGAAAGATTCTTCATTCTCACTTTTAGGTGTTAAAATTTAACAATACCTTGATTGATGAAAAAGCCCAAAGAGCCTCTCTGCATGGTATCCAAGTACACATAGTAGCGGTCTTCTCTTATATGGTTGGACATGATTTATAGAACTTAGCTAGGAATTATTCATTTAACCTAAGGTTTTCTCATAATTCCATCATTGGAAAAGTATGATCAAATTCTTCTATTATGAAGAATTGGTCTATGTGCCTCTAGTAATCACTATAAATGTTTCTAAGGATAAAATGACTAATTGCATCAGGTAGGAGAGAATCAACTTTGATTTCTTCAAAGATTATATTCCTCTATTCATAAGTTTTAAGGGTTGTGTGTGGAGGAGGTTATCACTACCAAGAAGGGAGGAGACCTTTCCTTGCATATGTTTGTGGTGGAGGTATTAAAGAAGAATTGTATGCCTCTATTTCCATTCATTAGATCTAGCTTAGCCTAGCATATACTTGGAATAAGTCTAAAATTGCTTAAGAATCATGCGATGAAGGCTATGTGTGATGAAATCCTAGACCTTTGGGGGTGCCAATGTACGATAAGATCTTTGGAAACTAGGCATGAAAATTGTAGGTTAAAGAGAATGGGGGTGCCAAACTTACAGTACTCACTGTCCCTTGGTTGTCAATTTTCCCTGAGTGCCCTCAACCTCATCCTCGATGCTAGTATTGATCTTGTTTTCACTCCAAAGTCTTCCTCAGCACTGGTATTGACCTTGTTTTCACTCTGCTCCTTGTCGACGCTGGTATTGACCTTGTTTTAACTCCAAACTCTTCCTCGACGCTGGTATTGAACTTGTTTTCACTCCTCCAAAATCTTCCTCGATGCTGGTATTGACCTTTCACTTCTCCAATTTGATGAGCTACAACCTGGTTTCATTAGGTTTTAGAGTATGTTAATTAAATTGAAAATTATGGCGCTATTTAGCTAGGTTTTAATATTCTACAATATAGTTAAGTATATATTAGTTAAATATATATTAGAAATATTAGATTTATATTTTGTAGCTCATTCTTATAGATTAATAATAGACATTCATGTTCTTTCTTCATGAAAGTATATATTCTATATTTTCCTTGGTGTTCTTCCAATACAAAATATAATTAATATAATATATATTTAATATAATAGTAATATTAGATTAAATTATATATAATATAATTATATTTATTATTATATAATAGTATATATAGGCTTTTACCTGATATTTTAGAGGATTTACCATTACACTATAGTTGGTTTACCATTAAATGGAAATTGAAACTTTTTTTCCAATGACACAATAGTGGTTTCCAGGCATGCGATTTGTTTCAAGCTCAAATCTCACAATATATGTAGCCTATTAGCTAATAGAAAGAGATATAGAAACTAAAAATATAGAGAATGAGAGAAAGAGATGAACTTAGATAGATAGGGAGAGAGAGAGAGAGCATGGGAGAGAGAAATATAAGAGATACAAAGGAAAAGAGAGAGAGGAAAAAGAGAAACTAAATTTTGATTGGTTGTTTCATGTCAACAATCCAAGGATGGCATGTGTCCTTGGGGAGTTATGCTCAAGGTAGCATGCCATTTGATTAAAGATATGATAATTCTCCTTTAAGACCTCTTCAATGTACCCATTGCACACTTAAGGAGACAAAGATAAATATAGGGAAGAAAATATAGAGAGAGAGAGATAATGAGAAACATACAAATAGAAAGGGAGACAAAGAGATAGAGAGGTAGAGAGATAAAGAGATAAGGACGAATAGATAGAGATATAGGGAGGGTGATTGATATATCTCTCTGTGTTGCTCTCTATCTCCCTAAACCCTAAACCCTAAACCCTCTTCTCTATCTCTCCCCATCTTCTCTATCTCTCCTCCTCTACCTATATATATCCCTTTCTCTCCCTCCCCCTCTCTATCTCCCCCTCTCTATCTCTCACCATCTCTAGTCCCTCCCTATCCCCCTATCCATCGACTCTCTATTTCCATCTCTCTTCCTTTCTCTTCCCATATATCTCCATCTCGATTTCTCCTCCCATATATCTCTATCTCTATCTCTCTATAGCTTCCACTATCTATGTCACTCCCTCTTCCCCCCTCTATCTATTGAGCTATCTCTCCCTCTCCCCCCTTTCTCTCTCGTTCACTCCATCTCTCCCTCCATCTCTCCTACTCTATATCTCTATCTCTATTTCTCTTTTTATCTCCCTCTTAGTCCTCTCTCTATCTCTTTCTATCCATATATTTCTCTACCTCTATCACGATCTCTCTTATCTCTTTCACCATCCCCCTCTATCTCTCTATATCACCCTCTTCTCTATCTCCCCCCCTCTTCTCTATCTCTCCTCCTCTACCTATCTATATCCCTTTGTCTCCCCCCCTTCTCTATCTCCCCCTCTCTATCTCTCACCATCTCTCCCTCCCTATCCCCCCAATCCATCGACTCTCTATCTCCACCTCTCTTCCTTTCTCTTCCCATATATCTCTATCTCTCTCTTTCTCTCCCCATCTATCTCTATCCCCCCATATATTAAGTAAGAAGCCATTACCCTTTCTATCTCTATCATCCTTGTGATTACTCATTGTCCGATGAAATAAAAAGGTTTTTAAGGCCTGCATATTTGGAGATTTTTAGGCAATTGGACTATTTAGATGTTATGAATCTGAGTTCTTTCGGAAAGCACACATTTATGCCTAGTATATTATGCTTCGGTGATTTAACTGTATTAGCAAGGGATGGATATGATATGGTTCTCAAAAAATTGCTGCAATACAACATGAAGAAGGGTATGTTGGAACTATAATTTTTTAAAAAAATTATAATGATTTACTCATGTAAATTTCTCAATAATAACTACATTTTAAGTCAGAAAAGGATGTAATTGGGCCTACAAAATATAATTACCCATGGTCACCTTTTTCTACTCCTGAAAATCCTTCTGATCAAAGATATTGTGGAAAAAAAATCACATCGACATGAGTTGGTATGGGTCTTCCTGACCTATTATGGGTTACAAGCACTTTTTAGCACATCGATGAGACATCAAAACTATTGTAGCGATCAAGATTACTAAAGAAGACATATCAAGGAAATTGGCTTATGGTCTCATCAATGAAGAGAATCTATCGGCAAGACAAGTCATCTCAACATGAAAAATATATGCTAGCCCAAACGCTCAAGTCTCACCAATGAAGTTTCATTGGCGAGACCATCATTTATTTCACCAACAAGAGCACTGGGAATATATCGGCGAGACATGTGCCATCAGTGTAAATCCTAAATGTTCACCTAGCCCACTAAGTTACACCGATAGGAGGATATTGACAGGAGTTCTGGAGACATATTCAAGACCAAAAGAAAATTTATCGTTGAGACTTATAACTTTAGAGGAACCACTGAATGTGTTAGCAATACTAAAAGTCAGGCCAATGAAGAAACAAATGAACCAAAATTATTGTCGGGGTGACTCTTGGTGATGTATATGGGAAAAATGTTAACATTAGTCAGATGTGTAGAGTGTTACCCTGATCAACAGAGTATTCAGTGAACGTTGGTTGGGGCCTAATGTATAGATCGCCCAAACTTTGAAGGTGTCTTGCCGACCAGTTCATTTAATGTGTTATTGACAAGACTTATAACATCATAGGAACCACTAAATGTGTTAGTGATACTAAAAGTCAGGCCGATGAAGAAACAAATGAACCAAAATGATTGTCGGGGTGACTCTTGGTGATGTATACGGGACAAATGTTAACATTGGTCAAATGTGTAGAGTGTTACCCCGATCCACAGAGTATTCAGTGAATGTTGGTTGGGGCCTAATGTATAGATCACCCAAAGTTTGAAGGTGTCTTGCCGACCAGTTCATTTGATGTGTTATCGGTGAGACTTATAACATCGAAGGAACCACTAAATGTGTTAGTGATACTAAAAGTCAGGCAGATGAAGAAACAAATGAACCAAAATGATTGTCGGGGTGACTCTTGGTGATGTATACGAGACAAATGTTAACATCGGCTAGATGTGTAGAGTGTTACCCCAATCAGTAGAGTATTCAATGAACGTTGGTTGGGGCCTAATGTATAGATTGTCCAAAGTTTGAAGGTGTCTTTCCAACTAGTTCATTTGATGTGACAGTAAGGAATTCAAAAATATATTACATTCATGCCTAGAGTTAAAACATTAATGGTGCCACGAAGCACATGTAATTTCATAAATTGAAAGGAAATTGTTGCAAAATGAACATTGTTGTGAATTGGTAGCGAAGGAAACGAGGAGAAAAACAAAGGGATAGAGAATTGTTTTAGTTGAAAGACCTCAATAAAAACTAGTAAGTCCTCCGCATTTTAACTTTTTCATTTCTACAATTTTAAGTGAGTAATATGGAAGCCACTAGCTCGGGGAAGTTGAAAGGTAGAAAACAAAGTGAGAGTAGTCACCCAAAGAGTAAGAAGCAAAAAGTTAAGTCTGAAATTGAGCCGAAGGGTGTTGAATGAAAGTTGAATCAAGATTTAATTGCTGGATCTGGGCCTAGAGGTAGGCACTTCGTGAAACTAAGGGAAAAAGTGGAAGAATTGGATGAAAAATGCAAGCACATAGGAGATATTTGGACCCCAATAAGAGGCTATGAATTGTTTAGATTCCACTTTCAGTGAAGAGATCATTTTGAGCCAGTTTGTAATCCGTGGCATCTAAATTTGGGAAAGATGGTTTTCCCTAATGTGTTTGTCAATACAAAGCTGGTAAAATTGTTGGCCACCCACTATGACTCAAAACTTAAGGCCATATGCGGACCATTTGGGAAACTATTCATATACATATTAGAGGCTTCAATAAGTGAGGTTTTTAAGTTGGAAGGGTGGTGTAATGAGAAAATTGTGAATGGAGAGTTGGAAAAGGAGTTTTGGAGAATGGACACCACTTACAAGGGCTGGAGGTTTCCCTTACATAGAATTAAACAAGATGGTAAAACTGTCCCACTTGACAATGGCGATGGGCCTCCATTCCATGTGGACTTATTCGAGCCCTATATGAGATATACCTATTTCTCAGTAGGACAAGTGTTGGGTATGGAAGTTCCTGAGTATATGTCCATTGTTCCCATGGTAATTGCAGCTGACATTCAATGTCATAATTCTAGGTTTTTTTACTATGCTTCATTTGTCTCCAAGGAACTCGACTTAGCATTGATGGCAATCAAGAATAAATCCCCTGTTTTGCACCTTAGGCATTATTCTCTTTTAATGCATCTAGTATTGTACTTTTGAAAAGAGTTAGGTATTTGGCCAGAAAAGTTGAAGGTTTCACAGTTTGATAAAGAGGAAAATTGTTACCCATTCAATTGTGGATTGCCATTTGGGATAGTAGGTTTGGTAATTCCAGTTTCCTGTATTTTGAAGAATATTTTGTAAAGCCAGTATATGAATTCTATAGTCATCCTTGTGCGCGCTCATTGTTTGATGAAATAAAACACTTCCTCAAACCTAAGGACTTTAATGGACCAATTGATCACAATTAGGGAGACTGGTATTGCTTGGAATATGCTACTATTGTAAGGGTGTTTGGTTTTGAGGATTCTCCATTCATTTTTCCTAAAATAGTCCCGGATAGGATTGCATATTTGGAAATTGTAAGACAAATATATTTTTCTAGTTTCATGAATTTTGGTTCATTCAAGAAATAGGCATTTATGCTTAGTACTCTGTGCTTTGGTGATTTTATCGTGCTTATAAAGGAAGGATATGATTTGATCCTTGAAAAATTAATGGAGTATAATATGAATAAGGTTCCACCAAGAAAAGGTTTTGATCCAAAGGAATATATCAATTTTTCCAAACAAAGGATAAAATTTGGAGGATATGATCATGTGCCTTATTAGTTTGATGACATGATTAGAAATTTGGAGGTAGAGGAAGCACAAAGAGTGGTGGAGGAATACAATCAAGGGTTGTCGGATACAGGGTTCCCTTTTTCTAGAGATGAGAAATTTGGAGAAGATATGCCACGAGACCTACCCAATAGGATTTCTAGATTAAAAACTCAAGATTACAACTACCCTCCTAGAGAACCAAGTGTTGAAGAGAGCCAAGATACATACACCAGAGAGATGGAATATAGGTCATTTGTAGTAGAAAATGAATTTGTGAATTCTTCAGAATTTAAATCTTTCTTGTATAAGCAAAAGGGCAAGGAGATAAGGGAGACAATTGATAATATTACACCAAGCAATGAGGAGCAACTACTAAATAATTTGAAATTAACTATGGATGGAGAAATGGCTAATATGACCCTCGAGAAAGGAAGGAAAATGTTAGAGGATGTTGGAGTTATGATCTTTCCAGGGTTCGATTTGAATTCTGCATTGGTATTTGATAGCTTCTTAAAGGATAATAGTGCCACACACAAGCTTAGTCCAGAGTGGGTGACAAAAATATATGCTGGATCCAAATATAACCCAAATGAAGGATCACTCATGATATGGGCCTTGTATCCACCTCATAGAAAGTCAATGGTGATTGATACTGAGAAAGAATTTGGACATGTCATGACTCTGAAGGTTGGAGAGGTAGATCCTGTGGCGACTGCAAACATTGGGATTAATGTGGAAAAACTGAATAAAGCCCAAATAAAAATGTTGATCAAAGAAAAGGAAATGTACAAAATGAGTAATGAAAGGATCATGAGAGAAAATGATCATTTGAAGGACATGCTAGGAGTCATAATGGGACCTCCTAAATTAATAACACATGGTGAAAGCTCACAGGTAAAAGATCATTGGGAGGAGTCAACTACATATTCACAAGGTAAATATGATACACTTGCTGCAATAATCAAAAAAGGTAGGCCAGCTTAATGATTTCGTTGAATAAGCTATCGGGAGCATATTCAAAGAACCATGTTACCGGGTAGGAACACAAGAGAATTGATGGAAGGATTCAAAGAAATTTTTGAGAATTAAATGAAAGAGAGGTTCCTGACAGTATGGCCATTGGTATCATGGTAACCAAATTATAAAGAAACATAGGGACTATTATGAGGAACTACGAGAAGATGCAAAGGGGTTGGTTGATGTTACGAATATGGGACTGCCTACACTATTTGAAGATGGAGAAAATTTGAAAGAGATAGCCAAGTGGATTAAAGAATGTGAATTGATGCTATAGAGAATTTTGGAAAATGCTACAGGGAAGGATTCAACATTGGACGAGAGTTGCGAGTAGAACGAAAGGATGATAAAGGTGGAAATATCAGCCAGGAACGCATTCAGAGATGCCAATACTCATGAATGACAAGATTATCTAGATCATTTATCAAATGTTCATCTATGGCTAAATAGAGCCTAATCTCTTGTTTTAATTAGTTAAGTAAAATAAAAAAATTGTGAAGGGACGTGTCCCTTCCAAGTTTTGATGTATTTATATCTTTTCCATAGTAATGCAACAAATATAGGTATTAGGAGATATTCAGTAGATAACTTTCTAGAAAAATTCTTTCATATACATAAACTCAGATGCATGCATTTTGATGGAGTAAATGAAGATATCTAAGTCACATAATAAGATTTTGGTATCAGTTGTTTGTTAAATTTATGCAGTTATTTGATTGTCTCCATTCTGATGCTTCTCTATTGTTTAAATTGATATAACAAGTTTATACTCTATTTATCATTGTACATTTTCTATATATGTGTGATCTGGTTATTTGGTTCTCTCAAGTAGGGATTAAAATATTTCAATCAATCACAACAATTGGGAAGTGTTAGTTGGATTAATAAGAAGAATCACATAACTAGAATTTCCATTCTATCTCAAGAAGAGTTTGTCAATTATTCACTTACATGTTTACACAAGTTGTAAACAATTTATGTGTCTGAAAGTTTGAATTATTGCCATTATTGAAATCCACATTTGTAGATATTCATTATACTCCATATACCCAATAAGGCACCGGTCTCCCCTTGTCCATCCATAAATCTAATTCATTTTATACATTTTTTTAACTGAACATATTTCTCATTTAGTTCATGTTAGATTAGGATCACATCTATTCACTATAAACTTGCCATTGTGGATATATTACTATAGTTAAATAACATCAATTAAGTCTGCTTAGTTAGTATAGGTAGACCCACCTAGGTTCAACAGCACCAAAAGAGAAGGCTCGAGTCATTAAGCCTTGTATGTTACCCTAAAGCATACCAAGAGATTGGAAACCTCTTGTGGTTTTTCAACTAGCATTTTTGAGTGCTAATAGGGTCCACCGCAAAAAGGATTTGATCCAGATACATATGCATTTACTGTTTTCATTTTTTTCTCATGTAGTTTAATAGTTTGATTGATTTCATATTATATGTGTTGAAGACTTTAGAATTTCAATTACATTAATTTATGTATATTTTGTATCTATAACAGTACAAAACCATATGCTCTTTGATTTACACTTGCATTTAGAAATACACATTTATATACATAGATATAGATTTCTTTAATGATATGTTGCATTTATTGTTCTAAGAGAGCAACCAGTAATTGCATTTACATTTACATTTTCAAATACATATACATACATACATACATATATATGTGTGTGTGTGTGTTTGTGTGTCATTTATATTAAGTGTTCAGACACAACCCATTAGGTTTGCACATGGATAAAAATTCATAAAATCATATTTCCCATACATATTTTGTTGAAACCTAGGCTTGAACCTCTCATTTCACATGCTTTTCTTCACAAAACTCTTGAGGACAACAACTATACCTTCTTTATTTCTCATCCTATGCCCTATTCATGCATCCTACAATTACAAAAGTATCCATGGGGCCTCTTACACAAGCTACAATACTCACAAAAAATGTAAGAGCCCCTTTATATCATGTTTGGACTATAAAACCCTCAAAAATAGGGTAACTGGGCTGTATGCAAAGAAATGAAGCTTTCTAACTCAAATCAATGCCTTAAGCCCTCAAATTAGATTCAAATCAAAGATAACACATATCTTCACAACATGGAATTAATTTCACATCAAAATATGGCTGTATGTGATCGTATAGTGCCACAAAATAGGAAAAATATAGAAATTTTGAAGAAAAACACAGATTTTTGAATGTCAAGAGCTTGTATTTTAAATCCTCAACCATCAACAACCATTACAATGATCACTTTATGCCTTTTAAAGGCATTTACACCTCAACCATTGAACAACCACCTCTACAACTGACTTTTTAATCTTTTATGATCACATGAAACATAAAACACACTAATTTCAAGGTTGTTAACATCACTATTGAAATGTTTTAATTTTTTGAGCTTTCAAACATTAAAAAGTACATCATTAAATTAATTATGTAATGGCATAAAAATTAAAAATCATGAATTAATTATGTAACCACATAATTCAAATATAATTCTATCAATAAATTAATATCAAATAGATAATATAATCACATAACTCATACATTTCAATGTCATTGATCTTCTTCTTCATCCAACTCTTTGTCTATATCATCTGATCCAGATTCGACATTGTAAGGATTGGTCATATCATCATCATCTTCATTGATATCAATTTTGATAATGTCATCATCCACACAGATATCATCTTCATGAACATTAACTCCTACATCATCATGATCTAGTTCCTCCTCTTCGACATCTTTGTCAGGAACATCATCAACTAACTGTTGATCTTGATCATCATCTACATCATCTTCTAGTTCTTTAGTATCTTCTTCTTCCACCACATTATACTTTACCAGCCTTCCTCTTGGATCATGTCTAACAATAAATGACCAACCCGATTTACCTGGAACCTCTGAGTAAAATACCCGCTCACATTGGCTTGGAAGAACATAGGGTTCATTTCCAACTCGCTTGATCGACCTTGTATTAACCATGGTAAATCCATCATCATGTTCAATAACAGTTCTCTCGGGATCATTTTAATTCAATTGTAGCCTATACCATAGGATGATGAACATAACTAATTTGAAGGACTTAAAGTCACACTCAAGTATATCATCCAAAATCCCATAGTATTGATTTTATGAGACTTTTGGATGTATGTCACTTCTAGATGAAACATTAGTCACTTGAAAGACTACAGTTATACTAGAATCACAAGTTTTCTTCATTTCATCCAACTTTTTGATTCAAAATTTATGACCATTGCACCACATAGCCTTGTGGTGTTTCACCTGCAATATGTCAAACATGTAAAAATTATTGCAATATCGTCAATTGATAAACATATTTATTCTTGGCTGAATGTATACAAATAAAAAAATCTCAATATATATATTAGTGTAGGAGCACTTAATTCTTGTGAATTCCTTCAAAAGGATAATATGTTAAATTTACATGTTTAAGTCTAAATTTGTGTGTCAAGGCCATGAAAAAGCTAATTTGAATGTAATCAAATCATAAAAGAAGTCACTAGGAGGTGAAAATGCAAAAAAATGCAAATAACGCAATATTATGTAAACAAAAAGGCATAAATCAAGCATATTAGGAGATAAGAGGTAGTTTGAAGTGATGAGAAGTTAAAAAAGGAAGTTATTAAGAGGGAAAAATTTATAAAAAGCATGGAAAGGCATGGAAGAGCAGAATCTTGAAATTCTTGTAACAAAATCTTGAATAAAAGCCCTATTTTTCTGAGTTATCAAGCATTCTTTCTATTTCTCCTAACTTGTATTGCTAATTTGGTAACATCCAAGAGTTAATTCTTGTGTAATATAATTTGAGAAAGAGTAGTTTTCATTGTCAAAGAGTCTGAAAGTTAGTTTTAAGTAGCAAAAGAATCAAAGACAATCCTGTGTCTCGGGCATAGTTAGTTTCATTGTGATTTTGAGAGTCCCTAAAGAATTTTAAGGCCCATCCCATGGATTTAAGCCTAGTAGAAATGGTGGGATGGGATAATTAAGGTGTCCTTTATGTGATTTTGTTTTGTGTGAGTGCAGGGTATCAAGAATATGGTGTTGTGTTGTTGATTTAAAGTTAATTTTCTGAGTTTTCCTCTTGAAAATGAAGGTTTCTAGCAGGGTATTGGAGAAATAATGTATGCATGTCCAAGGAGATGTTTCTAAAGGAATTTGGAGACATAATGGAGCATTTTTCAATGGTTGTCCGGAGTATTGGAGGCTTGTAAGGGTGATAATCACAAAACCCTCACTGTTTTGGGTGTTTCCAACCTAAAATTAAGGGTTTGAGTATACACTTTCTAAATGGTTCTTTCAATCTTTGAAAGTGGATAAATCTGGTGTTTTGTGACCTTTACTTTGACTTCTTGAGGTTTTCTAACAATTTGGAGTTGGAAAAAAGGTGGATGCTTTGTAAAATATCCCTATTCTAGTAGCCTTTCTTGGGCGTACAGTCTGAAATCTGCTAGTTTCTCCATTATAAATCATTCTGAGTTTTTGATATGATGATATGGGCATTAAGAGGTCTCTAAATGTGCCTTTGGATCTTGGTTTTGAACCTAGTGTGAGTGGTTCACCTGATCTAGGGTATGGAGGTCTATTGCTAATTAATGTTTAGATTTCATGGATAGTGGAAATCTGTGTACAGGGAAGTGAGTGACCTTAAATACTTGAACCCTGTCATTTGGATGGAGTACAGTAGAATTTATGCTTGAATAAGGTTGTAAAGGCAGTGAATATTGTTTTGAGAATGATGATTCTATTGTGTCTTGGTATCTTTACAGAGCAGGTAGATCTGATATTTATACACTGATGTATTGAATTGATTTCTCTCAAAAGAAAGTTGTATAAGTTTTGAGGAAAAAGAAAGTGAATTAAGAATTTGATCTTCTACTGATTATATTTGGGTTTGATTTACCCTCATGAAATGATGTTTTTGGTGTTGTTGTTGGATCCTCTACATCATATATACATCAATATAATTGAAAATAAATAAATAATATGGGTGATTAATATATTTATACGTACCTGTTTATCTCTTAAACCATATGCTAAATCAATTTCCCTTTGTGTAACATTGGAATCTCCACTATGATGACCTTCTTTAACCAATGAAGCCACACCTTCCCATTTTAATGCACGACCAAATTGTTGACATCGTTCAATCCCTACCGTCATCCAATCAAGATTGTTTGCGACGTACAAATGTAGTGCATCCCAGTCTCGACCAACTGTATAAAAAAAAAATGAAATTCACAAACGACATATAATTAGTTAATTACCACAGTATACAACCTTAATTTATAATTGATGTATATTGAAGATTAATAATTAAATAAGTACAATATACACAAAAACCATATGTAAAATATATTCTAATTAATCTCCATGACCATCTTATAATTACCTCTCACTTTCCTCAATCTACCTTTCCCTATCAAGTACTCCCCTTTGAATTTGTTAATGGAGTTGGGATCCCAAATGCGATCTACATGAATCTTTGCTACAAACTTAGGAAGATATTCACTAATGTACACCATGGTCTGGTATACCATATATCCCTCCACCATAAAACCCTCAAGATGTGCTCTTTGTCTAACCAAAGCCTTAAAAACTTTCAAGTGCCTCTCAACCATCCACATTGACCTTGTGTGTATAGGTCCACACAATTCAATCTCCTCAACTTGGTGTATGAGGTGGTGTTCTTGTGCTTTGAAAAATGTCAAAGGTAGACACTTTTTCATTTCACACATTAAATGAGGAATTTTTCTCTTCCAATAATTTATATCTTCTTTATGGATTTCTTTAGATGACAACCATCTGCAAGTGATTCAAGGCACAAATATATTAATGAGATTTAACAAAAATATACAATATATTACATAACAAGTAAAAAAAATGGAAATTATAAGATCTATACAACGAATTGAACAAATATCGCTACTTACCTCATGTATTTTCCAAGATCATATATAACTTGCTTGACATTGTTATCAAAGTTGTCTAGGAGAGATAGAGGTAGAACGTACCGCAATAATAATAAAATGATCTTTTCATTATTTTTCCAAAAGTAGTAAACATAATATACTGAAAATTACATGTAGTATACAAGTGTATATAATATACCAGAATAATTTCCTTAATGAAGGTATGTCAATCATGCGTTTTCATCTCTGACCCAAATTCACCTTTCTTTGTTATGATATTGTTTATATTCGCAACAAATCCTGTGGGAAATCAATTTTTTTTGTATGACTTCTTTTATAGCATTGCTTTGCTACTCTATTAATAACCAAGGAAAGACACTTATATTAATTTGGTCTCCATCGCTATTCAATTGAATGACATTTTTCATTGCATGATTGGCTTCCTGAATGTCACTACAAATTTTGACAATTTTTTCTTTGTTATGCCTTCCACCCAATATTTTCCATAACGTTTCTGTTATATTCTTTCTGATATGCATTATATCAAAAAAATGTACAATTTGTAGCTGCTCATAGTATGGCAACCTACTAAATTGTCTAGGATAAATTTCAGTCCCTGTGGAAGCCAACCATTAATTCCTTGACAACCTTCATGAAGCATATAAGATAAACAAATTAACAATGACAATCATTGTCAATTACATCATGAGTAAACACAACACAATATAAAAATATAAATTCCAAACCTATCTTATATGATAGATAAAAAATTTGATCTGATGTATAACCTTGAAAATTAATTCTATTATATTCCAACTTCCATAGGCGAGGTTCCATTCTTCGTGGTTTTGATGTAGTCTCTTCTTTCCCATTGAAAATATGTTTTTCAATAGTTCAATACTTATGATTTCTATGGAGGAAGTGCCTATACTCATCAAACACCTGATTTCCTAAACTTTTTGAACGACGAGATTTCATCTTTGGACCACAAATTGGACATGCAAATCTTCCCTTTGTTTGAAGACCTGCAAGATCATATATAATTGGATTAAATATGTCAATTTTTTTTTTTTTTTTTTAACGAGGGGAATCGGGTGCAACACGGCCCCCCATATAACCCCCCACTGTCGGTAAACTTTTTACCGTGACCGACAGTGCTGGTGGGACACACCAACCGGTACCACGGGAGCGCCAGAGAGTTGAACCCATGGTGGGCGCCCTGCTACAAGGAACACCTTAACCAACTGAGCTGGGACTAGCGCCCCAAATATGTCAATTTTTATAATTATATATAATGAATAGATTATTTTAAAAACATGCATGATATCTACTTCATAAAATTAAATATTGTTAAACTGCAGTCAAACATTATAACATACCACAAAAATGTGTTAGCCCTAGGGCATCATGAATTGTCCATACAAGGATTGCATGGAATTGAAATTGTCTTTGTCTTGTTGGTCTAGAGACGTCATACATAGTAATGCCATTCCATAACTTTAGTAACTCATCGATAAGAGGCTCGATATATACATTCATATCTTTAACTTGGTATTTACCTAGTTGAATGAACATAAACATTACATAATTATTATAACCATTTTACTGTAATATATATAAATTAATGTACATGACTATTAAATGAAAAAAATATAAGTCATTATGCAACAAATAAGACAAATGAGATGCTACTACATAAAAGAAAATTGATGTAAGCAAATACCTGGAACAATCATTGACAACATTATGTGCTCCCTCTTTATTGACATCCATGGAGGAATGTTATTGTTGATAAAAAAAATAGGCCACACTGAGTAAATAGATCTCAGCTCTCCAATTGGATTGACACCGTCTGTTGCCAATGAAAGCCTAAAATTACGAGGTTCTTATTTAAAGTGTGGCCATTTTTCCTCCATGTCCCTAAATGCAGAACCATCTACAAACATTCGAAGAATGTCGTCTCCACTTCTATTCTGTGCATGGTAATCCATAATTTTCACTAATAATTTGCACCTAAATAATCGTTGCATACGTGGAATAATGGGAATATAATGAAGAACCCTTGTGAGACACATTTTTTGTTAGTTGATCTATTCAATATCTACTGATATGAAATTCTGGGCATTCTGTTGCAAATTCATGTTGTTTATGATATATAATATGATCATTGGGACATGCATCTATTGCTTGATACTCCATTCCAATATCTTTCATAATGCCAGATAAATTTCGGTATGAGCGGGGTAAAATATTTGATGGTGGTAACAAAAATTCACTAATCAATCTACAACAAAAAAATAATTTGTTAATATAAAGAATATTAATGGTACATATTTCATCCTTTATTTACTAGTGATGAACTAACAACAATTAAAATAGATGAAAAAATATGACATATATGACATACCTTAACATCTGTGAGATTGCTATGTTGGATAAACCATTCATAACCTTCAAGTTCACCAACAAAAATATAGCAGAGAGAAGAGTTGTTTGAGAGCCTTCATAAAGGGCCTCGTATGCCTTCTCAAGTATAGGTAAATCATGAACATCATCAAAGTCATCTCGATCATCACGATCAGCTGTTCCACTAAATGTGTCATGGATCAATGTATTTGTACCATCATCTTCAACTGTGTTTTCTGGCACATGATCATCTTCTTCCATAGGATCATTAACTTCATCTTCGATATTCATAGCTCCATGTTCCCCTGCTTGCAAAACCACATTCTCTGAGCCGTGATAATCCATATCATGTGCCCTAGGGCACCCCACCTTTATAATAATGATAGACACAAATAAACCATGATCATGATCAAGTGATTTTTTATATATAAAAAAAATGTTAAAATGATATAAATATTTACAAATTCAATCAATATAAACACATATAATGAACAACTTGCCAATGGACGATAAGCGTGCCCCCCTTCAACATGACCATGTTGCCTACAATGTTTCTTAGCTGTTGTGATTAAAAGTATTTTAGTTTTTAAGCCCTTGCAATTATTGCAAGGACAATAACATTTCCCATCACCCTTTCTTTTCAATCTAGCTCACATTCTAGCAACTGTCTCTTTATTTTGTTCTGGACTAATATTATCTAACATGATTTTTCTTTACCAAGCTTGAATATTTAGATCTTCAAAAAATATCAAACTCATACTCCAATAATTTTTAATCATAGATAGGTAACAAAATCTAATAATTCTAATTTGGCATGCAACCACCCCTACAAAAGAGAAGATAGCCTGAATTTAATGACCCCAAAAAACACTTTAAAATGCTAATTCTAGAACTTATTAAATTATGATTTTACTATGATTTCCAACTGTTAGACTCCTAAAATCAAAATATTGAACTTGCACAACAAAATCTGGAAATGAAAATTTGAAAATGCACAAGTCTAAAAATGAAATATGAGGAGGTGTTGCTTTAAAATATGATTTTCAAACCTGGAAGTACAAATCTGACTTCACAAATGAATTCTGGAAAAAGACAATGACTACCCTCAACCTGGCGATATCTTCTTGAATTTGCTCTACTTGCAAATTTGCTATACTTAGGACAGTTTGTGGAGAACAAATAAATAGTTGAGCTCATTTTTATTTATGTCGGCCACAATTTTGACTCCACATGTTCGTCAAAATTTTGACGAAAACGCTTTCTCTAAATTTCGACGAAAAATCAGGTTTATCAAAATTTCGATGAATGTCGAGGATAGAATTAAAAAAAATTGAAAATTACACATCAAATATCACAAGTACCCAACAATACATCAAATTATACATCTTTCTTTGGAAATTTTCATCGGATTTGCAGTCAAATGAGTTAGTGTGGTAACAGAAAAATACAAAAAAATTAAAAAGACTGAAAAGTGCAATAAAAACATATGGTGAAAACTTGGAAACAAGCACTATTTGTGATTCGAATTAGCTCTTCCATCTATTTGGACACATATCATGGTCATTGCTTTCACTATCATTTTTACATCCATTATCATATCATATCATGTGGTCATGTCTCACCATAGCTTGGGGGAAACATTTGAACATCATTGGGGGAAATAAACATTGAGCTTAATCAAATGGATGAACAACAACATGTAAAACATAGTAGAACAATTATAAAAAATACAACCCAACATAAAATATCAATCACCATTAGAAACACATCAAACATCCATATCTTATCAAAATCCAAGAAACATGTCAAAAATTCAGTTTCAAAAAGCCAAAAACATGAGTCTGTGTCAATTTAACTATGTGGTCTTTGTGTGTACAATGTAGGAAAGGATAATATTTGATCAACCCTCGAGGCCCCTAGGATAGGTTGTTAGGTTAGGTTTGATCCAAAATCTCGAAAACACAAAACATCATAAAATCAGGATGGATGATCTAATCTGAATAATGATTGAAATACTTTAAGCAAAGGTTGAACATGTTGTACTTTGATCATTGTTATCATTTCTTTGGAGAAACTCGATGATGTATTGAACTAGAGAAGCAAGGAAGGAGAATGATATTTTCTTCATCTGTTGTTTTTGAATTAATCATAATTACCATGTGAATCATCGCAAGAAATGCTCTACAAAGTATCATGGATGACATTCCAATTCACATAGGAAAGTGGTTAATTCTTGTATTTTTATGCAAGAAATGCTCAGGTAATAATCTCAGTTTAATTATATCTCAATGCTTGTGTTCGCTTGCAATATCAAAAATCATGAAATTAGTACTCAGGTTATCATCGGTTTACATTATACCTTTGATGCTTGTACTCACTTTCAACATTTTAAAAGCTCAATGATGATACAAAGCACAAAAGTACCGTTGAAATTCCAATATTTACATGTAAATTTGCATGGTAAAAGTGGATTGCATTCATGATAGTGTTACATCTGCAGAGTATTTATTACAAAATTGGTGAATCATTCATTAAACGATTATCTTTTCTCATAATTAGATTGAGTATACTTGACAAAACATCATCATGATCATATAGTTGCATCATCATATTCATTTTCATACATTAGAAAGCATTTAATCATCATTTCATCATTCATACATTTGAATCAAATCATTTTTCATTCATCATATCATATTTTCCATATCACATATTGCATAAAGAAAATCTCAAAATTAAATCTTTATCATCACATTTTTCATACATCCATCAAATCATATCATATAACATACAATCATTCAACATATCATTTATCATACAACATATCATACATTCATCTATTACATCATATATCATGTATCATTAATCCATCCATATATTATATCATTATCATACATCATTTTTTTCATGCATATATTACATCATAGATTTGCATTTACACCAAAATAAAAGAACATGGATCCCATTTACATCGCATATCATATATCATTTAAACACATCATATCCATAGTCATGCATATAATTACATCATCATGCATATACATCATAAATCTATACATCTACGTATAAATTACATCCATGCATTCATTAGGCACATCATAAATAAAACATCATACATCATAGCATATCATCATGATATAAACTGCATCCATAACATCATAACAATAGGATCATCACATAGCATATAGAACATGAAAGTAAATACATCCATCAACAAATCATGTAGAACACATATGGATCGAAGATTCCATTGCATATCATATAGATCTCAAAAATCATAAATGTCAAGTATACAATGATGTCTAAAATAAAGAGAGATATATCATAAAAAAAAAGGTTGTAATCAAAATATACATCATTATCTCAAATACAAAAGGGAAATCACATCAGACTCTAAGTACTGCTGGCTCTAGATGGTGCAGGCATAGTAGGATGGATCCCTCCACCACCACCAGATGTACCAGGATCTCTGGGATCTCTCGGCATAGGCTGTGTCACACCCGCACTGACGATCCTGCTACAAGTCTTGCTAGATTGAGACTGCCTGTAGCTCACTCTCTGCTCAGAAGGGACGGTATCATAATATCTCCCTTTGTAGTACTCCACCTCCCCACCAATACGGGAAACCTCTCACATATAATCAACTAGGGAAGTACCATCTGCCAGTCTCTATAATCTCTCGGTTGTGGCCTGAGCACTCTCTGCTGTAAACCTGGCAGCATCCCTCTTGGCTATCAAGGATGCAATTTGAGCCTGAGTACCCCCTGTAGTCTGCCTAGTAGCATCTCTCTTGGCTGTCAATGCTGAAATCTATGGATGTGTTATGGCTAATTGAGCTTGCATTGATGCTAGAGCCTTTGCATGTGACTAGGCCTGTGCCTGCATCTGAGCCTGAGTATGCTCTAATAAACCCTACGCCTGAACAAGTTTCTCTTGAATAGTCTCTAACTGCACTTGAAGGTCCGCTATCTGCAACTACTTTGAAACATCCCTCATGGCCTACCTCTTACAAGGCACTGTCTCCTCTAGAAAATCTAATGCAGGACTCGACCCACCTGCAACCTCACCACTGTCAAATCTATAATCATCACCATTGCTATCATCCCTACTGCTCTCCTCTCCACTATCCTCCTCCTCACCAACATCCTCCTCCTCACCAACATCATCCTCACCACCGACATCCTCCTCACCAACAACACCAACATCCTCTGCCTTGACCTCAACCTCCTCTCTCCTTTGCCTACAACCACGTGCAACAACATCCTCCTCTGTGAGTAATGGAGTAGGCTCATTGGGAATAGTAAGATGTGGAAAAGGATGCAAATCCAAAAACTTGGCATAGTCTGCTGTAACTGGTGGCTCAACAATATTAGGACGAATGTCCCACTCAAATGGCTACAAGGACTGAAACTCCTAAACAATAACATCATACGAAAAACTAGGTCCCCAATCTACAAAATATGACTAACAACAGGCATAATGAGCAACACCCTAGGGCATACTTTGAACCATCCCAAACTGTCTATACACCTGTCTGATAAAAAATATCTCTAGTACCCAACGGTTCCGACCAATCAATATCATCAACTAACAAAGAAAAGGCACTTGAATATCATCCTCATCCCAATGCTTGCAGTCAAGGTACATACGCCATGTCACAGACTCTATCATCAATCACTCTCCTCCAATACTCTAACTTTCCCAGTCTGGACTGAGTAAGATGAATGACATATCTTAACACATATGGTCTCATAGGTGGTCTCTGTCTAACTGGCACCAGACATGTAATAGCTATGTGCTCCCATGCCCACACCTAAAGCAAAGTGACACTAGCTGACAAACTACGACCTCCAAGGTAAAATGCCAAATGCAAATCATGATACAAGTGAGCGAGCATACATATGCCCCAAGCAAATTTGGTGCCATGAACAACCATACTCTCCAAAACTCGGCCCCAAACAACAAAGAATCCCTTAGACCTGTGATTAGGACTAAGGAATCCTCCGATGAAACTAGAAAACACTATGGGAAAAGTGGCGTATGCATCGACCATTCACGCCATGGAATCCACTCTCCAACAATTCGATCATCTTGAAACACCCTACAAAGAGCATCAGTGCCGCCCTACTCTAATGAATCATATACAACAACTTCACCCACAACTGGTATCCGCAGGATCCTCTAGACATCCTTTGGGGTTACTATCATCTCACTAGTAGGAAGGTGAAAGGTGTTATGCTCGCTATGCCATCTCTCAGCTAGTGTTGTCAACAAACCCTGATTAATCCTAATCTAGGGCATGTATAATAAAGAGGACAATCCACATCAAAAAATGAATGTTGTATTAGGATGTGCTAACTGTGGTATCAAATCAAAAGTCTATGGGAAACGATCTCAAACCTGAAGGTTCTCCAACGCCTCCTATTATCAGGAAAAATTCAAAATTAGTACTCTTTGTCGAATCATCAAACATCAAAATATCCTATCAAAACTAATCAGCTCTTGGTGAGAATTTTGATCAAATCTCATGAGCAAACATCATTGATCCTCACCTATCATTAGGTCAAATCATCAAGTATCATTGAACCTTTCCTATCATGAGGTCAAATCATCAAGTATCATTGAACCTTTCCTATCATGAGGTCAATAATCAAAGTATCAAATCAACGTCGCCTATCATGAGGTACTTCAATCAAACTATAATTATTCCTCGCCTATCATGATGATAATTATCATCAATCAAACATCAGACCTCACCTATCATGAAGTTGAACATCATGTATTTTGATTAGAATAATCAATCATATCAAACCAACACTGACATGATAAAAATTTGATAAAATAAAGGACAAAATTTTGACAAACTTTATCAACTGATATGAATGTGCTAAAATAGGCATTTAAGGCACCAAATCATGACATGCGCCATTTAATTAGTCAAAAGTGCTATTACAAGCGGCCAATGCGCCAAAACTACCAAAGCGCTATTTTATTAGTTCAACGTGCTAAAATATTCAAAGCACAAAAATAGTCATCTGACATGCTAAAATTTCTATCCTAAGTGCCAAAACCACAAAAGCACTAATTCATAACACCTAAGCACTAAAATAGGGCACCTATGCACTAAAGTTTGAAAGCGCTCAAAAACTAAACCTAAGTAATAAAATAAAAGCATGACATGCTAAAACTTGCAAAGTGCTAAAATACCTAATGAAAGTGCTACAACAGAACTTGAAAGCGCTGAAAGAATTCAAAAATTAAAAAAACCGAATAAAGCTCAAAAAATGAGACAAGGCATAAAATACGAGGGGATAAAGGGTACATACTGGAGGTCTGTAGACGGTTGGGCACTGGTGACGTCGTACATGCTCAAAACGGTGGGCATTGTAGGGAATCGACATCTTGCTCCAAGTCACTCAAAAAACTCTCTCACAAGATTTTTAAAAAGTCAAATGCACAAATGAGTTTGAAAAGGATCCTTTTGACCTTTTGTAGGTTATTGAAGGAGGAAATTTTGTGGGATTATTTAAGTTTATTTTGAGGAGATTAATTCAAAAGCATCCTGGGGCACTTTCTACATCAATTATCGAGAGATAAATTATTCCATCACTGAATATTCATCAAGTCTACATCAAAATCATTGAAAAATCATAAAAAATTGCAAAAATTGCAAAAATAAAATAAAAAATAAAAAATAAAAAATTCATCAATTTATCTCCCGAGGGGACATATATCCATCATCACCTGAAAATCATGTCTAGGGCACACTGAAATTTTTTCATCGATACTAGCAGCAGCAACAAAATTTTCTTTGAAGCAATGCGTAAACACATCACTTCAAAGAGGGGAAAAATGTATACACCTAAAAATGGTTTGGAGAATATAATTAATTAAATATGATTTATTTGATTAATTAATCCTAAATTCATCTACTTAGTAAATAAATAGGAATATTTATTTATATTAAGTTCACTATTAATTCTTCTATTTTATCATATTATTTCCTCTTAATTAAATAAACAAAATTAAATACTTTTTTTTATTTAATTATTGTCATTATTATTTCTTCTATACTTTATCCATTAATTCTATCTTAAATTAAATACACAACTTCGATAATTTGTGTGATTTAATTATCTTATCATATTTCCTCTTAATTAAATAAAGATATCCTAAAGATTTATTTAATTATCATATTCCTCTTTATTAAATAAGAAAATATCAAAGATTTGTTTTATTTAATTAAAATCTTCCTATTTTTCTCAATTGAATAAATCAAAAATATTCAAATAAAGGCATAAATCAAATATTCCTCTATTCACTCACTAATAAAATTAGATTTTTCAAATCTAATTAATTCAACTGGCATTCACGGGAAAGCTTCAAGGACAAACTTGCAGGAAATCCTCTCAATCTTCTTCCTTTGATCTTTCTTATCATCTTGACTGATGTTTGCATTGGGAGGAACAATCCCCATGATCAGCTCAAGCTTCTTAATCTCTCGCCATTCAATTCTCAAGATTGAATCTAGGCCTCTGTTGTGTTGCCCTGTCACAAAATTGTTAACGTAAATCTATATATACAACTTCTTTTCATAGGAAATAGACCCTGAATCTTTGTGAAAACTTACTCTGCAACATTCATAGCAATCAAACAATCATATCAATAGCAATAGCAATAGCATTTTAGCATCAAAGCAATAGCATAGCATCAGTAGAATTCACATCACGGTAGCATCATAGTTTTACTGTAGCTTCCTTTTACCAAGTTTCATGTCAGCATAGTTTACAGTAGCATCATATCATCTAGAAATCATTAGCAATCATCACATCATTGCATTTAGCATCAATTCCATTATCTAGATATGCATTTTAAATAGTTACGGTGCTTACAAATCTGAGAGCCCTCTGTGACTTGATAAATCTTTGGAGATAGGAGACAATGAGACACTTTCAAGCTTTTATGTGCTTTAAATTAGTTTAATTCATGTTAAATCTTGATATAATGTTTCATTAAGGAGTGTTTTAGTTGTTCTTTCATTATTTACTTTTTCACACTTACAATCTTCATTGGTCGATGGTGGCAATATTGGCTTCACATGACATTATTCTATCGATCACATTCTAAAAATATTAGAGCCCGTTACTATTCCTTCACCCCAATTTAATAACTTTGACCAACCAAGAATAACTAAAGGTGATGGCAGAAATAATATGGAATCGTTGTGTAAATATTCACATCAATAATGTTTTCCTTTTAAATGGGACGACATATAATATTTATTACAAATATGAGCTCCTTTCAATAGAATTAAAATCTGGAACTTTCACAAAAATACCCTCAAACTATAAAAGCTTTTCAATTTTGAAAATTAATCTTAAACCCAGAACATGTAGGGCTATAAAAAAATATCAAAATATCAAATAACTTAAAAATTTCTTCTTCGAAGAAGACTCATGAAATTTTCCCAATTCACTCTCCACTGCAAGTGTTCTTGAAGCTCCAAATTTGAAACCAATAAGCCCAATGTGAAATCCATCACGAATCCACTTTCAGAAAGAGTTAGGTTTTCGTCCAACTCTTTACCAATTTGTTGAAGGTATTTGTCCTTAGAGATTTAGCTGAATCAAAGATTCAAGCCCTTGCAATAATACATAAGAAATAATAACTCGACAATAGATGCCCAAATTCCTTGCACTCAACTTCTTTTAAAGGCTCCAATGAATCTTCTAGAAGAAGCCAACTTATAACTAACCCCAACTTCTAGAAGAAACTTTATTTAATAAAGTGACATTTTTAATATTTTATTATTTCCACTTTATTTTAATTAAAATAATTAATTAAAGTCATCCTTTTGAAATAATATTATTTTTTTGACAACTTAAATTAATTAAGTCACTTTACCAAAAATTTGGGGACATTATAGGTTTCCCTTCTTTTCATTGAGGGCATTTGGCAAGAGGTATTACCAATGCCTAAAGTCCAATGTTATTGGACTTATCTATTTTGACTTTCTTCCTTTTCATTAAAGGGCTTTTGGCAAAGGGTATTACCGAAGTCCGAAGTCCAAAGTTATTGGGCGTATCTAGTTTGGTTTGCTTCCTTTCATCAAGGGAATTTGATATGAGGTATTCATAATGCATGAAGTGTAAAGTTATCAGACGTAGCCAATTTTAACTTCTTTTGGTTGGGAAATCGATATGAGGTATTACGGATGCTCGAAGTTTGAATTTATCAAACTTAGCCAACTTTATCTTCTTTCAGTTGCGCAATCGGTATGAGGTATTACTGAGGGCCAAAGTCTAAAGTTATCGAATTTAACTAATTTTATCTTCTTTTGGTTGGGAAATCAATGTGAGGTATTACCAAGGGCCGAAGTCTGAATTTATTAGACTTAACCGATTCCTTTTTCTTTTGGTTGTGGCATTCGATATAATGCATTACCAATGCCCAAAGTCTGACATTATCAAACTTAACCTTTTGGTTTCTTTCCTTTGTAAGGGCTTTCAAAAAAGGGTATAGTCAAAACCTGAAGTGTGATGTTTCAAACTTAACCATTTTGTTCTCCTTCTTTTGGTTAAGGCATTCAACAAGGATTATTGCCGATGCCCGAAGTCTGATGCTTTAAGACTCAATCCTTTGGTTTTACTCTCTTTCATTAGGGAATTCAACAAGGGGTATTACCGATGCCCAAAGTTTGACTTTTTTGGTCTTAACCTATTTTCATTCTCCCTTTTGTTAGGGCATTCAGCAAAGGGTATTACCAATGCCTGATGTCTGACATTTTCAGACTTAACCTATTGTTTCTTCTTTTTGACAGAGCATTCGGTAAAAGGGTATTACCAAAGCTCGAGGTTTGATGTTTTCAGACTTAGTCCTCTTTGTCTTCTCCTTATAATTAAGCATTTAGTATGAGGCATTACTAATTCCTGAATTTTGACGTATCAAACTTAAACCTTTCTATCTCTTTCTTTTGGTCAAGGCATTTAGAAAAGGGTATTGTCGATGCTCAAAGTTTGACATTTTTAGACTTCACCATTTCATTTTTCTTCCTTTTGATTAAGGCATTTGGTAAAGAGTACTTCTAATTCTTGAAGTTTGACATTTTTGGACTTAATCATGTTGCTTTGCTTCCTATTGTTAGGGCATTTGACAAAGGGTATTGTCAAAGCCTGATTTCTGACGTTTTGGACTGAACTATTTGTTCTTATTTATTTCATCAAGGTATTCAATAAGAGGTATTTCTAATGCCCTATGTTTGACTCCTAATTAGACTTCTCCCTTTTTAATCTTCTTTCACTTGAGGCATTAGGTGTAGTAAATCCTTATGTTATAAACAATTATCATCACCCAAGAATGACTAGATTATATTGTTTTTATAAACATAATATTCATTTAGAACCATTATTTGTTTGATCATGGATGCAAACCTCTTTAAATGCTTTCATTTTCATTATGTAGTGCATTAAGCTTATTTAATCAAATGGTTCCTTGCATGACTGAGTTTTTTCAAGCTATCATGGATCGAATCTTTACCCCTTATGTTGTTAGGGTATCCTTGGAGCATTTTTTGATCCCCAACTTCACCTACGTGGGTGGCAGCCAACCATGAAACTATTGGGTCAAAAGGACCCTAAAAGGGGATGCGTACCCACTCTCATAGTTTTTAAAGCAAGCCGAAGCCTAAACTCTTGTAACCCTTCAAGGTTGCACTAAAACTTCAATTGCATCAAACTATGTTGCCCTAATGATATCTATAACAATCATATTGCTAAAGCTTGCATGTTTAATACTTTAGAGCTAGTATTTGTTACTTTGTTTAAAAAAAATTGTTAGTTGTGTTTTTTCCCTTAGTGAAAATTTTGGGCATGACATTAATTTTTTGGAAATTGAATAAATGCCTATAAATACCTAGTTATTTCATCACTTGAATATCATCTACAAATTATTGTAGAAACATTATTGTCAAGAGCATTCAAGAGGAACATTTTTAGTGATTCATTACAATAATTCAAGATCCTAACATCATATCAAATCTTATGTGATTTCATGTGTGTTTATGTTATCACATTGTTTGTGAAGGCTAACCCTTTGTAGGTCTCCAAGCAATTCAAGCATTCAAAAAAATCAAGCAAGCTAGATCCAAGACCTTGAGATGATGTGCATGACTTCAGTCCTTAAAGGAAGCCATTGAAGGGTGGTGAGTTGCAGTAATTTTTGATTTCATTGTTCCTTCCTATCATTTATCCATTTATCATTAACATTACCATTGTGGAAGTTGAAAGACTATCATAGGGTTTGACTGAGGGAAGCCTGTAAAATGGCACAAACCTTCCTCTCTCTTTGAATGTGTAGGTTTTAGGTCTAAAGGAGATTGACGAAAGTTTAAAGACTCATTTTCCATTGTTGTAATTGAGGTCCTACATCTTGTCAACTCACAGAAACTCACCTACAACATTTATTGACAATGATTTGATAGATCTATAGGCAAAAACAAGAAAACCTAATTGGACATCAGAGGACTGTGAATATATGTCTAAAAAAGCACTGGAAGGACACTCATGCCCTGGGCACCTATGTCCTCCATTTTCAGCCCCACATTTGAACCACAGGTGCATAGTGTCTTTCTTTGCTCATTTCTATTGTCTAAATCTATCTGTAAATTTTTGTCTTTTGTATTTGCATTAGAACAATAAATTACAATATTAGCCTAGTTAGATAATTGCATTTCATCCTTAGGACATTTCCAGATTTGGTTAAGGGTTGGTTGACTCACCTATTAGATTGTAAGTCAATTAAATACCTTATTCAAATCCATCAAACCCCCATTCCCTTACACACATCCCACACACATACACATTAATAAATGAATCTTGGGAAAGGTGTCAAACCCTAAGGTGAAAAATCAAAGAGATTTCCCTTTTATATGTTTCATTTTGGTGAACCTAACATGTTAACATTATATACCTTCTGAAATTTTCCATAATTAACCCTAGATCTAGGTTTTGCATATCATTGTTTTGCATTTCTCATTTAGGGATTCATTTTTGCATTATAAAAATGAATTAAAAAATTCAAAAAAATTGCATTCATATTGCATTATAGGTTGCAATAGGGTTTTTTTCAGTCATTCTATCTCAGATCTACATTCAAATTGCATTCATTAGGTCATTAAAGTTTGAAATTGTTCATTGCATTCAAATTTAACTTTTCATTTAGGTCAAAAAAGTGAAAAATTGCATTGTTTTGCTTCCAAATTGCATCAAATCATCATTCTGAGAATTTTGCATCTTACAATTAGTCAATTATTGCATCTTAGATCTGAAAATTGCATTCAAAATTATCATTTAATGTTCAAGCATTTTCAATAATGTTGCACACTTGCATTTTCAAATTCACAATCGTAAATTCAATAAATCTGAAAAAATATTAATTGTGAAACTTGTCTGTGCACAAATTTAGGAAACTTAAATAGTAACAAACCTATTCAAAATTTGAATTTTCTGAAACCCTATCTAGGAAACAAGCACCCTGGGTGCCTCTATCCTACTTTTTTTATTGAAATTTGACTTAGATCTCTATTTTTGTGTTCTTTGTATGCTTCTGTTGTCTAAATTTTGGTTGTCCTATAACTATTTATTTTCTAAAATCATTGCTAGCTTGACCCATAGGGCATAAAATCATGTTATCATTGCAAAAATATCTTGTTGTCATAATTCATGATCTATTTTCAGATCTTGTTAAGTATTTTAAGGATTTTTTGTTACAAGCATGTCACAATGAGTTCATTTCCCCTCTTTTACTATTTTTCATTGATCCCTCTCCCACTATCTCTCCTATGTGTGAGGTTAGCTTGGAAAAAGAGAATACAATATTTGACAATCATGACAATCATGTTTATTCTTCTCCTTATATCTCTCCTATTTTTGAAGAAGGTATCTTGGTGTTAGAAGATCCAATCATTGAGCGTCATGAGAATCTTGTTTTTTTCTCTCCCCCTACCTCTCCTACTTTGGAAGATATTTTTGGAAAAGAGGATGAAATCTATGATACATTTATGGATTGCATAAATGAAGATACTAAGGTGACATTGGATTCTCCTTCAATAGAATATTATCAACAAGAAGTTAAGTCCATTGAGGTTATGAATGCACAAGTGGCTATTAGATATATTCTCATTACTGGACCTCCTAAAACTCCTTTTGGACCTCTTAAAAATACTTTAATTATTGTACCTCCTCTCATTATAGGACCTCCTAAATGTCATGGTCATATTGTAATATTTTTAAAACAACTTACTAGCAATCATATGTCAAAGCAACCAAGTTATCATACTATAGCTCACACATATAACACTAGAAATAATAAGCAACTAAAATAAACTCCAAAATCCATTCCATTGCCTAAACCATACCTCCCACCCACACCTAACATTATGCAATGTAGTGGTAAAGAATATGACCTTGTTGAACAACTTCATAACACTCTTGCTCAGATATCCTTATGGGATTTAATTCAAACATCATATTTTTATCATGACATGCTTCAAAATGCTTTGTAGAAAGTTGTTGTACCTCCTGGTACACAACCAAATGATGTGGTAGATTTGATTGATAATATGAATTCACCTAGTGTGGATATTGTCTTTCATCAAAATGAGTTACCCCCTTTGGAAACACAAAAACAAAATGATGCTTTGATGATATTGGATGTTATTAACAAGGTTGGAATTGGGCATACCCTTGTTGACAATGGTTCAGGGCTTAACATTTTTAGTGTGAATCTTTTGGACAGATATGGGGTGAATAAGACTAAAATTAAACAAGATAATTTATCCATTTGTGGTTTTGATAATATGGAAAGACAACCACTTGGTGTGATAATGTTAAACCTATTAAATTTGGTAGGGTTGTGTTGTAAACTCCTATCCATGTCATGCCTCATGACCTTTTATGCAATCTTCTCTTGGGTAGAAAATGGATTCATAAAATTAAAGGAGTGCCTTAAACACTTCATCTTTTAATGCAATGCACATACAACAATAAGATTTACACGATAAAATTTGATCCTAAATTTGAAACTTGTTTACAAATTAAAACAAGAATGAAGAATCCTATTAGTACATTGACACCAACTATAAAAGTTGAACCTTTGCAAAGTGAGGATAAAGATGAGTGTCTTTCATCGATGACAAGGTTTTTAGATGATGTTTCAGCATCATTAGATTTCACACCTACATTCATGGGAGAATACAATATTATACCATAAAAATCAAGAAAAGAAAAATAATTCATAATGGTATCAACACAACCTATCACTGAATCATCAAAAATATTTGATTCCACATCTACTACCGAAATGGGAAAAACAAATTACACATCCACTTATGATGAAAATGATTATGAAAAACCACCTTCTTCTAAATAAATGAAAGCCATCTATGGAAGAGGTTATGAACTTTTAAAACAACTTGGGTATAATGGAAAATGATGTGGTGTAAAAGAACAAGGAATCCATGTCCCCATAAAACCCAACACACAAGAAACAAGAGGTCTTGATTATTATCCTTCAAACATAACAAAAACATCAAAAATACCTTCACTTAATCATACAAGAGACAAATAGCATTACTTGCTTCTCCTTTCCATGCGGTAGTTGTAGTCGCATACCATACTCACTACCATACATGGGGGTATAAACTAGGCTTTATGCAATCATATTTCATCTTGCAAGGATCAACATACCATAATCCATCTTAGCTCACCTTTGTCCCTAAACTTGGGGGAAATTAGTTAGGTAGCCTTGTGTTAGGTGCATTCCTTCTAGGAAGGGATCCCTTTTTATCTCCTTTAACATTGTGTAGCAAGAACATTAAAATTTTAAGGGGGGGCATATAGTCCCCTAATTATTGTTCACTTAAGAGATAGTCCCTTCTTAGTGATGATAGCATACATCTCCTAGGAAGTGTGACCTTGTCAATCAAAGTGTGGCATTCTTTATGTGAAGTGTCTCCTTTGTGGTAATATTAGGCTTGATGATCCCTAAGTGTTTGAACTTTCTTGGCATATGATGTTACCATTGGTGGTAATACTATGGCTAGTATTCTTTAAGGTGTGAGTCTTCTATTCCATGACTTTTCCTCTCTTAGTGGTGATGTCATGTGTGATGTTCCCTAAGGTGTGACCTTTCATATTTTGAACAGAATCCGCTTTATTGTTTTTGTAAATCACCTTTTGTGGTGGTGTTATTATAAAACCCCTTAAGGTTTTGGCCTTATCTTGTCATTTTTTATGCATCCCTTGAGGTGAGTTTTTCTCTTCCATGTGAAATTAAACTTTATGCACCCCCTGAGGTGAGTTATTTTGTGCTCCCTGAAGCGATATTTTGCAATATAGTTCATCGATTCAACATAATCGAAACTTGTTGGGTCATGAACTTGAGCACCCCTTTTTAACATGGCCACCTAGCATAAAACAACTTGCTTTCTAGTGGAGCCATGTGTTCCATGATTATTTAGTATAACACAACTTTCTATCCTTTTGGAACCCATCATATTGCATGGAAACCTAGCATAATGCAACTTGCTTTCCACTAGATCCATGTAGCTCATGAGTGATGTATCATAACACAACTTGTTAATAATCATGGGAGAATTAATTCATTTGATGGATGACGTTTGGTATTTGACATAATTTAAGACTGAGGTCTCTTTTCCTTATTTACACGAATCTTTTAGTACTAACCTTGTGTTTTTGTATGTATTTTGTGTGTCTTCTTTGTTTTTACATCATGTTTGTTTTCATTTTGTTTTCATTTATGTTATATTATGTCATGTGATTTTCATCATATATGCTTCATGTTTTTGACATGTATGTTTGTGTATGTTGTCTTGTTGTACATCATACATATGTGTGTTCCTTTGTGCTTATGTTGGTTTGACATGGAATCCTTAATCCTGGGGGATTTTGTACTCCCCCTATATCCTTTTTCATCCTATCTATTCAACATTTGGACAATTGGACCCTATGGATATAAAATACCTCAAGCTCCCTTCGGGTTGATAATATTTTTCTTTGTCTCTGCTCGTGCCCCATATATTTGAATATCTCTGGGCCTCTTTTTGAAGAGCCCCAACCTATCGCCACGTGTCCACCACACACTCCTCACAAAGATTTCCTCCCTTGCTTCTCTACCAAGCCCCGCCATGCTTCCACGTGTTAGTAGTGCGGGCCTTTGAATGCTTGCTTCCCTACGCTTCTCTCCCAAGCTCCATCCACGTGCCACATAGCATCGTTCCACATAAATTTTTTGGTGGACCCCACAGTCAGTGTTGGTAACGAAGACTTCATGTGTCTTCTCCATAGGGTTTTTCATCACAAGGGAAGAAGAATTATCGACAAGCCCCACCCTATCACCACGTGTCCTAACTGACTTCATGGGTGAACGACACATGTCTGCAAGGAATTTTGTTGCTTCTACATTAAGACCACAACCATCATTTACAGGGGATGCATCTAGCTCGAGGGCAGCTATATTTTGTGTCTCAAAATCTTTTCTGTTGCAACAACCTTGGGAAATCATTGCTATAGACATCATTGCTTGTGTTGAGAGAATATTTACTATTACTAGCTTTCAGGTTGTGGGATGCTTCTCTATAAATATTACTTCTTCTTTCCAAAAATGAGTTCATAACATACACAAAAAAATTATGAAAAGACACTAGGCCTTTTGTATTGTTTTTTATTTTTGTATTGAGACTCACAGACTATGCCATTATTGTTCGGCCTTTCTGTTTCTTAGCTATTTGACAAAACATTATACTGTGCCATTATTGTATTGAGTAGTTTATTTGTAGAACTTCTATAATTTCAATATAATTTTGCTGATTTAGGCTATGTCTTGGACTCTTCTTTTTAGTAAATGTGTATGGGAGTTATTTTATGTTATTGAATAGATTATTCAAGTTTTCATCTATGATTTATGTTATTCTAGGACATGCAGATTGTTGAACGGGCCCTTAAATCCCATCCTAAAGGGAGATTTACTATACCTACACCTACATCTTGGTGTATCACCTTAGGTTAGATCTTTATTTTTTATATCTGCTTCCATTTCCCATTCCAAACGCCCCAACTACAGAAGGAGCCAACTTCTTTAAAAATCTAAAGGTCACTCAGTTTAGCACAATTGGTTCCCCATTAACTGAGTTTCCCATAAGGTTGTTGCTTGTCAATTTTAGGCATCAACAATTTCTTTTTCTAGCATGCCTGGTGGGACCTGTTTTTGATGTATCTAAATTCAAAATGGGTTTATGAGCCATCGACCTATTACTAGATCCCAAACAATGAATAACCTTGGCCTGTTAGTGCCACCACTAGTAACAACGTGAACTAGAACCCATCCAGTAAGCATTTTGATCCCTCCACCAACACTCGCCATTTGGTCCCGTATCCTAGCCTATGCTTTAAAAGTTGTACCAAAATTCACTGGGGAAGGATCGAAAACACCATCCAAACACTTGCAAGATGTGGCAGATGTGTGTTTGGTGCACAAAGTCATCAACCAAAATTTAGCACTAAGGTTGCTCGCAACCTCTTTCAAGGGTAAGGTGTTAGATTGGTACTGCACTCTGGAAGCTAACACTATCGGTACCTGGGATCAGCTCGGAAATCCTTTCTACGAGAGATTTTTTAATAATGGAGATCGGTCTTCGCTATATCATCAACTAGCGACAATAAAGTAGGCCCCATATGAAGCCATGACTAACTTCAATGCCTAGTTCCACACAACTTGGCAAAGGATCAAAGTTACTATCCACCCATCAGCCGAGTCGGCATTGATGTTCTACTCGAAATCCATCAATGCCAACATCTCGATGATGATACTATCTCTTGGCAGGACCACTCTACTGGATGCATAAAAAATTGTTGTCAAGATGGAGAAAAATCTGATAGATAATGGGAAGTTGCCACCTCGGCCCGCTATGCTTATATTTCTTGAGATATTAGTTCCCACCCAAGAAATAGCATCTACCAATGTGCCCACTCCTCCCCAATTTATGTATGCATATCTGAGCACACCATAGAATGTCGCTTCCACATCTGGCTCTTCAAAAGATGAGATGAACGACGTCAAGGAGCTGTTGTGGAACATCTCAAACAAAATAACTACCATCAAGCACAACTAGTCCGCACCTCCAAAGCCAACCTACCAAAATTATCAAGGTGGAAGATCTTCCTACCAACAAAATTAGTTCCAAGGAGGCTCACACACAAATCTACAAACTCAAACAAGTAATTAGATGGTGTCGGTACCTACTTCATCGTAGAGTACTCACCCAAGCTCGAGTAGAGAACTGATGGCTGGGAAAAATAATCTTACTGATGAAATCAATCCTTTGTGCTTCTCTTGTGGTGACGCACATATGCCCTGAAACTGCTCACGCGACAACCTATAATAAAAGGTGGTGGAAAAACACAGTTAGGGTGCAGTTTCAAACCCTAGAGGTTATGTATACACCTCTCCCTAGATGGAAAATGTGGTACTCACCATGCAAATGCAAGGAATGTCCTTGGAGCAAGAGACAGACATAGATCTAGATCATGCGCTCTTCTCATGGATGGACAAAGAAGAGGCGGTGTTTGCAAATGATGCATCCACATCGAAAGCCTCACAAGTGTAGTTTGATTACAACACTCACTCTAAGAAGGGATTCATAGGTGAACCAGTTGTCTCTGACCAAACTCCTAGTACCTCTGTAGTTGCACACAATTTCAGTTGCGAAGGGAAATTATTATAACAAGGGCCAAGGAACAAAATCTTTTGAATCCACTACCATTCAATGTGGTGGAACAATTGAAAAAATCCTCTACTAATGTGTCCCTTTGGGATATCTTAGCTATTCTGGAGCAAAAGTCATTGCTGCAGAAGGCCCTCCAGAAAGATGTATTCATTGAGCCAACATAGCAATCACTCAAGGGAAAGGTTGTTGATTCATCGCCCATGGTCAAAGTTCTCACAAATAGTACAGAGGAAGCCTCTACCAAAGTTAGAGATAAGCCAAAACCAAAGCCCTTTTTCCTAACTCTTATTGTGGGGAAAAAAATATTGCATAATTCCATGATTGACTCAGGTGCTAGCACCGTAATCATTCCCAAGCAAACAGTTGAAGCCTTAGGCCTTAGCTATGAACCTTTAAATAGAGGAGTTATGCAGTTTGATGGGAACAAGGTTGAAACTGTAAGTGACATTAAGAAATTCCCCTTGACTCTATTCTCCTACCTGAGTATCATAGTTCCACAAGATACCGTGATCATAGACATTCCCCCATGTTTGTTCTCTGCTTATCCCGAGAATTCACTTCCAAGATAGGCAGATATCTTTCCTTAGACTAGTCACACTTGATTCTCAAGACCAAGCATGGAGCTAAAATGAAAATAATATCTAGACCTCTGCATTCAGAACATGTGGTCGATGAAGCTATGATCAACTCTAAGGCTGCTCATACCTCTTTCACCAAAAATTAAATGTATTGTATTGAACTACTAGAGGATGAGAAAGTGACTGGAGACCAGATTGATTCAAAGGAGGTCCTCTTGAGTGAATATATAGACATTGATCCTTTCAAGAATTACCATGGCACTGGGTTGGGGACTTATGTCATCTATGATGAAGATCAAGTGATTCCAAAGGTCATAAAGGAATTTGAGAGTTGTCAAGCCTCAGAGCTATGGATGTTGCATTTTGATGGAGCAAGATGCAAAGTTGGCGTAGGAGCTGAGATATGTTTGACATCCCCATCCAATGAAAGGACACTCAGGTCTTTTCGCTTATAGTTTGCTTGTTCAAATAATGAAGCTGAATATGAAGGCCTAGTGCAAGGTTTAAGTCTTGCAAAGCGGATGGGAATTAAGCAAATAATGGTGTTCAAAGACTCCGAGCTAGTGGTCTATCAAGTCTAGGGGCTTTCTACCTCCAAGAATGTCCTCATGAGATCCTATAGACATAGATTCTGGGAGCTAACCAAGGGCTTTGAAGCCTTCAATATCCAAACAGTGCCTAGAGAGTAAAATATAGATGTGGATCTTATGGCGACAATTGGATCTTAGTTTGATCTTTCTTCTGGCTTAATTCATAACATACACTCCGTGCGAGTGATCATCTAACCAAAAATCCTAGATAATGATCAAAGTTGGAAAGTGTTTGAAAGTGATGAACACATCGCCTCATTCATCCAACAGTTGGGAGAGTTTGTTGAGCAAATCCAACCGAAGATTTCCGAGGCCTATGAAGGACAAATTATTCAACCGAGGTCCAACAAGCTTCCGAAAGGATTAGTCACTCTCAAAAACCTATTCGATTGTGATAATGCAAGGAATGACAAGAGGAATTTTGTAGCAAAAAAAGTGACTATGCAGATCTTCAGGTCATAGATGGAAGGAGGCTTAAAGTTGAAAAAGATGTCTTGCAACACGATAAAGAAAGACTCATCTATTTCTATAAGAAATATGGAGTAGTGGCTTGGTCATATGATGACCTCAAGGGATATTATCTCAAAATCATCCAACATACTATAGAACTGAAGGAAGGAGCAAAACATGTCCACTAAAGTAGAGGCCAGTAAATCTGATGATTGAAGCCTTGATGGCGTAAGAGCTGACAAAGATAATTTAGTCCCATATCATTTTCTCAATCAAGAACAGTACATGGGTATCTAACCTGGTTCCATTCTGAAAGAAGAATAGAGACATCCACTTATGTGTTGATTTTTGGGACTTGAATAGAGCATCCTTAAAGGACCACTACCCCTTGCCTTCCATGGAGTCTATCTTGCAAACAGTGGCAGGGTCAGAGATTTTTCCTCTATTGGATGGCTTCTCTGGTTACAACTAGATCCGAGTAAAAGAGGACCAACACATAACAACGTTCACTACCAAGTGGGGAACATTTGCATATATGAAAAATTCCCTTTGGCCTCTCAAATGCAGGAGCCACCTTCCAATGGGCAATGGATATTGCTTTCAGGGAATTAATCAATAAGATTAGCTTGATCTACTTGGATGATATTATAGTATTCTCCAAGCATAAGGATGATCAATTTGATCACCTTGAAATGGTTTTTAAAAAATTCTAGGAGTTTGAGATATCCCTGAACCCGAAAAAATGTGTTTTTGGAGTGTTGCAAGGAAAACTATTGGGACATGTAGTGTCCAAAGATAGAATTGCAATCAATCCAAAGTGGGTGAAGGCAATCAGAGAACTTCCCCTTCTAGTCAATAAGAAGGGATTCCAGTCCTAGTCAATAAGAAAGGATTCCAGTCCTTCCTTAGGAAGGTAAATTTTGTTAGCAAATTCATTTATGATTTTGCAAGAATAATTAGACCTATCACCCTAATGCTAAAAAAAGATTAGTTGTTCAAATGGACAAAGGAAGCTAGAGAAGCCTTTGAAAAGGTTAAGGATGTTATTTCTTTAGATCGTGTGCTAGTAAATCCAAACCTATCAAAGGACTTTATAATGTATGTATTTAGTAGCAAATCTAGCATTGCTACTGTTCTAACCCAAAAGGATGATGAAGGAAAGGGAGAGCATCCAATAGTATTTCACTCCCAAACCTTAAAAGATTATGAGATGAACTACAACTTCATTGAAAGGCAAGTATTCACCATTATTAAGGGACTCAAGAAGTTTTGACACCTCATATCTTGCAACAAGGTGATTGTATATGTTGCACATTCCAGTGTGTGTGAGTACATCATGGAAGGAGAGATCATCGAAAAAAGGGCCAATTGGATTACTACAATCCTTGAATATGATATTGAGGTCAAACCCACAAAGACCATCCAAGGAAGAGGATTGTGCAAGTATTTAGCACACAACGAAAAAATGGCAGCTGAAGAGGAGAAACTCGAGCTTGTTCTAATAAATGAATCCAAGTTCAAAGGCTATTGGTTAGTAGATAGAGTAAGATTCATGCATACCAGAAAATATCCGTCGAGCCTTCTTTCTTAGAAGAGAAGATTCTATAGGTTGCAGAACAATGGATATGCACTCATTGAAGGGGTTCTTTTCAAAAGGAACTTGAATGGCATTCTTCTACAGTGTGTCACCACAAAATAGGCAAGGAAAATTCTTGACACTTTCCACAGTAGTCCAGTGGGTAGACATTTCTCTGCAAAATCCACAGTTATCAAATTTATGTGGGTTGGATATTTCTGGCCTACACTATTCAATGACTCACACTCATTGGTTTAGGTATGGAAGGAATGCCAATTCTTTGCAAGGAGAAAAAACTCTATAATGCCTCTCAACTTTATAGTGGTTGATGAACCCTTTGCACAATGGGGCCTTGATTTTATTGGGATGATTAATCCCACTTCCAATGGAAGACACAAATGGATCCTCATAGCTACAAACTACTTTAACAGATGGACCGAGGCCATGCCCCTAAAGAATGCAACAAAGCCATAGATTGTGAACTTCCTCAAGCAACTGGTAATGAGATTCGACTTGCCAAAGACCATCATCTCCGACAACGCTAAGGCTTTCCTGGGTTCTAAGGTATGTCAATTCGCACTCGTGCATGGAATATTCTTAAAATGTCTTCAAACTACTACACGTAGGGGAATGGCTTGGATGAGTTGACTAATAAAAATTTAGTCCAACTCATTAAAATAATCATGTCAAAACATCAAAGAGAGTGGCATAAGAACCTTCGAGTAGTGCTCTAGGCAGACCGAATAACCCCTAAGCAAGTTCTCAAGACTTTGTCGTACAAATTGGTGTATGGGAAGGAAGCGCTATTGCCCATCTCCATGGAGATTCTTGCACTACAATTGCTCGAGTCTCTAGAGATGGAAAAAAATGGAGCCATGGAGGTCTGGTTGGCCAAGTTGTTGGAGATACAGGAAAAAAGAGAAAAGGCCCTGACAACCATGAATAACCACCAATAGGTGGTTAAAAGATGGTTTGACAAGAAAACCTCAGACCAAGGTCTTAAATGCAGAGTCCTAGTGCTAAAGTTCAATGAGAGGGCCACAAAGCCTGGCCAACATGGAAAATTTGATAGTTCGTAGGAAGACCCTTTTAGAATAATTCAATGCAAGCAACACAACACATTCAAATTAGAAAATATGGAGAAAGAAGCATTGGGGATTCTAGTTAACGAAATCCACTTCAAATTGTTCAATTAAGCTTATTAATTGTTCTTCCTATGTAAATATGTAATTATTGTATATTTTCCTTTGTGTTCTTTTGTTCGGCTAGTCTTTCCAAAGCAACCCATAAAGTAGAGAAACAAACCCATATGAAAAAATATGAAAATGAACCAATAATGCACCTGAAGCAAAAAGAAAAGAGACAAAAGTTTTAAAAAAGTTGTATATTCATTAGATGGTATCATATACTTCGATATTACATTTCCAAAATGGCTCTAGGGCCATACTTTAAAGTATATATATATATATACTATGCAGTTTTTCCAGTATATGCATTAAGAGTCTTTCTAGGCATATATACAAAAAATATATGAAAAGTGTTGATTCTTAACTGGAAGTAGGAGCATCATCGACAATGAGATCTGAAACAACTTCATCAACATGATCATTAACAGGAGCAGTAGGATCATTGACAATAGCAAGTGCGTTGACAGTAATAATGACCAGTGGTGGAGGATACACCAAGTCCTAAAATTAGTATACCACTCCACACCATAGAACAACACCATGTTGTAGCAACGTAAAAAGAAGTGGCAGGCACAAGTGGCACGAGTAACCCTCTAGCGGTGCTCTTCATGTGTCAAAATGCAGAATCCACTCAGGAACGACACCCACAACACCACTGCATCTTCTTCAATGTGTTTGTGGAGGTCACTTGTCGTAGGAAGACCCAGGCCATACACCACATTTGCCACAATTTCTCCAAGGGCACCAAGGTAGTGCTTCAGGAAGCTTTCCAATGTAAGTCACAGGATCATTGGTTTAGGGACCTATACATCAAGCAAGGACGCAAAAAAGTGAGCAAATGTCAGTATTGACCCTATACTTGTCTTTGTACTCTATACAGTCCCTACCCAGTATCCACTTCATTGCTATGATAGCCAATGAATGCTTGTTCTTCATCATTCATTTCAAATTCCTATTAGATCTTCACCTAAAAAATTTGTTTAAGACTTATTGCTAGTGAGCCTAATTGGAGTATTCATGAAGCCTAATTCTACCCAACTGTAGACCCAAATGCTAATTCTTCCCAATTACTAAGTGCAATTTTGTTGTTGTCTTAGGGTCTATTTATAGAAATATCTGAGGTACCTGCGCACCATAAGCATGATTCTAATCGAGTGTTAACTCAAAAATCCCACTAGGAGCCAACTCAAATTTCCCACCCAGTTGTGTTTTCCATGTACAAATTGTTGCGTGTGAAGTCAAGAAGTACTTAAGTGGCCAAAACTGGTGGCAATATTAGGTGGTAGTCTGCACGACCAAGTGTTGATGTGTCACGTTGTAGTGAATTTCTAGTTTCCAAGGAGAAAATAAAATCTTTTCAAGTACTCATTGCATCTTTGGCTTAATCATTCTTTTTAGGATATTAATTGTAAAGCATGCAAAAGGTTTTATACCCCTTCAATCGCCAGCTCAATTTCTCAAAAAATTGCACCATAGGACATGATGACTAATTGTCATTATGAATTGTTGTCTTTTCAAAAGGGCAAGAAATTCATTTCGCATGGGAAAAGGAGTTGGTAGTACATGTTGAATTTAATGCAGAAAGGAAACTGTTGTCTACAACTCTGAGTAAAAAAAGGAAGCTAAGCGTTGCATGCAAAAGAACAACACTGTGCAAAATTTCCTGATTATGCTATCCAATGCAAAGATTTTTGAGTGAAAAATTAAAGAAGAACAAAAGAGAATTGTAGTAAATTTGAGCATTGTAAAAATCCACAACACCCTAAAATGACCCAAAATACTCAGATGGAAGCGCAAGGTGAGGCAACCCAAGGTTTGTTTGACTCCATGCGTGCAACACCCATAGCCGATATTTTCAGTGATACCTCTTATGCTTTTCTTGGGATACTAGAGAAGTCGAAGTGGATTCACACGTAGGCCGCAGAAAAGCAGAAAAATCACAGGGACCAATCTTAGATAATGGAAGAATGGGATAACATTCATGATCCCACCCTCAAAACTAACCTTAAGAGTCTTAGGGAAGCATCTTGTGAAAAAATGAAAGTGACCACTGACGAACAATAGTTGGCATACAAGTAATGGTTTCGTGGTCTCCCGCAATATATGGTCCCTTTTGTGCATTATTTCCCAGAGCTAGTTCATGAGGGCATTCAACATTTCAACCCAGATACCGACACCATTGAAGGTTGAGAGCTGAGGGTTATAATCAGTGAGAATGTTATTAAGGACATGTTATGCATCTAAAAAAGGGGCTCTAGAGCATAAAGAATGGAGTCGTTTACTCCAGAAAAAGGGGACAACTATTGGAGAGGCATAGATCTTGCTATGGACTCTTATAACAAGGAAACCCAAAGACCTCAGGAAGATTTAACAAAGCCACTACAAATTCCACTCGCACACAACACCTTTAAATAGGATATGCAGGTGGTCTTCTCTATGATGGATTTCGTTTGCAGCATGGATGAGGACAAGTTCGTGCAAGAGTTTCAACTATGTTTGAGTTTTCAGTTGAGGAAACAACATTCCTTATTTTGGTATGATTCGTAGAGTTCTTCGTCTGGGAAATACTGAGCCAAATCAAGGACTACAACATGCAGCATAAGTTTAGGTTTCCTTCTCTCCTTGCTCATATGTTTTTACACCAAAACCTTGAATTCTTTAAAAAAGATATGAGGTTAGCTATTTTTGATGAAAAAGGAGTAAGAAGGTCAATTTTTGTATGCACTCCCCTCCTTTTTGCAACATTCGACTATTATGCATTTTTGAACTGCTTCCTCACTCTGATATTGCAAGACTTTAGCGAAGATGGAAATCTTTATTCGCTTTCCGCACCAACCAAACGAGGTGGATGCATAGTTTCACTCCTAAATGTGACTGGTTTCTCAGAGAGGATTTCACATTCATTAGGCTATGTGGCTTTACCAAGGAACCTTTTTGACTCCCATCATGCATCACAAATAGGGTGTTAGCCCTTGAGATGTTCCGAAAAATGTTAGTTATTGACAATAACTTTTGCGGAGGGAAGAACAAGAAAGGGTTATTCTTCTGCCCACTAAGCTTCAAAATGGTGGTTATGGAAAAAAAGTAGACACATAAGCTGCTAGAGGCAAAGCTGGCTCATCTAGGGCTAGTATTGAATTGTGACAAATGGCAATATAACCCTAACAATGACTTAGCAAACATAAATGTTTGGGTAACTCACAGCCCCTAACCTTATTGGGAAAAGTGGTAGAATCCCCTGTCAGAATAGGATGACCTATTTGTAGACTTGGTTCAAATTCCTAAAAAGGATAGAAGGCCAACATGGCTCAATTTCTATTTCCCTTTGGAAAATTTTAATGAGAAGTGCCAAATGGGGGCCACCCTTTGCAATAATTTTTCCAAGCATTAGAACTAGAGTGAGGAAAAGATTGGAGATTTCTAGATTTATCGTCAAGAGATCCAATGCCCTAATGCCTCGTTCCAAGAGATAGACAAAGATGAAAGATTGAATACTCTATGGAACAGAGTGCATGATGATATCGACGCAAGCGATGATGAAGATATTGACCCAGAGGAAGCTAGAAAATATACAGGGAAGAGGAAGGAGAAGGAGAAAGAGGTAAAACATGCCCAAGTGTAGGAGAAAGAAAAGATGACAAAGTAGCCTAGCAAAACTTCTTCAAGGGTGTGGGTGAATATATCACATTCGAGAACCTCACAGACACACACATGGGCAGCGAAAAGACCTAGAGTAACCCAAAAACACCTATCGGAGGTCATAGAGGTGGACAATTCCCCACCCAACAAAAAATGACACACAGATGCAACTTCTGGAGAGGGTTCACATGAACTTGCAATGAGCCAAGCATCAAAGTCATCTGCAACTCAGGTGTCTTTCTCTCCCCCTCTTCTTGATTCACAATCTTTGGTTTCTCCCGCTGTCTATGCGTCACCTATCACTTCAAGTGTCGACCTTTTTATCTCTACTTTTGCTGCAATGGTCGCAGGAGGTTTCTCCCAATTCTCCCAAGTGGGAAAATTCACTTTTACTCCCCCTCGGGTTACTCCACCTTTCATTGGAACACAGTTTGCAACTGCTATTGCCACCCCTTTTTCTGCAACCACGTTAACTCTAACTCAACTTTCCCTACAAATGGAGTTTGATGTACCTCCTCTACCTCCACCGCTCCCCATGAGTCCTTCACCACTTCACAGACTGGGCCTTGGTATAATATTCCCTCATTCTCCCCACTAACTCTCTCTCTTCTGAAGAAGAAATTAGCCAGAACCACTACTCTCTCATTCCATTTTACTCTTTCTCCCAGTGCACCCTTCATGGGTGAGCTCATTAGATCATCGACAAAATTTATGTTGAAGAGCAATAAAACAAGAGCAACATGGGCTCACAGGATCCAGAAGCAAAGGGACAAAGTTGCTAAAAAGTCAACAGAGCCACAGGTGCAAACCCTTTTTAATGAGGCTCAGTAGTCATTGCATTTTGCAACCATGCACCTGAACGTCATCAAACTGTAGGAGGGGATGTGACCCAAATATTACACCATCCATGCTATGGGAATCGATCTGCATGTGGTCGGATCGCAAGATAAAGTTGAGCTGATGGAGGAAGCCAAGCGTGTGGTGACTACTAACTTTTTCAAGTTCGGTTTCCAACTAAAGAAAAAGGAAGATGAGGTAAAAAATTTCAAGGAAAGGATAGAGGTCCTACTAAAGAAGGACAAAGCAAGGGACACCAAATTTTCATGCTTGTCTCAATAAGCACAGGTGGAACAAGCTAGACTCCAAGGGGAACTTACAAAGTTCTAGTCCATGGATCCCAACTTGGTCACTGAACTACAATAGAAAAAACCAGGAGTTACAAGACCAGTTGGTGTGGGTAGAGGGAGAAGTGAAACAAAACACTGAAGAGCTATGCCAATAGTGAGCTTAATTGGAGCAAGAAATGCAACAAAAGGACACAGACTTCTAGGGCTGACAATCTCAATTTGAGAAGGAAATCCAAGAGGTAAGGCTCTCCCTGGAAAGGGAATCTGTAATCAGAAGCCAAGTTGAGGAAAAATGGATTTTTGAGTTAAGAACCCTACAGGAACAACTCTCCACTGTGGAAAAGAAAATTGCAGAACTAACATAAGATGTTGGTCGAGGGATGCGAAAATTGGTCTTTTGAAGAATCCTCCCCAACCCCCTACTACCTAGTCGGAACTCCTTCTAGTAGCCCAACAATAATATATTTCATAATGGGAAAAGTTCAAGGCTTTTTGTTTGACTCTTCAACCGATGCTTCAGTTCATGGTGGAGGTGACAACTTTGAGTAGGGAGGTTCGTGAAACGATTATGCAATTCCCACAGTTCATTGCAGAGAGGGTTCCTAAGGCAGAAGAGTTGCTAGATGAGTTGTGCACAGTGCCGAACGAGGACTTAGTGAGCTCAAGGATTGAGGATCAGGGGTCAGTTGTTGGGAAAGCAAAGGAATTCATCTGATGTAATGCAACCATCCTCCATGCCAAAAATTGCTCAGCAATATTGAGTCAGACCATGAACAATATGCAGATAAAGTTCTCCCAACTGACTCAAATGGGTTTTCCCTCACCTTTACTTTTTGATGATTTGGTAGCCATAGCAGAGCACATTGCAACAAAGATTGAGGAGAAGCAACAATATTTATCTGCTTTCTAGAGTTTTAGTCAACCCCTTACTGCCGTGGATATTGAAGGTGTTACTCATCAAATAGCGTGGCTACCTTTTCAGCTCGATTCCAAGATAGGAATATCAATGGAGCTGCCCTTCAAGGAATTAATAAATCTGCATGAAGTGCAAGAGAATCTGTGCATCATATCAACACCATATAAGGCCAATTGGCTTCTTCTGCAGACCACACTCTCAAAGCTCTGACTCCATCGCCTAGTGAATAAGGCTCTAGTCTTCAAACCATTTTTTTTTGGGTTCCTTGTTCCGTAGGTGAAACACCCCTAGTAGTCGCCAAAATTTGTGGATATAAAATCCCTCAAGCTCCCTTCGGGTTGATAATATTTTGCTTGTCCTTCACCCATTCCCCATATATTTGAATATATCCAGGCCCCTTTTTGAAGAGCCCCAACCTATTGCCACGTGTCCGCTGCACGCTCCTCGTAAGGATTTCCTCCATTGCTTCTCTACTAAGCCCCACCATGCTTCCACATGTCAACAACATAGGCCTTTGAATGCTTGCTTCCCTTTGCTTCTCTACCAAGCTCCTCCCAAATGCCATGTAGCATCATTCCAGGTACATTTTTTGGCAGACCCCACAATCAACACTGGTAGTGAAGACTTCTCCATGTGTCTTCTCTGTGGGGATTTTCATCGTAAGGAAAGAAGAATCAACAACAAGCCTCACCCTATCACCATGCATCCTAACTAACTTCATGGGTGAGTGACACATGTCTACATGGAATTCTGTTGCTTCTACACTGGGACCACAACCATCATTTGCAGGGGATGTATCTAGCTCGAAGGCGGTTGTATTTTGTGTCTTAGAATCTTTTTTGTTGCAACAACCTTGGGAAATCATTGTTATAGACATCATTGCTCATGTTGAGGGAATCTTTTATGTTATTGGATTTCAAGCGGTGGGATGTTTCTTTATAAATACTGCTTCTTTCTGAAAGTGAGTTTGAAACATACATAAAAAAATTGTGAAATGACACCAGGCCTTTTGTATTGTTTTTTATTATTGTATTAAGACTCATAGACTATTCCATTGTTGTTCATCCTTTTTGTTTCTTAGCTATTTGACAAAACATTATACTATGCCATTATTGTATTGGGCAGTTTATTTGCAGAACTTCTATAATTTCAATATAAGTTTGTTGATTTAGACCATGTCTTGGACTCTTCTTTTTAGTAAATGTGTATGGGAGTTATTTTATGTTATTGAATAGATTATTTGGACATGCAGATTGTTGAATGAGCCCTTAAATCCCATCCTAAATGGATATTTACTTTTCCCACACCTACATCTTGGTACATTGCCTTAGGTTAGATCTTTATTTTTTATATCTGCTTCTATTTCCCATTCCAAACCCCCCAACTACAGAAGGAGCCAGCTTCTTTAAAAACCTGTAGGTCACTTAGTTTAGTGCAATTGGTCCCCTCATTAACTGAGTTTCCCATAAGGCTGTTGCTTGTCAATTTTAGGCATCAACAGACCCCTCTTGACATATTTTCTACTTTAGTGTGAGTTTGAGTGTAACTTCATACTATCACTAAAGTGGGGACTAAATGTACCATTGTAAATTATCACCCTTGAAAACTTCACCTTATATTCCCCCCACCTTAAATTATTGGACCTAATTGAGTACTCATTTTCCTAAATTATGCATTCTATGGCCCATTTTTAATAATTATCGATGAATTGCAAGTGGGAAACAGTTGCATGTATCTAATACCTTTCCCTCTACACTAAGTTTTTGGGAAAAAAATTCATTTATCTAATTCTTGGAATTGAGCGTCATCTATCTTATCTTCTTTGTTGCAAAGTAGGAATTGGTGCATATCTTCATACAAGTAAACATTAAACGATGCATAGGAGATAACAAATAAGATATTCAAATTCAAATCATCTTCAATCAAACCCTTGTCAGCTCACAAGTCCACATATTGGATATCCCACCTAAATAGTTGTTTAAATGAAATAAAATCCTTTAAAATTACTAACAACTTATCTTCTAATCTAATATTTATTAATTCATCTACTTTCCTTTGATATTTGATCATGCTCAAGGGAACCGATTTCAACTGAAAACTTATGCATTAACTTTGCAAATGCATTTTAAAGGGCATTATCACTCTAGGAAATATTGAATTGTAATCCTTTCAAGAAGAGATTAGAATTCATATGTTATAAATGGGGCCTCTTATTTGAGTGACTAACTCACAAGGATATACATTTGTATCTTAATGCCACGTTTAGGCTCTAAAAATTTGGCTTATTTGCATATATGTTTCGATCTTCAATAGACCACACATGTATTCACTGTCAATTCCATACTTGATTATTTTGATGTAAACTAATATCCTCTTTAGCTTCTTGGATATTTGAGGAAATTTCAATTATTTTCATTACCATATGAGACCACATGTGGCAGGAATTCTACTTCATGGGTTACATAAAATACATTCTTTTTTTACTCAAAATGTCAAGGATACATTCCTTGAAAATATAAGTGCCTATATATGTATCAACAACACTAAAAGGGTCATCAAGGAGATATATATCTTCATCTTGGTATAATGAACATGTAATTTTTAATCTTTATGTTTGGTCACCATTTAAATTAATACCTCTTTCTCTAATTTCTATTTGGTCACTATAGGAAAAAGAATCAATCTCTTTCTTCAAAGCATAACCCTAAAGTATTCACTCATATCTAACGCTCTCCTTTTTCTTCCCAAAGATAATATTCTCCTAAATTTTATAGATTTATATCCGTGAAAGTTGAGTGACATAAGGTTTTGTTCCTCTTGACTTTGTTTTTCTAGAAACTCTTCTCCTAATTTACTATAAGGAAATATACTCCTATCTAGATATGAGGAGGTATAAAGGGAATTTTCATAAATTTGGCCCCTGCATATTTGTCGAATTGTTTTCTAAATACAATTGTATTTGGATTCACTAAATCATGGTCACCATGAAATATAAGTATTTGGGTTACGAGAATCTGTCTGGTTTGTCAAGCATGTTACAAGAAATTGGGGACACTAAGCTAAGGCACATAAATTTGGATAAATTTTGAGAAAGAATTAGAAAACAAGATGTCCCCAATAACCTAGTGATTAATTATGAGTGGGTTGTTGCAAGCCACAAATTTTCCTGTGGTAGTATGATATACAAACCTAGTCATAGAATGCATAAATCATTATAATTCTAATACAAGAGAAATCAAAACAAATGATAATTGAATGGTTGTCAGGGAAAATAGAGATACTTTTGATTCATGCTTACATTTACCAAAGAGAGAAGAGTACATATACTTCAATTTTATCCTTTCTTACCAAAATTTTCAAGAGAAGAAAGGTCAATATAAAAATGTAATTGCTCAAGAATGGTTTGCTACCCCAAAAAAATGAAAATCTCAACTACCAAAAATCTACATAGAACTCATTTTGTGGATGAGATTTAATGCATGATAGTTCTCTTGAATAGACTAAAAGGTAATGAAAAAGACCATGAATTTAAAGATTGGATGTACTTCTTCATCCAAATAATTATTCATGGTGAACAATATCTTGACGGGGCTCAACTCATCAGTGATCAAATGCACTCGATGATAATTCAATTTCCACTCAACATATCCTTCTATATGTCTTCTTATACATTCTATACTATTACTTATACAAGACCCTGGCCATTTTTGTGATAGTCAAGGTTCATGATGAAACAATCCAAGTATACGATTACTATACTTAGCTCTGATTGCAAAGGAGTTTCAAGAGTTTTAGATGATTAAATGATACATTTACTGTGAGGATGGTGAGGGATATCCAAGGATATATGGGTTTATGGATTTATCTAGAGGTTGTTCACCTAATTGATACACACAACAACCATTTCATACAGTTTCAAAGATTCACATATATTAGAATTGGAGGATTTGATGGGCTATCTTACAAATTGTCTAAGTATGCAGAGGACAAGTTTTTTCTCATTGAGGTATGTAGATAAGTGGTTGAGATGAATAAAAGGTGCCAAGAAAGGAAAAGGTAGCTATCTAATTCCCTAACGGCCTTGGTTACTATTCCTATAAATCTATGTCTAATGCTCTCAATATTGAGAACTTAGTGAAGTTCTCTATGCAATTTTATGAAAGGATATTTCCTTTTGACAGTAAAATTTTTGCTAAGGACAATTTGCATTTAGGGCTAGCTTTCTACCACATTCCACATTTAAAAGACTATTGGGTAGACTGTGCAAATGAATATGAATTTTGAAGAAGAAGTTGAATGAGATTGTCACTAAGGAAAATTGTAACATTTAGATTAAATTGGGATATACAAGGTATTGAAGATGATGAATTGGATTTAGTAGACCCAATTTTTATCACCATGTACAAACATAACCAATTGTGTCAATCACTTGGATTATTTAAGAAATTGAAAGTATTGATGTAAAAATGCTTGATGGAAATCAAAGGAACTCTAGAGTGGGTGGTCAAGAAGACTACAAAAAAATCTGCTATGGTGTCTTCAAAGTCTCACAATACTTAGAGACAAGTAGAAAAGCACAATCATATTCTACTTCACAACCAACTACTTATGCTTAATAGATAGCTTTAGGAGGAAAATGAGATGGTGATGAGGATCCCCTAGAGAAAATGCTTTCTGAGAAGACTTGTGAGGGTACTACCCAAAAGAAAACTCAAAAATAAAAGGAGAAACAAGTAACATAAGAAGAAATTGTAGGTTTTCCTTCATCTCCATCTTAGGAAAGTGGTTCTTCTTTTTCTTCTTCTTCCTATAATTCTCCTCCATCAAATATATCACAAAATTCACCTAGGGTAGTCCCTAGTCTACCTTCTTCCCATGAGGTTCGGATCTTTGATACTCTACCCCTTAGGAGGGATTTACATTTTTCATCTCTTGGTACCAAATCTATGGATATTCCTACCTCCTGTTTCTAGTTAGAATAGACACTCTCCAAAAAGAGGGAAAAAGTTCAATTGAGTCTTCCTAATAAGGATTTTGTTGGCCAATTAATTTAGATAACTCCCAAGCCCAAGAAACTAAAAAATACATCTAGATTGATGGAGGATACTGATGCAAGGAATATGTATGTGGAAGTAGCACATCCCTCTGCATAAAAGGATGCATGAAAATAAAATGTTAGTGATTTCAACATCACTAAGTTAACTTGGGGCCTTCTACTAGGGATGGGGATGTTCACAACTTTCAATTGGTAGCTACCAAACCTATGGAGAGGATAGCCAGGGATAAAAAAACCAAAGATGAGTTGAAGCATCAAGTAAAGATACTAACTGATTGCTTAAAATCATTGATTGATCCCTCCCCTCAACCAATAATTTAGCTAAGTACTCCTTTTGACCCAAGTTCATCTATAGGAAAGGATATGGTTAGAAAAATCCATGTTTACAAGAATTATGGGAAGGTCACAAAATACTAGACCAAGGATATCTTGGTTGGGGGAACGAAGTTCATCATAGACATGAAAAAGATCTGTGAAGATATTGAGGTGTTAAAAGTGGATATTGATAATAGAATAGCTACCACTAAGCATGAGGAACCTATATGGGTGAAAACCGATGTTGATCTCAAATAAATGCTTGATGTGGATCTAGATAAATTAGTAGTTGAACAATTTTTACCAAACATTGATGATGGTAGACATTTTATGTGGAAGAAAAGCATCAAGTAGTTCTCATTCCTAAAGAAAAATATACTAGAACAAAATAAATTTCTCAAGGAATGCAACTAGATGAAGGATGACATCAAGAGATACCTTTTTGTGATAGGTGTTCATCTCCAAAGAGAAGATAATGCTTAGGAAAAGGACATAAATGCTCTAAAGAGCGAATTCAAGGAATCGACCAAAAAAATATTTGACAAACAATATTCAATGTGGAGAGTTTGAGGAATTTGAGTAATATTGACTTCACTATGTCTCTATTTGTTGGTCATGCGATAAATCTCTCTGGAAAGGTGGAATTGGTACAAGGAAATAGGGATTTATGGAAGCTAAGGACCAAAAAAGTGATTATTCTACTTAACATAGGGAAATACCTCTGATAATCAAAGCTTTCTATGTATACAAAGCCAAAACTACCACACAAGATGCCAAATCATCTCAAGAAGGGAACGTCAAAAGTGTGCCACCTCAGTGACATTTCTTGTTTTTATTGGTTATATTTTATAAAAGAACTTTAAATTTCTACGAAGTTTGAGAGACTTTAACTTCTCTTTTTTAGTTACTTTTCAAGAAGTAGTTATGTTTGTGACTGACATATATATGTTATGATGTTATTGAATAACTCTCTTAGAAAATTTTTGGGGAAAAGGAAATAGAAAAGATAATAGAAACTTGAGGATTGTATGCCTATGAGTTGACAGATTAGATAAATTAATGAATGAAATATTTTATGATTTGTGCATTGTAATTGGGTTCTTTGGTTATTGCATTTATGTGTGAATACGAGTCATTTTAGTTATTTAGTCTATTCAAGTTTCAAAATTATCTTTGGTTGATAAGTTCATCAATTTATGCTTTGTGGAAAGTGATTGGTTTGTGTTTTGATTGTTTTCTCAAAAATTAAATCATACTCGATAAGAATTCATTGGTAATATTCATAAATATTTGTTGATTCAAGTATTTTTTCCTTTTCTTCTTTTTGGTTAAAACAAAACCCCTATTGAAGTTTTATTTATAGAAAATAAAGTATTTTCTTGTTAGACGAGGGAGTTGTACCTCATAAAATTTAGAGCCCAAAATTATTCCACATAGAAATAATTTACCCAAATATTAGCTATTGATTTTTTCTATCATTGGGCAATAGAGCAAGGATAAAGAATTTCAAATAGTGAAAAATCCATTAACTAAAAAATTCATACAAAAATCAAATATTTGATGAAAAACTAGTGGTTGATAAATGAATTGTTAGGCGGTTATTATTGCTGCAAGAGTTTAATATAACCATTGTGGATAAGCCAGTGAAAGAAAATGTGTTTGTTGATTTTCTTTCCAGACTAAAAATCAAAATAGAAGAAGTTGTGGATGATTCCTTTCCATATTAATACTTATTTTCCCTCTCAATGTAAACACCTTGGTATGTAGATATAGCTAATTAACTGGTTGCGAGAAAGACACCCCCACATCTCTCACCTAGAGAAAGGCACCATTTAGTTGAACACATCTTTCCATATTCCTAGGTAGTTGGCTATCTATTATACACATGACCAGGTAATATAATGATAAGGTTCATAAGGGAAGATGAAGTATATGATATCCTCAAGGCTTTTCATGATGAGCCTTGTGGAGGACACTTTGGAGCTAGGAGAACAACTCTAAAGATTCTAAATAGTGGCTACTATTGGCCAAAACTTCATAAATATTTAATCAAATATACAAGGAGATGTGATAGATGCTAGAGGATGGGTAGACCTATAAGGAGTGATGAGATTCCTCTACAACCACAATTGGTCATTACACTATTTAATAAATGGGGATTATATTTCATTGGACCAATAGCTCCCACCTCCAATAACAAGGAATACATACTAGTATGTACAAACTATATAACAAAATGGGTGGAGGTTTAAGAATTGCATTTTGCTAGAGATAGAAAGGTTGTAATATTCCTTTATGAGTAAATCTTCACAAGAAATGGTGTGCCTAGGGAGATAGTTATAGATCAAGGACCTCAATTACTTCAGAATTGATTGCCCAATTGCTCAAGGAATATGAGATTAGACATAAAAATTCAACTCCCTACCACCCACAAGCAAATAGGAAATTTGAGGTCACAAATAGGGAGATTGATGCCATTCTAACAAAGAAATCCCAATTGCATTAGAAGGATTTGGAAACAAGGTTACCAAAAGTTGTCTGGGTGTACAAGACAACCTAGAAAACCACCACATGATTCACACCATATGAATTGGTGTATGGGAAAAAGGTTGTCCTTACCATTGAATTTGATCATAAAATACTCTGAATAGTAGTGCAGCTTGGAATGAATATCTTTGAAGCTTAGAAAGACATATTGCACAATCTCAATGTAATGGATGAAATAAGGATGGAAGTCATCCATCATACAAAGTTTGTACAAAAAAAAGAATTAAATGGCATGGAAAATTTATCAAAACCAAGGATTTCCATGAAGGTGATTGTGCATTGCTTTATGATTCAAGGTATAGGACCACAAGGGTAAATTAAAAACATAGTAGCTTGATCATTATGAAATTAAACACATCTTTCAAAATGGAGTAGTACAACTATCTAAAATCAATTCAGTCATATTCTCTTTGATGTTCAATGGATATAGCTTAAAGCTTTATAAAAATCCATTGTATAAGGAATAATTTCTACATATTTTGCAACAATAATTTATACCATATACAGATTCAATATTGCTTGCAAATCATGAAGACATGGTTGAATCGCCAATTAGTACATCTATAGATGATCCAATCATCTTACCTACTAATAGATAGTAGGTACGATTCTCACTAAGCAATATAATCTCACATATACACACATGCACTATCCCTCCAATAAATTGTACAACCAACAACAATTATTTCTAGATATGCACAAAAGTTTCACGGGACCTATGGTAACAACCCCAAGACATTTGAAAAAAGGGGGACCTATTCTACCACTACCCACAAAAACTACCTCCAGGTCACTATCACTAGAGCTGCAACCACTATCACTACAATTACGCATCACTTATGTCATTCATACATGTAAACACTCTTATTCATCACACTTTACATATAGCATATCATTTCATTATGAATAAACCTCATTCATGTTGTAGCTTTCTTTTCCCATGTTAAGAATTTTTGGACATGTGTCATCTTTTTAATAAGCTCTCTATACAGAAAATTCATTTGCAATATTTCCATTAACTTCCATCACTTAGATTCTCTCACAAATTTGCTACATGACAACATTCAGATCACATCACACACACTACCTTTTTCCATCACCATGTCATTCCGAGTACTTTTATTATTGCATATTACGATTAAAATTAAATTCTATTGATTTCATCTAGAATTCATGTTCATGTAACATTTAATTTATACTATATCAAATATCTATATAATAATTTGGAATTCATCCCCTCCATCATTCTTGTACCTTTCCATTTGAGGACAAATAGCAACTTTAAGTTAGGGGGAGAACTAGTTTGGTTGTCATTATCTATTTTATTGTCAAAAATTGAAAAGAGTTGCATATATACCAACTTCAATTTCCTTTACAAAGCCATAGAACTTATAGACATAGAGGTGGTGGTCTTTGCAAAAGTAACAAACATTGAAGTAGTATAAGCAATAAGAAAATTGAAGTACATTTTTGAAATATAGAAAAATGGAAATGGGATGGATGAGTTCTAAATGTAAAGAACCTAAGATCAATTCCACTTTTCTAGGGGTTTCATTAGAATTCAAATAAACAAGGTGCAAAGATTGACTTTCAACCTTAAAGGTGAGCCAATCAAACCTGGATCTGATCCTTTTGAGTCTTAGGAATGAATTGGAAAAGATTTGGAATGATTAGCCTAGTTGAACTATATAACCTAATATGAAAAATGCAATATTCAGGAACTACATAGATTGAAACTATAGAAGGTAGCGATGGAGAGCTCTTCAGGTGGTGGCAACGGTGGTGGAGGATTTTCAAATTTTGAAAAGGTGAGGTTTCCTGATGTTGTTGTAGGTGTGAATGGCAGACAATTTATTGATGGGAGGGTGATGTCAGGTGGATCCTTTATGGCAGTTAAGTGTTGTGGGTCCCCTTTAGTTGCTAATGTTTGTTCTAATGGGAAAGGGGCTTTGGTGATTGTGTGTCCTATGCACTCCCTAGTGTCCTCTAAAAAAAAGAATCCTAGGACTGAAAAGTTGGGGCTAGTCTTGTCTTTTGGTGGTGTTGATGGGACTCCTAATGTAGCAGGTCTTGGGGTTGATAAGACTAAGTCTAAATTCCTGTCAATCTTTTCTCTTAAGTGGAAGAATTTATTTGGAGTGAAACCTAAAGGTAAGAGTACTTCTCCTCTGGTGTCATTTATTGCTAATGCAAAAACTAGAGAGTACTCTATTTCTGTTTCAGACTGTATTATTGATAAAAGTATGTCCAATATGGATATGGCTTTGTTGGGTAAATTTGTTGGTCCCCAACCTCATATTGAGTTGGTGCGCAAGTTTGCTTTAAATAAGTGGAAACCTAAGGGATAGTTTGATGTAGCGGCTATGGCTAAAGGTTTCTTCTCTTTCACATTTAACTGTGAAGAAGATTTTTTTTTGGTGCTGACGGGAGGTCCTTGGTTTATTGGAAAGTCATCTCTGATGCTTAAAAAGTGGGAACCAGGTTTCAACTCGAACTTGTGCTCCTTTTCGGCTGCTCTAGTTTGGGTTCGTCTTCTTGGCCTCCCAATGGAATTTTGGGATGAAGTGTTCAAAGCAATAGCAAGCATTTTTGGCTGTTTGCTTTCAATTAACCAAATGAAGGCCTCTAGGAAGAGGTTGGTTTATGCCAGATTTTGTGTAAATGTGGAACAATCAGTTGATCTTCCGTCTATGATAAATATTAACTCCAAATTGGGGGTGTGGGAGCAAGCAGTGGAATTCAAATTGAATCCCTTTGATTGCTTCCATTGTAAAAAAGCTGGTCATTGGGCCAAAAAGTGTCCTCTGAAGGTGTCGAAACAGTTTACTAATCAGTGGAGAGAAAAGGAGAAAAAATTGAAACAAGATGTGGAGCCTGTGAAGGAATAGGTTTTGGCCATATCTAAGAATGTGGAGGCTATTGAAGAGGACCTAGCTTTGGAGGAAAACGCTGATATTCTGAAAGGCCAAGTGATTTTGGAAGAAGAGAACAAGGTGGTTGGGAAAGGTGAAGAGGATAAGTCTTCCCCTATTAGTGATTTGGCGGAATCTTTAGAAGCAGCTCAATTGGAGGTTGTTAAGGATGATAAGGTCTTTGGGTGTGTTGATGCTAGATCTTTGTCCTCGGGGGTGACTCAAGTGCATGAGGATGTGTTGAAGGCTGATGGTTTGGCAGTGATGCTTGAAACTAAGGATTTTGGGGAACAAGAGGACCCAAACAATCCTCCTTACATTCAGGTTCATGGGCACAACAGGAAAAAACATTCTCCCTCTTTGAGAGTGGTGACTAGGAACCTTCAAAGGTCAGACTGTGGGTCTGAACCACGTGGTAGAGAAAAGCCTCCTACTAATGTTTCCAAGGATAAGGAGATCTGAATGTACATTACTGATGGGACATAGAAAACCCTAATGGATATGTGCTCCAAGAGCACATCCAACAAGTTCTTATGAAGATCATCTCCTGAAATATGATGGGATTAAATCACCCTCACAAGCATGATCTTCTGGCTAATCTGGTAAGAGATCATTGCCTTGATATTGTGTTAATCCAAGAAACTAAAATGGGATTGGATAAATTGTCTAGGTTGAAGAATAAGCTCTTTAAGGACTGTGGTATGCATTGTTCTGATGTAGTTGGGGCATCAGGAGGGATTATTACTTTTTGGAATATTAGAGTGATCCAGGGAGCTAAAATTTTCAAAGACTATAATTATGTGGCTACTTCCTTTACTCATTTTCATGATAGATTCTTCTAGACTCTTTCAAATATTTATGCTTTGAATTGTAAGAGTGCTAGAAAAATATTATGGGAGAATTTTTCCTCCTTTAAATTTTTGAATAATATTGAGAACTAGCTGGTTAAGGGAGGTTTCAATACTCCTTTGCATGATGCTGACAAGATGGGTGGTTCACAGTTGGTGGATGAGAGTAGATTTGATATGATGAGTCTTATTAATGACTCTGCTCTTCTTGATTTGGACCTAAAAGGGGTGTCTTTTACTTGGTCAAATAGGAGAGTGGGGAATGCCCTGATCTAGGTTAAGCTTGACCGTGCTCTCATTACCCTTGAGTGGCTAGTTTTTTATTCCTTTTTGCTTTCTACTTTATCTAGATTGGGCTTGGATCATTTCCCTTTGGCTCTGTCGGTGGATTTGTTGGGGGATAAGAAAAAATTTCCATTTAGATTTGAAAAAATGTCGACTTGTCATCCCGACTTGGGGAATTTGATTAATGAATGGTGGAACATATAGGTGGATAGTTCGGCTATGTTTAGATTTGTTAAAAAGCTTGCCAGTGTTAAGGAAAATGTTAGAAAGTAGAATTGCACTTCCTTTGGTCATATCTTTATGGAAAAAGAGGGTTTGTCTAAGGAGCTTCAAGATGTGCAACATTCGATCGAATTGTTTGGGTATGATCAGGCTTTGATGCAAAAGGAAAATATCTTGTTATCCAGGTTGCACAACATTGTGGCAAAGGAGGAGGAATTCTAGAAATAGTGTTTGAGGATTATGTGGCTTAAAAGTGGGGACAGGAATACCAAGTTTTTCCACCTTTCTACTCTTAAACACAAGGCTAATAACTGTATTAATTAGATCAATTTCAATAATCAATTGTTGGAAAAGGATGTCGATTTGCTACTTGTTGCTTCCTCTTACTTCTCTCAGTTGCTTTTGGTGGAGGGGGAGCTTGATTTGGCTTGTCAAGAGGATATTTTAAGGTATATTCCTCAGATCTTGGATGAAGATATGAATAGATAGTTGGTTTGCATTCCCTCAGTGGATGAAATTCGGTCTGTTTTTTCTTTTGAAGGTAATAAGGCATCGAGCCCGGATGGTTTCTCGATGTTCTTATTTCAATCCTTTTGGGAAATTATTTCTAAGGATTTTGTTGTGGCTACTAAGGAGTTTTCTATATCTAGCACTCTTCTGAAGGAACTAAACTCCTTTTTTATTGTTTTGGTCCCTAAGAAGCCTAGTGCTTCCTCTTTTGATGAATTTCGTCCTATCAGCTTATGCAATTCAGTTTATAATATTTTCTCCAAGGTTTTGGTAGTTATATTACAAAGAATTTTGCCTCTTATCATTTCGCCTCAGCAAAATGGGTTTGTGGCTGGTAGGAAAATTATGGATTCTGCTCTCTCTATACATGAGAATATTCATTCTCTTTCTGTCAATAAGAATTTTGGTTTTATCCTGAAGCTTGACTTACTTAAAGCTTATGATAGAGTTGAATGGGGGTTCTTTCAAATATTTTAACTTCTTTTGGCTTTGGGGAGAAAGGGGTGGCCCTCTTGCTTCAACTTATCTCTACTATGAGATTCTTTGTTCTCATTAATGGGTCTCCTTCTCCTCTCTTTGACTGCTCGAGGGGTTTGTGGTAGGGGGATCCTATTTCTCCATTTCTATTCATTACAATGGTGGAATCCTTGGGTTGTCTCATTCAGAGATCTATTAATTCTGGGGTGATGTCTGGACTTGCCCCTTCATCTAGGAAACTTATTTTCTCTCATCAACAGTTTGTGGATGACTCTCTCATGCTTGGGAAGTCATCCATAAAGGAGGCCAAGGTTGTCAAGTCGATCTTACAGAGGTATGAAGTTGCTTCAGGGTAGAAGGTTAGCTTGCCTAAGAGTGTTCTCTTCTTTTTTAACACTCTGATACATAGACAAGAGAAAATTGCTAGAATCCTGCAGTGCCAGATTGGGAAACTTCCTGCTTCTTATTTCGGCCTTCCCTTGTGCTCTAAAGTTCTTGATTCTTTTTGGAGGGTTATGATTGATAAATTCAATTCTAAATTGGATGGATGGAAGGGTGCTCTATTGAGCCAAGAGGGAAAGTTCATGTTATTAAATCTACTTTTCAGAATCTGCCTGTCTATGCTCTTAGTCTTATTCATATGCCTAGGAATTTTGTGGACACTTTGAAAAATATTAAAAAAAAATTCCTTTATTCTGGGGTGGAGGACAAGAGAAGGATTCACTTGGTTGCTTGGGATGATGTTTGCAAACCAAAGAAGGCTGGTGGGCTGGGGATACATAAAATTAGAGCTTTTAATAACACCCTCCTTGGTAAGCAGTTGTGGAACCTTTTGTAGGCCAAGAGTGAATGGGAAAAAATTGCTTGGAGCAAGTACTTACATGATGCTAATGGTATAAGGGGGTTCTTTTCTCAAGATTTTAATCCTTTGTCTGGTTCTGTTCTTTGGAATTGTATTGTTAAGGATCAAAAGCTTTTGGCCAAGGGTCTCTATTGGAAATTGGGGAATGGTAGAAATATCTTGTTTTGGGATGATAATTGGTTTGGCAATAGGCCCCTCAAAGATGAGCCTTGGGCCCAACCTTTCATGGATCTTTGTGTGCGCCAGTTTGGTAGACGGGTTGTTGACTATATTGAGGGAGACTGTTGGAAGATGTTGCATGAGGTTGAACCTAGTTTGGAAATTTTGTTTAAGGCTATATCTTTGGTTCACATTCCCTTTTCCCGTTCTCCAGATAAATTTGTTTGGAAGCCTTACTCTAATGGAAACTACTCAGTTGCTTCGGCTTTTCATTCTAATGATTCCTTTATTGGCCTAGCTCCTTTTTGGGTGTTTGTGTGGTCCTCTAGATTGATTCCTAAGGTTAATATTTTCTTCTAGCTTTTCTACCAGAATAAAATATTAACTACTGACAATTTGGTCAAAAGAGGTTTTGTGATGCCTAATAGGTGTTTTCTATGTGAAGAAGAAGCCGAAAATGCTTGTCATTTGTTGATTGGCTATAGTTATGTTAGAATGGTTTGGCCCATTTTCTATCTCTTTGTAACTTAAGTTGGGTGTTTCCTATATCTATAAATGAGTTGTGGTCTCAATGGATTGGCCCCTCACCCAATCCTTCTCTTTGGATTTTGTGGTCTCTTTCCCTTCCGCACATTGCTTGGGGTGTTTGGCTTGAGCGAAATAATAGAATTTTCAGAAATTCTACCCTCCCTACTATCTTTGTGGCTTACAAAATATGTGATGCTATTAAATAAAACTTTTTGGTCAGGATCACTTTTCACAATGGGCTGAAGATATCTCTATTTCTCAAAAGTGGAAGTTGTCTTGTGATATTTCCCTCTCGGTCACTAAGGGTAAAACTTCTAGAGAAGATGTTGTTTGGAAAGGTCCTCCGGAAGGTTGGGTTAAGGTTAACTTTGATGGGGCTACTAAAGGGAATCCGAGACCTATAGGTTGTGGGGGAGTGATCAGAAACTCTAATGGTAGGCTTATTTTGGCTGTGGTGCTCCCTTTGGGAACCCAGACAAACCACTATGTAGAAGTGGTTGTAGCCTATCATGGTATCAAATTGGCTCAAACTAAAGGCTATAGGAAAGTGTGGTTGGAGGGAGGCTCTTTGAATATCATAAATAATTTGAAAAATCACTTTCCTCCTTCTTGGACTATTGAGTCTTTGATAAGGGAATCAATAGATATTTTGAAATCCTTTGATGAGTTTTATATATCACGCATCTTAAGAGAAGGTAATGGGTTAGTAGAAATTTTCACTAACATTGGTGCTAAAGAATTTAGGGAATGGGGTCTTAATGACCCTCTTCCTATAGAGGCTATTGCTACTTTGAACCATTATTTCTGATTTTAAATTGATCAACTTCTCATTATGGTTGGTGGCGTGCATGCATTTCTTCATGTGGATGATTGCGACGAGAAAGAATGGTGTGCAAGATTTGAATCAAGATATTAGTATGAGAGTTGGGTGTCGTAGGTAATGGAACTCTAAGGTCATTATTATCCCCAACTGCATATTTGGTCTCACACGGATTCTAGGTGGTCTTTGTATTGTTTTCTAGAGTCTTCTTTGTTATGTGCTTGGAACCCTCAAGTTGGTTACTGTTAATTGTGGTGAGATGGGTGGCGACAGAAATCGTGTTGAACCCTTCTCTTTCGAAGCTACTAAGAAGAGGAAGGAGGTATGGAAAGTGTTGGAAAAGGGAGGGTTAACACCCTACTTGGAAAAAATCCATGGTAATTTTCCTCAAGTTACAGATCTTTTTGTTAAAGGATGGAATGGCAGAGTGCTTAAGCTTTATGGGATGAAATTTGAGGTTAATGAAGAATTTATCGCTGGTATAACTGGTCTGCCTATGAATGGCATGAAAGTATTTAGGGATAAAAAGAGGGACAGACCGCTATGAATTTTTTTTTCAAAGATGATGAAGAGAAGGATTTGAGGACTGTAAGGAGTGGAGGATATCAAATAAGTTCTATTAAGGCTTTATGGGGGGATGTTGCGAAGGAGATTATGCGCTACATTACATTGGAAGGCCATTTTTTTGTGATTAATGCATACCATTTTATTCTGCTTAATCACTTCTGACACAAGAAGAGGGTTTCATTCCCATTCTATCTTTTGATGTCTCTTGATTCAGGTCTCAAGGACCACAAGAAAAATCCAAAAAATCCTGTCTTGCATGTTGGCTTAATTCTGCTCATCTTTGATTATGTGAAGACTTTTGAGGTTGCTAAACCTATGGTCATCCCAAAGGGTAAACAATCCAAACCTACTAAGGAGTATGAGACTGTTTCTAAAGAGGAACCTACCAACAAAAAAGTCAAGAAAAGGAAATTGATTATGGAAAAAGAGTCTGAGTCAGAGGAGGATGTGGACTACGTTCCTAATTCTCTTGCTTCCTTGGAGGGGGGTCCACTTTCCCCTACTACGAGAAAGAAGAAAAAAGGGGTTCCTTGTGCTAGTAAGGGTTATTTAACTTGTAGTGAAGAAGTTGTTGTTGTTGTTCCGAGTAGGGGCCTGAAGGTGAAGAATGACTTGTATGGTTAGGCCTCCTCGTCGCCCTTAGTTTCCAAGTAGAAGGTGGTTTTGGGGTAAGGTAGCGAGAAGAAAAAGGTTTTGAGGACCGCAAGCCAAATGTTGGAAAACAATCCTCCTCTCACTATTGCGAGTGACTTCTTTGCTAATGACTCCCCGAGTGTCAAGCTAGTTATGTAGATGAAAGATAAGTCTAGGGAAGCTGTTGATGATGTGGATATCCAGGATGTGGATTTGGAGAAGATCAAGAAGAGAAAGGTGATGGCAGAGGAAATTGCAAGCTCCATCCACAAACTCAAGTCTTTGATTGCTATGGAAAAACATAAGGACTCCCTTACTAATCAGGATAGGGTTAGTTGCTCTGAGGAGGAAGATGCCTTGGGAAAAGGGGTTTTCAATATTGATAGAGAATATTTGTTTGATGTACTTGGATCTACTCGTGAGGGGTCCATTGTCTTGTTTAAGCTTTTTAAATTGTTTTTTCATGAACTCAATAAAACTAATGTCAAAGTCAGGGGTGTGGTTAGTAAGGCTAAGGGGTCCTCTGTCCAAAATTAGATAGATGAGTTGTTTGACTCCTTAAATACTGTGGTAGACACTGTGGTGGAGGAAACTCTCAAAATGAAACAAAATCTTGAAGGTAGAATCCTCGTCCTTGAGGATCAAATGGTAAAAATATGGGATACATTTATGAGAGGAGGGGAGGTGCGTAAATCTGGTGGTAAATTTGAGTCTACTGCTATTACTTCCCCTATGGTTAGTGCTAAGAAGCATGAGGATAATGTCCTTGTTGAAGAGGTTTTTTCTACTGGTAAGCTGATGGAGAAGGAAGGTGTTGTTGGGAAGGGTGGTGAGAAAGGTATTGTTTTGATTTCAGAGGTAAATACGGGCGGTCTTGGAGCCTGGACAAGGAAAAAAACTAAAGCCTAGGTTGGGGCTTCTGGGAAGGATATTTCTAATGTTTGTGATGATGCTCATAAGGTTATGGCTAGTGATGTGGAGGTGGAAGATATTCTGAAAAGCATGTAGTGCTGTTGTTGGGTTCCTCTTTTTTGGCTGACTTTTTGCTGAGGGATCACTGTTGTTGGACTATTTTTTGGCTTCTTGTTGTTATCTTTATTTTCAGCTTCTTTCTGATGTAATGGGTTTTGGGGCCCCTTCAAAACCCATTTTTACCTATAATCAAAAACTATAGATTGTAGGTGGATCTGGGAGATTTCAAATGATATGTACCAGTCACCAAAAGCTAGATCTAGCATGTACAAAGGGACTCAGTCGCCCAAGGGTGAATGGGTCTTTGATGAGGGGTCCTAAAATTTATTTTGTAGTCCTTTGATGTTGGATCCAAGCTTCTATTTCCTAGTTGTAGAAGTGTCAGAATGTCATTAGTAAATTCAATAAGTGAGTTTCTATAGCTTGACAACTTTTAGGGCTTTAAATGCAACAATGGAGATTTTGCCTTCAAAATTTTCTTGATCATCTTCAAACCTATAACCTATACATTCAAAGAGGGAGAAAATGTTGGGCCATTTAGGAGCTTGCCTCAGCCAAACCTCGTGTAAGTGTTTCCACTTCCACAATGGTAATGTCAATGATAAGAATGATAATTAAAAATAAGGAATGATGAATGAAAAAAATGTTGCAACTCACCACCCTTCAAAGACTTCCTTGAAGGACCAAATTCATACACATCACCTCAAGGATTTGGATCTTACTTTACTAGAATGCTTGAATGTTTTGGATACCTACAACAAGGGTTAGCCTTCACAAAACATGGACATAGACACACATAAAATCACATAGAATTTGACATGATCTTAGGATCTTGGATTGTTGCAATAAAGCTTTGAAAAATGTTGCTCTTGACTTGCTCTTGTCTTGCTCTTGACAATAGAATTTTCTCATGAATGCTCGTTCTAGTTGTTGTTATATTTCAAATGATTAGATAACTAGTAGGTATTTATATGCAATTGTACTAATTTTTCAAAACTTAGATTCCAAAAGTCGACACTTGAATATTAAATTTTGGATGTTAAAATGTAAGCAACCACATATTTGATTTCGGGTCCTGGATAAGAAGATGGGTGATTGAATGGGTCCTAGCCAAAATTTCTAGGACACACTTGGGAGAAAAATAACAATTAGATGCATTTATTCAATGCTTGTAATCCTTCAGAAAATAGTAAAAATTAGGCCTTGTAATGCATAATTTGGAAAATTAGGAGCTTAATTAAGTCCAATAAATTAGGGGTGTAGGAGTTTATGGTAAACTCCTCAAACACCTCAAGATCACCTACAAGACAAAATAACTTCCACAAGAGGGAAATGATAGAAATATCATGCTATCATTAAGGATACAAGAATGCCAAACTAAATATGGCAAAGTACATATGATGCCTTGCTTATATAAGCAATGAGTGAGATATGATTAGACAATATCATGACAAGTGTCTTAATCCTATCACATGAGACAACTAAGTCCTGACAACCTAGGATAATATAAGTTCTAGAAAAGACAACTCATCCTTCTAGAAGGGATCTTAGAGCCTAAGTAAACTTAACATGTGAATATGTCCCCTAATTACCTAGTGAGTGAATTAACTAGGTACAAGACATTTATTCACACCAACACTCCCCCTTAAGTGTAACTTAGGAGAGAAGATTATTATGCAAAGATGCAAGAATGGGTCCTAGCTACTAGGAAATGTTAGGTACCCATGTACAAGTATAATGCAAATAAATCTCTCACAATCAAAGAAAAGGAGAAACCCAATGGGATAAAACTTCTCCTCAAAAGAGATAAATACAATAATGATATCCATCACAAATCCAATTAATCTTCATCCACACAAAGGATGATAATAGAGACCGTATAGTTCCCCCATAATGAGATAACATATTGCAAAGAAGCACTAAAAGCACATTGTGAAGTAACATTGGAATCCTTAATTCAACAAGCAAAGGAAAGATAACTTTGTTTGCTAGAAACCATATTAGAGTCACTCAAGGACTCAAATTAGAATCATGATAACACAACAACAAACCCGATGCCAAGGAACATTGAAACACCCACTATATTGTGCAACCCTCGAATCTATGAAGCAATAGTCAATTGAAAAATGATCTGGAACTGAAATGAAGTGCAAAGAAAATGTAAACCTAATGCACATAAAAAAGGAAATAGTGCATGCACTAATGAATGTTCATATTTTATTCCATGATAAAAATGACCTTATATCTATTTTGAGGACAGAATCAACTTTCCAAAAATATAAAGTTTTCGAAAAACAAACGTTGTATGCTCAAGTTATGATTTTTTTAATAGAGTTGAATTTATACTGTAGGAAACAATTTTTTCTAGCAAAAAATTTTTACTTCTGAATTGATTTCTAAAAAATCTACTCATTGTTTGTAGACAATAACAGAAACCCAAAAATATTTTTTTGATCCAGCAAGCAGAAGATAAAAAAAAAAAATTATTTTGACCTTCAAGTTGTAGAAAAATGACACGTGGTGCCTTTTGGACAGAAATTTTCTTTAGATCTGCTCAAGATATGCAAAATCTAAAAGATACCTAGATGAGATTTTGACCTTGGCTAAAAAACCCATAAATCATTTTTCTTACAAATGAGTGAAAGTTGGATTTCTAAAGCAAAAATGAAAACAACAAAAGTGAAAAATGGTTTTCTTCAAAACTTTGTAGATCTGACAAAATATGTCATATTTTGATGAAACAAAATCCAATATTGACTTTCTCTAATGCCCCGTATTCAATGGCAAGGTTCTCAGGACCCCAAATTACACCCAACAAAACTTTCAGACCAAGATTGGTCCCTCAGATATGGGAAGAATTCTGCAACACTGAAGCTCTAAAACCATGTAGGAGTTTATGTTGAACTCCTCAAACACCTCAGGATCACCTGCAAGACAAAATAACTTCCATAAGAGAGAAATGACAAAAATATCTTGCTATCATTAAGGATGCAAGAATTCCAAACTGAATATGACAAAGTACATATGATGCCTTGCTTATATAGGAAAGGAGTGATATAGGATTAGACAAGATCATGACAAGTGTCTTAATCCTATCATATGAGACAACTAAGTCCTAACAACCTAGGATAAGATAATTTCTTGAAAAGAAAACTCATCCTTCTAGAAAGAATCTTAGAGCCTATGTAAACTTAACATGTGAATATGTCCCCTAATTACCTAGTGAGTGAATTAACTAGGTACAAGACATTTATTCACACCAACAAGGGGGACAAAATATAAAGTGAAATTGATAAGGGTGACAATTTTCAACACTAAATTTAGCCCCCACTTTAGTAAGAGTGTGAACTTACATTCAGACTCACACTAAAGTAGAGAAATATATGTCAAGAGGGGTTCAAATGTACCAAATGTTGAAGAGATAGGATGACTAAGGATCAAGTGAGGTGATCAAGCCCCCATGATCCAAGATCCCATGGAAAACTAACAAAAGCAGAAAGGAACACATGTGTGAATGATATGCAACAATAAAACATGCAATTTTAGCATAGAATGCAAAAAGAGGGTATGAACCAACAAGTTGTAGTATGCTAGGACCCATACAAAAGGCGTTCATGACTCACACAATAACAAACTCTAATATTTTCTAGGTGAATCATAAACTGGAAGGAACATGGGATAGTGAGGACCATTTTCACTAGGTGAGCCCCCAAGGCAAGATGAGAAATATACTAGGTCTACTAGATGTACCCATAAGAAGGTGGCATAAATTAGAAACACACACTAGGTCTACAAGGTGTGCCCATAAAAATCATACCAAGATTTATACTCCCTGATAACCTTGATAAGTTGCCATGAAATGATTAGAATGTTGTGCTAATGCTACACTAAGTTCAACTCCCATGAACAAAGTGAGGCAAAGAAAACATCAATGTCAATGTCAATGCACCACTAAGTCCAACCCATGTGGACAAAGTGAAGCAAAATAATGCCAATGTATGCCCCTACTTTAAATAAATTATGAAACACCATGATGTGAGCAATTACTTTAAAGTAGAAAATGACAAATACCATGTAATAAAAGATCATAAGAGCTTATTTGGAAATCCTTATGCCAATTATATGATTCCAAATAAAGCTACGTAATGATAAGGGGTTTCCCTAAAATACAATGCAATAAACAACATAGATAGGTATGTTGAGGGATCCATTGATCTGGGGTTAGTATATGTATTTTTTACTATGATATAATAGAGCTCAAAACTGACATCATTCCCTACATAATCACGAAGAAACAAACACAATGGAAGAATGACACATAGAGAGAAAAGACAAAAAATTTTGGGTCAACATGGAAGAGACCTAAATGCCTCAACTCTTTACATCATCCCCAAAATGAAATCACACGATAAAAGATAAAAGACAGTTTATGACATATAGCAGAATGAAGATACAAATAGAAGAATGTCACAACAAGTTTTTTTTGTTTGTATCCTCGTGCCAACAAAGCAACAAAGTTCATCCAAAGAAAACTCACAAACATTAAGACACGTCAAGAAGCACAACACGGGGGAACACATCACATGCATGCAAACACAAATAACACATAAAGAAAACATAAAAATATATATCACACATGCAAGCTAACCTAAAGCATGTCATCCGCATCCCAATATTGATCATCATATAAAGAAGGTGGACAACTTGCCAAAGGGACTACAACAAGTGTTGTACTAGGAGAATCTCCAAGTGCAACACATGGTGGATCACTCTCATTAGGAGGATCATCACGGTTTCCCACTTCTAAATTCATTTGCTTTGAAAATAAAACATTAAGCTCATTATGGACACCTCTTCATCAATTTTAGCAATTTCATCATCATCCAAATTGATCATAATAGGAGGTTTTATGAAAATTGCACTTGAATTTTCTTATTTCATTTATTCTTTTGGTTCCATGTCTTGTTTTAGTGAAAGTTGGCTCTCTTCTTGATTTATTTCCATAGGTTTTGGATTATCATGCATTGTTTTGTTTTTTTCTTCCAACTAGTGAGCAATAGCACGATGTCTATGCCTATGCTCTTTAGAATTTCAATTTCTTCTTGCATGATTTTTAAGTTGTGATGGAGTAGGAGCAAGTTTATCAACCATTGGTTTCTTTTCTTCCCTTAAGGGAGGAAATGAAGGAATCGTTGAGTGTTGAAAAACCATTGTCTCTCTAAGTATATATACTTGTTTTATCTTTGATGGTACAAAAGGAATCATTTTATTGTCTCTTTGTATTTTATAAGATATTGGTGGTGGAACAACTACATATTTTATTTGGTTATTTGGAAGGTTTTGATAGGACAAAACTAAGGTAAAGAATAAACTAGGTTCAACTTGATCTAAGTGTCAATCTGGGGATTGTAAACTTGCAAGAGGTGTTGTGACAGTATACCTAAGGGAGGAAAGAAATGAATTAAGTGGGGATGAAATGTAGCTAGAATACACAAAATGCTAGAAATCGAATTGAATGCTTTTGGTTTCTATCTTACTGTCAGAATTGAACCAAGAATTGTAAGCTGTGAGAGAAATAATTTATGACATTAACAATAGTAGTTGATTAACAAAAAAAAACCACACTTCACCAAATTAAAAATACTGAAATCAAAATTTAATAAAATATTATGTTTCAAACTTAAATCACAAAATATTCTATCAAACCAAACTATAATAAATATGTTGGAATTTAAATCACACAACTATTAAAGTTTGAAAGATGTTGAAATTAAATCAAATGGAAAATAAATAACACACAAAAATATTAACAATAAAGAGAAATGTCATTGTGCTTCACTAGGGAGTGGACCCTTGCTTCGCAATTTGCAGGTGAGAGGAGACGAGAGTCTTTCTATGTTGTCTTGATCAGAAGAAATATTTTTTTATTTATCAAAAGTTTGATACAAAAAATTTGTGATGCCAAAATCTATTTGTTCCCTTACACTATGCGTAAGTATATATATGTTTGTAACTACGAAATACATAAAATATTGAGTTTTTTTTTGGCCTATAGCGAACAAGCTAGAAGAGACAAATATACATGTCGCTAACCATAGATTAAAATGGTACTATTATAACAGTGAGAAAAAATAGGAGATGGGAATATCTTTAGTTTTGTCCAACTAGCAATCCTGTCCTCCATGGTTTTCCTTCCATTTCAATCAATTTATAGAATGGTGTATGTGGAATCTTGGCTGAGTGTGCTCTACTCTATTTTTTATGGACCATGAATCAAACATTGTCTTGTTACAATAAATAGTGAAAATAGAAGGTTTTTAGTTTCCTCTACATAACTAGAATTGCATCTCCATTCATATTTATTTATCAAAAATCTCACGAGTTTTGTGTTTATTCAGATTTGGCATTGAAGAGGTAACTGATGCCACCTTGGAGATTGACATCATCTTTTGAAAAGATAATAGAAATAAATTGTGGGTCAGAAAGTAATACACAAAAGTTTCTGACCAGAAAGTGACAGGAAGATCTACACCCTTAAATCTGCATGCTACAATACATATATTTTCTTGACATAGTGGAAGAAATATTAGTAAATACAATCTGGTATTATTTATTCACATATTTTATCTAAAAACTAAATTAAAGATTACCTATATATATTAAATCATATGCAACATAAAATGGTAAAATGGTATGATATGGAATGGAAATAGAATGTGGGAATGGGTATAAAGATGTATGAAATAGGCTAAAATATGGCATAAAATGGGACATAAATGGCTCTCATCAGGTACGTTGGTTCAAGTATGGGCATAGGTTCATCCACAATAGGCAGGGGAGGATGAATAACCATGGACTTTTCATTTTAAGGAATATTGCTAAGAGATAATTTTGTTATATGCTTTGCCTTAAAATTTTGGTATGAATTGATAAATAAATCTTCATGAGGCTTTATAGGTTCCATAGGTTGAGGCCAAAAGAAATCCAATGAAAAAATCTCATGGGAAGAAAAGGATTAAACCCACTATGATGCACTGTATATATCTCATTTTCAAAGGGGAACTTTATGCACTTGTGAATAATCGATGAGACGACATTCATGGAGTGTAACCATGGTTAGCCTAGCTTCATAAAAAAATGTTCTGATGATGAGATGATAGAGAATGAGACATCTAATTACTTTGGTGCAATTTTTAGAGGAAGGGTGATAAAACCTATCATAGGGCAAGAAAAACCATTATGATTTTTTATCCATTCTTTCAATTGTTCATACGAATCTTGATAAAGCTCTTGCACAAATAGGAATTACTATGTGATCACATTCTCTACACATGCGGGATCAATGAGTATTCCTTGTACAATTTTTTCATTGATATGACCAGCAATGTAGAGAGGACCATCGAGTTCATGTCTAAGTACATCACTATTGGTGAAAACAATATCAAGTAACTCAGTGGTTTGGACCTTATGAGGTTGCGCATCTACAAAACCCACCATTGTTTGTAGACCATCATCATTATTATTGTAATCATTATTCATGCCATTAGTTATATCAATATTCATCTCATCATTCTTAATATCAAAAGCTTGCACAAAGTTGGTTGAATGATTAGGCATTGGATTGATAAAGATTTATAAATTTTGGTTAGACTGGGCAACAAACTTATTCCCAAGTTATCATTAACACCACCCAACTGAATGTGATTAGAATCAATGAGATCTTGAACTTGATGTTTAAGATGCATGCAACATTTTGTATCATATCCATTTGTGTAGTTATATTGAAAAAAGACACTTGGATTAAAAATTGGAGGTAGAGGTTTTCTTGTATCCATAGGTCTAATTGGAGGCAAGTAGACTAGGTTCTTACTCAAAAGTTACAACATGATTGCATGGAGGAAATCAAGTAGTGGGGTGAACTATCTATATTTTGCTCTAAATTGGTATGGGGTTGAATTTATGGCAGCAACTTGAGGCTCAACATGATTTTTTTGGGATGGATTTATCTTTAGAAAGTTGGCTTCTTGAATGGCTTGTAATTGTTTTTATGTACGGGTTTGAATTTCTCAGTATGACCCAATGAAGATTCTTCTTCATACTTACTAATCAGACTTAGATAGTCACAAAGATATGTTCATAAATGTATGAAGGATGGAAACTTCATCAATAAGACTCTCTCTTATTTCTTTTTGAAAATTATCAATGAACATTCTTTGGATATCTACATTAGGAAGAGTTACATTAACTTGTGATAATATAAGTTGATAACGACATGAAATTTGTGATTTTTTCACCTTGTTTTTGTTTGCATCTCATTAAATTGGTTATGTTGATCTTAGGACCAATTTTGACTTGGAAATGATTGAGGAAAGCATAAAAAATCTCATTAAATGAGTCGAATGATTTATTAGGTAGTGAACAAAACCATTCCAAGTGCATATGTTTCAATAACCTAGGAAAAAGTTTATCTAGGAGTTTATCCTCAAAAATAAAGTCACTACACGTGGCAGTATATGTTGATATGTAATTTCTAGGGTCCCCTTTACCATTATACTTGTCAAATTGGGGCATCTCTATGTTTTGTGGTATTTGTTCTTTCAATATTTCAAGTGACAATCTGCTCCTTTTGATATATTGTGATGGTTTTCCATTTTGGTTTTGGTTCATTGTTGAGATTTGTTGTTGAAGTGATGTCACATTTTACAAGATTTGGTTTATGATAGAATCATTACTTGACATGTTTTGGGAATGAGGTGAATATGGTGGAAGTGTGTATGTATTAGGTGGGCTACTATGTTGCACATTTATGAGTGGGGATGGAATTTGAGGTGTGACATGTGAAGATCCAAAACCATAAGGATTTCTAGTGGAAAGGTGTAATACTCCTCATGTTGTTTGGATTTGATACTTTTGTGCTTTTGCTTGATACTTTGAGACTGTGATTGTTATTACTTATTGTTTGGTTTGGTGATGTTTAATTCAATTTCAGTAATACAGTGTGATGCAGTGGTTTAGTAATTAGTGTATGATGTGATCAACTAGTTTAGAAATGTTATTTCATATTTGATATTGTAATTGTTAGTATGGCTTTGGTGAGAGGACAGTTTAGCACCACTCATTTATGAGTGCCCTGTTACGCTACAATTCCTTCTCATGATATGATGTTTTTTATTTTATATATATATATATGTTACTTGGCGTTTATTGGTATGCAGGAATTGCAAGAATCAAGTCTCGATTCCACCTGTTTCGACAGGACAGGGTGAGCATTAAATTAATCCAACGGGTACTATGTTGAAAAAGGGAGTTGATAAGGAAGTGTCCCCGTCCCAAGTCCATCATCCTGTTTCGAGTTTTGTTGTGTCATGATTGAGTTTTTGTCCTTGTGATTGTGTAGTTTGATTGCTGATTATTTATTTTATTTATGGTTAGTGGGTATTTAATTAATCTTATTTTATAAGATTAATTAATGTTGTCTTGTTGCTTTAATTAATTGTAAGTTAATTAAATGTTGAGTTTTAAATATATTGTAAATTAAAAAGTTATTTAATTAATTAAAAGTGCAAGTAATTAATTTAAATTAATAATGATGATGATAATTATATATTATCTTTTTCCTGATATTAAACTAGAAAAATCTATAGAGAATATCTTGAGAAAATAATTAATTTTAATTAAAATTGTGAGATAAGTGTGTGCTTTTAAAAAGCAAGAAAAGAACCAATGAATGGAGAGGATTTTTGAGGAAAAAGATGACGAGCTTTATTTATTATTATTGATTTTTATTGTGAGATAGTTTTTACACACACAAGGGTTTTTTTTGGTTTTTGGTCTGTAAAAGAAAAATAGTTGTTTTTTTTTTGTGCTTCTAGGTAAAAAGAATTGTTTTGAAGAAAAAATTGATTCAGAAGAGAGTTGAAGGCAGGAATTTGAGAAGAAGCCGCAAAGGGGATTCTACATCGAACGAAGGACTCCAAGTTTTTTTTCTTTTAATTTAGTATTATTTTATTGTTCTATAAACAAAATCTGGTTTGCTGTGTTTGAAAATCCATTCCTCTATTTCTGTTGAAAGTAGTTTTGTGATTGAAAACTTGTTTGTATTAAATCTTTGAATCCTCTGTAAGAAATTATAGTGAAACCTTCAAATTTTCTTCAATAAAACTTAGTGGTGGAAATAATTGTGTTGAAAAGAAAATCATTTTTATTAGTGGGTTGTATTTGAATCCCAGATTTACATTAGATCTGATAGAAAACCAGTTTATCCACATTGTTTATTTTATATTTATGAGTATATATATATGAAAAAATATATATATTTATATATCTACTTGTTCATATGTTACCTTTTGTCCTTTCTTTTTTTTTTAAAAAAAAGAGAAACAATTTATTTATATTATTTATTTCGAATCTTTTGATGAATCTATATATATATTATATTCTATCATTTTTATAAAATATATATATATATTTTTCGAATTGGAGGTATAGAATAAAACATGCATTTAAATGTGGCTTGTTTGAATTTTGTTCTGAACGAAATATTTTAAAAGAAAAATTATTATAAAAAAAAAATATTTGGGGGTGGGAATGGTCGGCCGAAGCATTACCACCCCCACTGGCCATGGTACTGCTGCGCGCAATCACCACTGACTGCGCACAACAGCCTATGGCTATTGTACACAACTAGTGGGGACTGTGGCCTCCCCACAGGGAGTATGCAGTACCTACGTACTACGGCCTCCCCACAGGGGGGTACGCAGTACCATTGGGCTACGCATTTTCTTTTATTAAAGTTTTTTTTTATTATTGTAAATTTAATTTTATTCAATTCATTTTTTTTTAAGTTTGTTTTAATTTGAATTTATATATATATATGTATGTGTATATATATTAATGTTAATATTAATATTAATATTAATATTAACATATGTATATATATATGTGTGTATATATATTTATATATATATATATATAAATGTTTCTGTGAATTTATAGTGAGTTAAATTATTTAATTATTTTGTTATTCAAGATCTAAATATATGTTTTGATATATATGTTTTATTATATATATATGTATATGGGTATATATGTATATACACTTTTATGTGTATATATATATATGTAAATAAAAGTGGGATTTTTGTATGTTGTGTTTATGGGGAAAATTATATAAATTTGTAATGCTATAGTGTATTTGTGCCAATTAGAAATAAATAAATAAAATGGAGTTTCCTTGAGTAATTGATTTATTTATTTGTTGGAGTTATTATGTATTGGAAATGTTTAACATAGTGTTGATTAAACGTAATTGTTATTCTTGAGATTATTCGTTAAGTCTATTGTGGTATTCTCTTCATTGTTTTATTTGTGTCGTATGGGAAAACCCTAGATTTATTTTATCTTTCGTAGGAACTTAAGTTATTGTTAAGGGCTTCCAGAGGTGGGGATACTAATGTGTAACTGGGATCTCGTATTTTGATGCTTGGCCTATGTTTTGACCATGGTTGTGATTTAGTTGCACTTGGATTGTACCGTTTTATGGATGTGTTTCATATGTTTTGGTGAGATGGTTATGCCTCGCAGAGGATCCATTTATTTGGTCTAGTATTTCTTGTTGATACAATCCTTTTGTGTTGAGTGTTTAGAGAGAGTGGCTCTAAGTGGGAGTCGGTGCACAAAGGGGCTGTCAGGGTAACCCACGTAGAGTTAGAGTAATCAGTGATAACCTAAGTAATTAACTATGGGTGGGTGACTAAACATTAATAAGATAATTGTGATGCCTCGTCCGACTGTTAGTGCTATCACAGACTAAAGGGGACCGAGAAGGCCGTGGTTGGCAAGATCATTGCCTTGTCTTCATGAAAGGTTAACAATTCCACATGAGTAACCCTATGGAGCGGCGCCTTGAGATAGGCTGTTAGGAGAACCATAGATGGAGGCGGCACCTTGAACTAGGTTGTCTAGATAATCCATGTATAGATGGAGGCGACACCTTGTGTAGGCTGTCTGGATAATCCATGTGAAGCCATGCGATGACACTCTCCTCTAACATTTCAATGGTGTTGTTTTATTGAAGTCCTCTGGAAGTAGTCTATTGATATTATGACTTGAGATTTATTGATGATGTGTTTTGTGTTTTATTGTTGTATTATTTGGAAAGTGATTTGTTGTTATATTTCGAAAGTGGTCTATTGTTATGTCTTTTGGTGATTTATCGTTGTTTAGTTTCTATGTGGTCTTTGGATGTTATTTTACCTTATATGGAGTTAGTCTTGTGTTATTGTTGATGTGCTTCTTCGTGGATCCTTCCTTGTCTACTCCCAGCACGGGGGTGGTTGGGTGGAACATGCTACGCACCCTGTTGGGTTCCCTTTGGATGTAGTTGTATCTTTCATTGCAGGGTTTTGATAGATGTTGTTGATCCAGGATTCATATGTTCCAGTTGTGTAATTGTACTTCAGATGTATTTCATTTATTGATGTATCACTCCCACGTGTGTTGGGAAGACCTTGATGTAATTTGTTTATATGTTCATTATGTTGTACTATCAAATTGATGTAATGTATATTCAGGCCATGAAATCATTTGTGAACTATCATTTGTAATTACTGATTATGTTATGTTGTATATGTGGAAATATATATAATTAATATCTTCATGATTAATTCATCTGTGTTTTTCATATATGATTTAATATGGTTTACTCTTATTATTTTGGTGATCATTAATGGATGGTTTAAATGGTGATATGTGTATGAATGGATTTACATTATTGGTTATTTAATGTTTAATCTATTATATTTGTTATGGGTTAGTTTAGTAATGTCACCTTGTGTACCCCAAGGGATTTAGTTGTGCAACTTAGAACATTGTTATGTTGGAATACTTAAGTACATTTCTTATGTTCTTAAAATAAAATTTGTTGCATTTTTATTTGTTCCTTTGGGGTTGCATGATGGGGCATTACAAAAAGCCTATTGTTGAAGTTATTCCAATGCTTGGTTGTATTATTGAAGCAAAAATTGGATTTGTGTATGTAGAATAGAGGCTATGTTTGTAGGGAGGGAAGTTTGATTTCCTCCTTGAATTTGAGTATATCCCAAATCTTGAGCATAACTAGCCATTGTAGGTATATTATCATCAACTATATGGGCTAGACTATGGACAACCTCTAATCCATGATCATTATTAACCAGTTTCCTCATGTTGTCAATTATAGGAACTACTATACCAATGAAGTATTTAGTACTCATATAGTCTTGAAGTTTTTCTAAGTACTTGTCCAATTTTCTTAGTTTATCTTTGGGAAAATAGGAAACTGTAGTCTCAACATGTGTAAATGTGTGTGCTTGTGAGGTTATCATTGCCATGGTAACATCTGAAATAGAGTCCAAAATGGGTTGACTATTGACAACACTAGTCATGAAAGAGTTGGAAGACTCATGATCCAGAACGGGTGTAAATCCAACGTGGGATTCCATAAGTCTATAACTACGTCTCATTGAAGTATTGGCAATAGGACACCAAGTTGTGAAACTCATGCAAGTTTCACAACACCAAAGGTGCAACCAAGATGAACACCAAACTACTAAATAAGTATAACAAACATTTAAACATAAACAATAGACAACATGAGCAAACAGGAAACACAGTAACAAAGATCTCAAAGAAATTTTGTTTGGACAAGACAAGTAGGACAAGGTCACCCAAGGGCGTATGATTCTTGGTTGGGGGTTCTAAAAGTTCAAAGTTTGACTGTGCACTACACTATTTAAGAATGTTGATTCTACTTGCAAATAATTGTAACAGTAAATAAATTTCTAGAATTTGGTTAATGTATCCCAATTTGATGCACTTTCTTTCACAAAATAAACTAAATGCAAAATGCAATAGAATATGCAATTGTGAATTTCAAATTGAGATCTGCAAGTACAAACAAATTGAGTAGACATAGACAAACAAGTATGAAAAATACTATTAATGTACATGTACAAGGACAAGGTCTCCCAAGGGTGTTTGAGTCCTTGTTCAAGATTTTTAAAATTGAAAAATTAATGTCTAAGTTTTTGTTTAAGGTTGTTTCTATTTGCAAACAGGTTTGACAATGATTGTTTTTCCAGAATTTTCAAATGTAATGCAAATGCAAATGTATGACAATTTGAAAAAAAATGACACTTTTTTGAATGCAATTTTGAAATTAAAATCTAATCTAAATGATTGAAACATAGCCTAATTCAAGTTATGATGCAATATTTTTGGATTTTTATCTTTTTTATGATGCAAGCATGAAACCCTAAATGAGAAATGCAAGACAAAATGATGCAAAACCTAGATCTAGGGTTTGAAAGACTACCAAACCAGAAAGCTATGATGTCAAATTCCAAGTTCACCAAAATGAAACATAGAAAAATGGAAATGGGATGGATGAGTTCTAAATACAAAGAACCTAAGATTAATTCCACTTTTCAAGGGTTTCATTAGGACACAAATCAACAAGGTACACATATTGACTTTCAACCTCAAAGGTGAGCCAATCAAACCTGGATATGATCCTTTTGAGTCTTAGGAATGAATTAGAAATGATTTGGAATGATTATCCTAGTTGAACTATATGACCTAATATGAAAAATTCAATATTCAAGAACTACACAAATTGAAACTATAGATTGTAGGTGGATCTGGGAGATGTCGGATGATATGTACTTGTTGCCAAATGTTGGATCTAATATGTGTAGAGGGACTTAGTCGCCCAAGGGAAAATGGGTCTTTGATGAGGGGTCCTAAAATTGATTTTGTAGTCCTCTGATGTTGGATTTGAGCTTCTGATTCCTAGTTGTAGAAGTGTCAGAATTTCATTAGTAAATTATGTAAGTGAGTTTATGTAGCTTGACAAATTTTAGGGATTTAAATGCAAAAATGGATATTTTTCCTTCAATATTTTCTTCATCCTCTTCAAACCTATAACCTACACATTCAAAGAGGGAGAAAATGTTGGGAAATTTAGGGGCTTACCTCAGTCAAACCCCTATGCAATTGTTTCCACTTCCACAATGGCAATGTCAATGATAGGAGTGATAATCAAAATGAAGGAATGATGACTGAACAAAATGGTGCAACTCACCACCCTTAAATGGATTCCTTGAAGGATTGACATCATATGCATCACCTCAAGGATTTGGATCTTGCTTTGCATGAATTCTTGAATTCTTTGTAGACCTACAACAAGGGTTAGCCTTCACAAAACACATGAACACACATAAACTCACATAGAATTTGACATGATGTTAGGATCTTGGATTGCTTCAATAAAGATATAAAAAATGTTGCTCTTGAATTGCTCTTGACAATAGTATTTACTCATGAATGCTTATTCTAGTTGTTGTTGTTAGATTTAAAATGATTAGATAACTAGGTATTTATATGCAATTGTACTAATTTCCTAAAAATTATATTCCAAAATCCAATACTTGAATTTTGAATTTTGGATGTTAAAATACTGCCAACCACATATTTCAATTTGGGTCCTAGCTAAGAAGGGGGACCAATTCGCCCATGGGTGAATGGGTCCTAGCCCAAATTTCTAGGACACACTTAGTCGAGAGAAAAATAACAATTGGATGCATTTATTCAATGCTTGTAATCCTTTGGAAAATGGTAAAAATTAGGCCTTGGAATGCAAAATTTGAAAAATTAGGAGCTTAATTAAGTCCAATAAATTAGGGGGACAATTTAACATAATAAATTGTTAAGGGTGACAATTTTTGACACTACAAGTTTGAAGTAGAATTTTCTTGGAAAAGGCTATATAACTTCAAGATGAGATGCAACACTGTCAAACGAGAACCAATAACACATAATTTATTTTTAGAAGATCAGTTGTGTCTACCCATCTTCCAAAAATTTGGATAGCTAGACTATTTCCTTCATCTTACAGAGTTTAATGAAGTAATAGCACAATAATTCACCAGTACATTGCAAAATGATGAATCCATAATAAGAGGGTTGAGAGTGGATGTTTTTGAGGCAATAGTTGCAAGTCTCTAGATTGCCCACGGTGGGAGAAGAACTTCCAGTGTGAGAAGACACAATCAGAACATTGAATAACTTTACATAGTCAAGAGATGAATTAGACTTCTCAACACAAGGTACTAAAAGACTTTCCCTACCATGGTTGCGAGTATCTGTTGATTTATATATAGTTAAATATTTAACTTGCGATGGTAGGTAGTCTTTTTTATATACAATACATTTTAAACACCTACACCATCGAAGGTTAGTGAATTTCCCCAAGTTATTTTATAATTTTTTGAAACATATTTTAGTTGAATATAGAAGAAAGGGGAATCAATCTGATTTATCCCATTAATGCTTAGTCAACTTGTGGAATAAAATAAGCCTCATAATTCAATTCCCCGATGTGTCTTAACAATATTAATGAAAAACTTGTGAGATCAGGATTGGAGAAAACAAACAAGGCTTAAGAAGTGAATGAGTCATCTACAACTATTGAAAAGGAACATGTACCCTCTTCCTCACACATTGCATCACCAACCCACAACATTGATGAACAATCAAAGCCAAAAATGTAGGAAACCCAACTTGCAGCTTCTGGGGAGCAACACATAGCACTGCAAAAGGAAAGGCCAAGCCTCAATAGAAAATTTGTATTATAGTGGAGTTTGAAACAAACCCACAAGAAGAAAATTTTCCTAGTGATCAACAACAATAAAAAAACTATAATTTTTGTATCTGAGCACTAGCTCAAACTTTGAATCTAAAGATTTATTCACAACAAGAATCATAGACCTCATAATAGTCCAGCTATTGAAGAATTATTTTCTTCACTAGCTGAGATTGATGAAGAAATATTTTTGGAGAATGAGATTGAATTATTATTTACGGGAAAAGATGAAAGTAAGGAGATACAGGTTGCTTTGCAAAAAATAAGAGAACTAGAAAATATTAAGCGATACCAACAAAGAGAGAATGGTTTGGATAATAAGGTGAAAGAATTGGACAAACAATTGCATGTTTATGAGTAGCAAGGAGCAGGTTTAGAGAAATTGGATAGTTAGCATTATTTAAATTAAAAAGAAAACTCCACAACTTGAGAATTAGAATGAAGCTCCAATGATGCCAAAAACTCCTACCATGGTTACCCTTGGAATTGAGTTATGTAACAAAATAGAAGAATTCTCTCAATCATAAAAGAATTGGGACAAAGAAAAATATAAGTTGATAGCAACAAAAACTAGAGAGATTGAAAAGAAGGTTGCAAAGATTAAAATATTAAAAGTAAAAATGGAAGAAATAGATGATAAAATAGTTTAAATTTTGAAATGCAGACCAGCCGCTAGGGTTTACACCCTATTTATACAAGAATTTTTTTAAGTTTTTATTTTAGCCAGCTAATAAATGACCTCCTAATTTCTCCATCCTCACCCACATTATTTTTAGAATCCTACCAATAGGCTACACTATATATGCAAGATCAATTGTGTGAATTTTATTTGCATAATCTAGCCATTTACTATGACACTGCCTGGAACCCATTTATCTTTGTGGGAGATGTTCAAATAAAGGCATTAGCCTCATTTATTAGGAATTAATTTTAGAGAGGACATTTTCAAGGATATTATCATGAAAGTGAGAATTCATTTCCCGTCCATATTAGAGTAGAGGCAAAGGATCCACGACGGGCAGTGGAGGAATAGATTGACCTTGTGGATAAACAATGGGTGGAGATGAAGATTTTGGAATGCAAGGAACAATATTATAAAATATTTCAAGAACTAGTAGTAGGAACATGAAGAGAAGCACTTACCTTCTCACAGGACATATGGAAATAGTTAACACAAGAGTTGAAAAAGAAGGAATCTCATTTTGTCTTCAGTTACTTGGAAACAATTAAAAGATCCCACAAGTAAATCATAACCTCCCTTCAACATCATATTACTTGGTTCTCTCTAATGTTTCATCATCCCCTTCTCTTGTTTCCAATTCTATATTGGATAGGAAGAAGGGAAGAAATAGGGGCAACAGAGCAGGCTAAATGGGAGAGGATATCAAAACAAAAGGGATTCTACCTAAAGTAGGGTGAAGGAGTCACTAACACAACGAACTATAGGAAAATTGTATTGCAATACAATCAAATACCCTGAACTACTTGAGGACAAGCAAAGAGCCAAGTTAGGGGGAATGATGAGCTCTAAAAATGTCATGTTTTATTGCTTTAGTTTCATACTTTTTATCATATTTCTGCTAAGTTTCAAAGACATTTCTAAACCTTTGAACATATATTCTAATTATTTAAAGCATTGAAGATGATATATTATATTGATAAATGAGTGTGTGATATTTGAATTTCTATGGAATTTAGTGGATTTTTATGATTAATTATAGTTGTTAATGATGGAAAATTCCTTTGGAATAAACTAACCCCTACAACAAAGGATTTATCAATGCAAGGAAGTTAAGGTAGTGGAACAACTTCCTACACTAATCTTGAGAGGAGAATAATGCAAACTTTTACAGATCTTTACTAGTTATAGAAACTTAAACAGAAATAAACACAAATATCATGCATACCACAACACAATGATATATGTGGGGAAAACCCTTTCGAGAGAAAAAAACCACACTCCAAAATATGACCAATATATTATTCATAAATCACAAAGATTACAATATACTTGCAGAGAAATCTTCTCACATGAGTATCACCACTCAGAGATCCAAAGGCAACACAACCGTTATCAGACTCTCAAAATGCATTGCAATACACAACCGTAATACAATGCCCTCATAAAATAGGGTTTCCTTCTAGGGAAATTCAAGCTAATAAAATATTGGTCATCAGATATCAAACATAATGATGAACGGTCTAGATTTACAATAGTAAAATATAAATATTTTTTTCTTTTTGGGGGCGCTTCCCCTGAGCCCCTACCAAGGCGCGTTGCCCCTAGACCCCAGTTAGGGGGGTGATCCCCTTGAAACCCCCTATGGGGGGGATCCCCCCCACGCACCCCATCATTGTTGGTTGAACAATATCTTATGTATCAACAATACCTTATGTAATTGCAAGGTTGAGACACATTTTCTCAACAATCAACCCACAACAAAAAAGATTTTAAACCCACAACAAAAGGATGTCAATCTATCAAAATTAGAGGAGGTGATCAACTATAGCACATGCATTTTTCTTGAAACTAATGAAAGTGATGGATAGAGTGTGTGGATATGATTATTCATGGATCACTCCGTTTTTTCACTTTATGGTATAACTGAATCATGGAGAAAAGGAGACTTGTACTAACAATCATTAGCTTCTTGTAATAAGTTCTACCCTAATTAAGCATGTCTTCGATTATAACCATCTTCTTAATTGTTGAAGAGTTCTGATAAAACTCTTAGACTCTTATCTCCACTAGCTTTTATTTATTGTTGAAATAAGACCTAGTCCTCTTCCTATGTTTTTGGGAGAGTTGATAGTTGCTTATAGTTTGTTTTCAGTCTAGAAATAAGGGGACTCTTAAAGATCCTATGTATATGTCTAAACTCATGAGAGACCAGAACTAGCTATATTTTTGTATAAAGTAGATTTGAATATAAATCTTGTTATCAGATACTCTATTTTTAAGGTTTTGTATGTTTGAACTATAATAAAGAAGAATACACCAATTTCCATGAATCTCTAAGTTAATATTTGAAGAAAGATATTATGGATTGCAATAGCTCAAACAAGGGCCACTGAAATCCATGTTAGTTTAGATTATTATTTAAATTTCAAATTATATTTTATGATTCACATTATGTTAATTTTCTAAATAAACAATTAAATTTTATTGAATCACACTACAACATAAAGATTCATTAAGTTACAGTTTGTGTAAGAATAGTTACTTGTAGCAGTTATTACAATTACTTACAACAATTAATATTCGCTTAATTTTGTTTCTATATAGAATTTATTTTAGGTAAGTTTCTTTTAATTAGAATTGCTTAAGTTGATTTTAATTAGAATTGATTTTGTTACTTTTTCTATACTCAATCAATTTAGAAGGTTTAGGATTATCAACTGCACATACAATGTCAGCATCATCTCAAGATTATGATTCCCTGGTTGACAATTTAAATGAAGCACCTCTAGGATAATGAATTTTTTAATTTGGGATATGGTGGTATGTTAAGTTGTATGCATGCTATCTACATCAGTTGATTGGACATAAGGGAAGCTCTTCAGTAACAAGTAACCCATAACTTTGACGAAAGACAAAGTTATTAATATTTTTTAGATAGTTTTCCATCTTTGTCTACTTTATCTTTGATATTTTTTGAAGACGTTCTTGGCATTGAGAATCATCTATCTTATCTTCTTTGTGGAAAAGTGGGAATTGGTGCATATCTTTATATATACAAGCATAAAATGGTGCATAGTAGAGAACGAATAAGATGTTCAAAATCAAATCATCTTCAGTCAAACCTTTGTCAGCCCACAATTCAACACATTGAATATCCCAACTAGATAGTTGTTTAAATGAAATAAAATCCTTTAAAATTAATAAAAACTTATCCTCTAATCTATTGTTTAATAATTCATTTTCTTTCCTTCAATATTTCATCATGCTCAAGGGAATCACTTTCAACAGAAAACTTGTGCATTAACTTAGCAAATGCATTTTAAAATTCATTGTCACTTTAGGAAATACTAAATTGTAATCCTTTCAAGAAGATATTATAATTTATATGTTATTGTTGCCTCTATTTCACCTACAGTTAAATCAAGCGAGATAATCAAATGTTAGATCTTCAGAGGCCAGTGGGAAATTCACACAAGGGCAAAGAATCTACATCTGTTGCTAAGTCATGAGGAACTCAGTGGAAGAAGCCACCCTAGGAATATTCGACATGAAAATCATCCAAGGAGAAAGTCAGCAAGACTCTCCTACTATCTGGCCGACTGACTGTTTGATTTATTCCATCCTGAACGGGTCGTTGAGACCTAGTTTCTGTCATGTCGAACGAGCTTGCGGAGCCTATCGCTATAGTGGAGAGGGTTCGATATGACCTCTTACCGCATGGATTTCCTTGGCTGATAGGCCATTCAATCGTCATTCGCTGAGACTCTCGGTGACTATAGGCTTCGGGGAGACCTACAACACTTGGTGAGAAGTCCCAGTGAAGGTCCAATGTCTCGCCGACATGTGAAGAGTCTCGGAGTGAGAGATGCTTTTGACAAAAGTGAGGAGCTTCGCCAAGAGGTCTTGGCGAGGACGAAAGTCTCGCTAAAGGGAAATGATGGGCCTCGATGCAGTTGTCTTCGGTAGGAGTCCCGCCAACACAAAAGAACCTTGGTGTAACTAAGGGACTTCGTTGGAATGTCCCGCCGACATCAAATGTCTTGCCAAATGAAGAGTTCACCAGAGGTTTTAAGGCTCAGCATGAGGTCATGCCGAAGGCTTAGTGTCTCCCCGACAGGAAAGGCAGCGTCACTAAAGGTAATGTCTCACCGACATCAGAAGTCTCAACGAAGGTAAAGAAGAGCTCGAAAAGAATGAGGGCAGGGTCGGCAGGATGTCTTGCCGATTGAGCAAGCTCTCCCTGAGCTCAAGTGAACTTTCGGTGGAGCGGGGAGACTTCGAGATAGAAGCGATAGGGAGGTCCCTCCAACATTGATATGTCTCGCTGATACACAGGATGAAAGGGAACATCCCAGTGGAGTGAAATGCTTTTGGGGTGACACCAATAGACTCTTGCCGAAAACACAACGGTAGCTCTTCGGGCAGACAAAAGGGAATTCGGTACGTGGTCTTAGTGACCCGTCAATGTCTCATCGACAAGGAGGCTTTCGATATATCTTTCCAAGTCAGAAAGAAGTCTCCCTAACTCGGTGATCTCTTGGCGAAAAGAAAGCAGAGTTTGGTAAGGTAAAATGCATTTGGGGAGACACTGATGGCCTCTTGCCGATAGATGAAGTCTGGCCGACAGACCAATGTCTCACTGAAAGCCAAAGGATCTCGAGCCCGGAGGAGAAGAGTAAGCCCGGGGGCAAACAAAATGAGCTCGACAAGAGGTCATTGCCAAGAGTCATACCGACTGCGTATGTGCTCGCCAAGAGATGGAGGACTTGTTAGGAGGTCTTCCCGAACATATAATCTCTGGCCAACAGCGATGGACGTACCAAATGAAAAGGATATCAGTGTGAGTCAATGGTGCTTGCTAGGACTTCTAACCGAATCTGTTTGTCTTGCCAATGGTTTTAGCGGTATCAACATGACTTCTAAAGCTGCAAGGCCCGTGTGGAAAGTGCTCAACTAATCAGAGGGATCTGAGGCGAGCCGTGGCAATCTAATCAGAACGTGGAATGCCAACGCGGGACGAATACAACATGAATACAACATATATCTGTTCTGAGCTCGGGGGCATTCAATGCAGTTCTTCAACAGGGGACTCGGTAGCTGGACACGATGGATCAGAAGAATTAATGCTACAAAAAGATCAAGAGAAGGCTTCTCCAAGAGCGGTTCTTCACACCAACACCAACAATAGGGACACACAGGCTTCTATAGTTAATTCATCAAAGATCTGAGATAGATCTTTTTCTGAACTGGGATATTTTTGTAAGCCCTAAGGGGCCCACATATAGTCTGTATATAAGGAATTTTTTGCCTTTTTGTAAATAGTTCTGATTACACACTCTGAAGAGTTAGTGATTTTTTAATCAATCCTTTCTCAATCAATGTATGTTTTTCTGTAACTCAACTGGAATCCTGAATACAACACAGAGTTTACCTTGGAAGTTTGTGTTTATGTTTATATTGATTCTCATCTCTGTATCTTTCTTTTGAGCAATGCAAGTCTTTAACTATGTTTTATAATTCTGTGTTCATATCTTAGAGCTGTGAAATTAATCTTTCCTTCCTGAGATGTGTATGTGGGCTGAACCTGTTAGGACTAAAGCATTAAGTCTAAAAGAAGTTGCTCTGAGAATAGCAATTAGGCTTTCAAGTGTATGTTCTTCCTATGTTCATTTCATGATTTCTTATCAATTCAGTGTATCACCCTAGTGTAGTCTTTTAATTTATTCATCTATTCCCTCTTTTCTCTCAAAGAAACAACAGTTTAGGTGATACCCAAAGGAAGCCAGCCTTCTCCGGAGGTTCATTTCAACTATAGGTGACCCACAGCCTTGAGATGATCCCATGTTGCTCTAGAATACTCGATTTTATTTTGTAAACTTTGCACAGGGTGCAATTCTAGGTGACAACAATTATAAATGGGGCCTCTTATTTGAGTGACTAACTCACAAGGATATACATTTGCATCTTAAAATGTCATGTTCATGCTATGAAAAGTTGGCTTGATCTTCAATAGACCATATTTGTGTTCATTGTCAATTCAATAGTTGATTATTTTGATGTGAACTAATATCCTCCTCATCTTCTTGAGTATTTAAGTAAATTTCATCTGCTTTCATTACCATATTGATGCAGGAGCATCCAGGCTCACAAGCAATCTTGCATCACCAAAAATAAATATTTCCTTTTCTTGTTTATTTTTTGCATTTTTGGTGTAGGTTGGAGCTTCAAGAGAATATTTTGGAGTTTGGAAAGATGAAATATTTATTTTATCAAGACTTGGATTTCATTCAAAATCAAAGGCAAACAAGGTGTTTATTGTGATTTTAAAATTATTATATTGCACAATTTAAATGTTTCAAGGGTTGAAGAGGTCCATTGGCATATTACAAATTGAAAATTAATTAATTTTCTCAATTTGGATGCCTATAGAAGTTTTAATGTGGCAAGTGGAATTTGGCATTCTATTCTTTCAATTTGCATGCCTAGAATGGAGGAAAAAGCTAGTGATTTTTGGAAAAAAAAAATAATTAATGACTTCTGTTTTCAACTTAAGGTGAATGAGCACAACTTAATTCATGATTTTATTGATTTTTATGATGCATTTATAGCAGCAATTCATGGAATATGGTGCAGAAATTTTGTGTGCCATATTTGGAAGCATTTAATGATGAATTTTAAGCACAAACAAAAAAAATTCAAAAGACAATTGGAGGGAAATGAAAGAGTAGATTTGGGATTCCTATTTTGGTATCTTAAAAAAGTTTTAATTTATATAAAATGGAGCATTTAATGGAGTCAAGAAGCAGGAGTCAATAGAAAGAAGTTTGGAGAAAGAACTTGCAGGTTGCTCATGAGAGTTGCACAAGAAAGAGTGCAAAAAATCAGCTTGTGAAGAGAAGTGGAATATGAAAAGAGAAGAGAGATTTTGTAGGTGTTCAAGGTAGCCATGATGGCTGCATGTGAAGATAAAAAATATATTTTAGAAGTTGAGTGAAGTCAAGAAATTTTGAAGACATGAGGATAAGCTACAGGAGCTGCGGTTGTGGTGCTAGAAGGTGAATAGTTTACAGGAGCTCACATAGTTGAGCATATATTGTGTTTGAATGATATTTAATTTTCATATTTGATGTTTTTAAGGTTTTTACTTGCTGTATATCAGTCCATAGATGACTGAAATTCATGTGTAATCAGATTTCTTAAACTGGGCAATTTAATGTTTCATTTGCAAATAATTTGTGGAGTTTAGTTTGCAAGTTCTTATTTCTATTTTGACAATTGTTGTAAGAATTTTAGAGGAGCTTTTGAGAGTGTATTAGTTCCTCTATACGTCACATGTGAGATTACATGTGGCAAGAACTCCACTTAATGGATTACATCAAATAAATTTATATTTTACTCAAAATGTCAAGGATACATTTCTTGAAAATATGAGTGCCTATATGTACATGAACAACACTAAAAGGTTCATCAAGGAGATAGATATCTTCATCTTGGTATAATGCACATGAAATTTGTACTCTCTATGTTTGGCCACCACTTAAATTAATACCTCTTTCTCTAGTTTTTTTTTGTCACTCTAGGAAAATGATTCATTCTCTTTCTTCAAAGCTTAACCCTCGAGTATTTACTTATATCTAACCCTCTCCTTTTCTTCCCAAAGAGAATATCCTCCTCAATTTTATAGCTTTATATCCACAAAAAATGAGTGACATAAGGTTATGTTCCACTCAACTTTGTTATGCTAGAAACTCTTAGCATTTATCTTAGTATTATGGCTAAAATTCTTGACTTGTTTGACTCCATTGTTCTACAAATAGCAATTTCCATACCTCTCGCATTCATATACCTCTTAATCTTGAACTAGAAGATGCAGGATCCCCAAGAGAATTATCCAAATTGGATATTTGTTCTACAACATCATATTGCAACTCATCCTCTTCCAAAATATAACCAAACAATCTAGGAACACTTCAGTGGTTCAACCATGGATATGAATTAGGGAAGATTATATATATTGGATCCTCAATTAATTTGAATTTTTTCAAAGCAGAGATAATTTTTGCACCACTTAGGGGTACTCCTATCAACATGTATGCACCAAACATAACAATTGATACTATTGTAGGGGCTTCCCAAAATGTATATGATGGCATAGATACCGTTAAAAGATACTTATTAGATAGAAATCTAGTATCCTTATATTTCTTAATTTTTCTACTATCACTCTCATCCTCTCATATTTTTCTTTGACAATCTCATTGTGAACTTTCTCAACAATTCATTTTGTATATCCTGAAATAATAGCATGCCATGATACCACATTTCATTGAGGGATTCTATAAAACAGTTTATATGCATTGTCTATGTTTCCACACTTCTGCATGTATGTCTACTAAAGGCATTTAGAATCATAAAATCAACATTATGCACTCTTCCAAAGCTTCTAGTATTTGGAATCTGACTTTACACATGCCATTGCATTTGTTTGGATGTTTTTAAAGAATTTTCAAAAAATCCATTAACTTCTCCTTGTTATTAGCATTTGGAAAGGTGTTCATAGCTTGCATCGTAGATTTGATGCGAGTTATTAATTTGAAACAATTGATGCCTCAACACAATTATTCACCTTCTAATCTCTTTTTTGGAAATTTCAAGAGGGGTTGCTAACCTCTTTATAAATATTCTTGAGTTCAAATTTGAAATCAAACTTTAAGTTATCTTTAGCGTCGATGTATTATAAAACTTTATCAACCCCTTTGTACCTTTTAATTTTCTAAGCCAATGCATTTTTATTTTTATTTTGGTTTGAAATGAATTTCAAGATCTCATAACCTTGAGCGAAATCAAAGGTTGCTTTATAGTTCTTATACTAAAAAGTGGAATAAACTCGATGAATTACCCTAGGAATATAATTATAAGTTTTTGTTTAGTATGTAGTCAACTTTCTAATATTTTAAGTTTGTTTTGTCAGTTGCTAGTTGTTGTGTGGTCACACAACATGCCCCAAGTTATCTATTGTAACATGCGGACCCTTAATTTAGAAATTACCCTTTCGGTTGTATAACGTACAAAATTCATAAATATGGCATGCACAAAGTCAGGATTCAAAAAGGCTTGTATGGTGTCGGCTAACAGATAAAATTTGGGCTAAGTAGAGCATCTCGGTGAGATTATTCATATCAAATTTTGATGGATAGGTTTGTTTAGATTAAAGCACTAGGGAGTACTTAAAATATTTGTTCATCTAGGCAGATAGTTTGGTAGGGTAAAATTGGCAACCGCATTAAATGTGTGAAGCACGCAAGTCAAGATGGGAATGCTTGATCAATTGAAAGGGTGCTAGGTATCAACATTAGGTAGAGTATCATTCAAAAAGTGGGTAATTAAAGTTCTAATAAATCTCTCACCAAGGGAAGGCTCTAGTATTTCCCTATGGAGGTTTTAAGTGTTGACTTTCATACGAGGCTTATGAATCTGAAAACCCAAGGGTGTTTAGAAAATTATTGTTATAATTATAAGATGCTTTGTGAAAGGATTAAGTGGATTAATGAAAGTTTGAGTAATGATTTATGCTTGATGCATTAATTAAATGTGCAATATTTTACTTGTGAGGCATTATCAAGTGATGCAAGTTATGGAGCAATGGTGGTTGTGGAAGCAAAGGTTGTTATCTATGTGAGCCAATTCTTGTGGGAAATAGTGAAGAGTAAAATGGTAAAAATGTCCCAAAAATTGAAACAAACTTGATGTGAATTAGCTAATGAAATGCCTGAAGGCGGATAGCAGGAAACTGGTAGAAGGGATAAATTGGGTTTTTGGAATTTGGCGGAACAAAAGTCTTTCTTGACTTCAACTTGTGGTTAGTTTTCTCGAGAGAAGAACTTATCATCGGAACCAGGAATTTTGTGAGAAAAGGCTTGCATTTTGTTCTCACAATTTTGAAGACTAAAAGAACCCGATGTTCTTTTATCTACAATTTAAAGCATTGGAAAGCTCATCATCGGAGGTCAAAGGGTCAACCTTGATCGAATTTCTAGTGACTGGGAAAATATTTGTTGGCATGCTAGTTGTGCTCTTGTGCCACGTGTTTTGATTTGATTAGCTCATTTTTGTTGGGCCATGTACCTTTGTACTCGACTACTACCTTGTGTTCTATAAAAGTTAGGGATTCATTCTTTTTCAGGGATCAAAAATTGTTGAAACAATTAGACTAAATTTGGAATATCAAAGTAATTTGAAGGTTATTCCAAATCATAAATCTTGCATAACTATATGTTGTTTACTCCTATCAGAAGAGTCAATTTTCTACGCCAAATTTGGGTGCATTTTGATGTTATTTCGATGGTGAACAATTATTTTTTCCAAACTTTTTTCATTATTTTGTATGTAGCTGTGAAGCAATCTGGTGAAGTACAAATAGTTAATGCTTTGGGTTAGTTGTTTCTTTGCGAATATGTGGATAATAGCTGGGAAACATTAATTGTTGAAAGAATGAAGAAGTTTTTGTTTTCTCATTGATGTCAACACTACATGATGGATATTAGAGTGATATGGAGAATATTTTGCATAGAGGATTTGATTCATAGTTAAATACTTCTATTATGTATCCACACTAGCAGTTTTTTCTCTCAATGCCCTCTGGGAAATTGGTTTGCATTCCATCACATGTACAAATATTCTTCTATGATTCCAATATGTTGTTTGTGGATGATAGTAGCATCTGAATTCAGAATTTCAATTGGTCTTGATAAGTAGTTCAAAAGTTGCAAGTGATAGAAGTTTAGCATATAAGGTTTTGTCAGTTTTCTATGTAATGACTATGACCTATTCAGTCCGCACTCTTTTGTGAATTTGTGTTAGGACTTGAAATTTTGGGAAAATGTTTACAAGTGTCTATGCATTGAGATTTCTAGTTGGCATGATATTTTGAGATCCACATGTCCTGTGATTAGCGGTCAGTTGAAGTATTTTGATTTTAGGTTCTATGTTTGGCCGACCTAAAATATGTAAAGATTTGTGGAGTTTAATGATGTGATGCAATGTAAGATGGAGCTATTATAGGTCCATACCGACCTATATCACATGTGTTGTGGCACGAAGGTAATTTAATTTGAATTAGGGTGCCGACAAGACATGTTTTACATTACTTTGGGTGACATCTAATTAGGCTGACCTAATTGATGTTTGTGATAGAGTTAATATATATAGAAGATCATTTTAAGTTTGTGATGGTGGTGATTTTGAAAAAGATATGATCCAAACACAAGCATAAAATAAATTTTTTGAAGATGATTGAGAAAAGGTTGTGTGAATGTAATACTAAGCAAAAATTTGTATTCTGTATCAGGCGAAGTGTTTTGAGTCAGGGTTTTGTGCTTCAAAGGAACTGAATTCAACATATATTAGATGCACTTTGTATCATTTCAAATCTTGGTTGTATAGCCACTCTCTCTATCTTTCTTTTATCTGTGAATAGTGTGTTCACTTGGACAATGAGTCCACCTGGAAGTGAGCCTTTTTGTAATATCTTATAACCGGTTATAACATATTATGAGTTAATCCTCACCATGGTTTTTCCCACATTGGGTTTTCCACGTAAAAATCTTGGTGTTCATGTGTTGTATGTGCTATGGGATGTTTATGCTTTCATTTCTAATAATTGCTAAGTATACTGTGATAATTGGATGGTTAGTAACTAAATGGTTTTTAGGAATACTGATTCATCCCCCCTCTTAGTATTTTAGGTGTTCAACATTAATTTCTTAGGCCCTTTTCCTCTTAAATATGATCTTTTAGTAGTTTTATTTCTGAATGACTTGGAATATGGATATGTGAAAAGTAATACTTGTCATATTTTCTCAATCTTTACATTACTTGATTGTTTGAAAGTGAAAAGATTTAATCTAGCAAGCCCCTTATATTTAACAAAAATTGCACAACGAACCCTGAGTGAACCTAGTGTGTCAAGACTTGACATTCTCAATCCTTGGGATAGCTAAGATTCCCTTTAACTAGGAAATTATAGTGATTCTTTCAAGAAAGATAGGTTCTATTGTTGGAAGTAGCAAGGATTTATTTGCATGTTGTAGTGTGTGTAACAACTACTTCAACAAGTCCAAGGAAATAGGTAGTTCAAAAGAACATAAGGGACCTAAAGACAAGTAAGTCTAAGATTAGATCTAAAACTCTTACTAAAAAGAATAAAGTGAAGTGTTAAAATTGTAGAAAGAGGAGACATGTTAAGAAGGAACGCAGAAACAAAAAGAAACAGTGGAATTTTTCTACAAAAAAGCCTTTAAATTAGGTGAAAATTTTTGATTATCTTCATGCAATAATAGTTCTTGTGGAGGGGTTAGAATCAATATCAAAAGCATAAAAACATGAAGAAATGAACATAAAAGCACAAAACACAATTATACCTTTTATATCCCTCCTTGATTGAGCTCTAAGATTGCACCCTAATCTTGTTGGATTTTCTCTAAGTTGGTATGTGGATTGCTCACAAGTGCACCATCATAATATTAGCACAACTCAAGATGATCAAACAAGGAGATGAAGGCCCAATTTATAGAAAATTGGAAGGGAAAATGAAAGTTGATGGAGGACTAGGATTGAATATGAATATGAAAGCATGGATCAATAGATGTGGCTAATTAGCTCATTGTGACAAGTGTCACAATTAGGTGTATGGAGAGGAGTGAGGTGTGCTCACACATGTGTGAGCACACCTTGGAATGACATCTCATTTAATTTTGGAGGCTAGGTGTAAGATAGTGGATGTAGGTAAGATTTGTGGCATTAATGAGACAAGATTAGGGGGTTGAAGGTGAATTTTAAATTAGAAAATAATGGTAATGATGGAGGTTAGGGTGGCTAATTAATGATTAATCAGCTTAATAGGATGGGTAGAGTTAATAAACCATGGGTTTATTAACTTAGGTGGAGTTAATAGTTGGAGAATGGGATAATAAGAGTTAGTAGGTTAATTAATCAAGGATTAATTAACACAATTGGATTTTAGAGGGAAAGGGGGATTTGATGGGATCAATTAAATATTGAGGATTATTTAATTGATTAGAACTATAATTTTAAAAGTGATATAATTAATTAAATAAAATATTTAATTAATTATAAGAGGAAAATGGGTTTATTAATTAAATAAATATATTTAATTAATTAAAGGGGGAGAATGGATAAATTAATTATTTAATTAATTTAGAGGAAGTGGTGTCAGATTTAGGGTGACTACATTTTTCCCCTCTTTGATGCAGTGTCCAAAGTGATACTGCATCAAATAAGTTTAAAGTTTTTGCCCCGATAGAATGAAGGGTTAATTAGGAGGTGATGCCCCCTTGAGAGATTGACCAGAAAAAATTAGAAAAAGTATTTTTGGTCAGGGTCTTGAAAAAGGTAGGCTAAAATGATGGGGAATGGTGTAGAAGAAAAAGTAAAAATCGGCAAAAGAAAAGGGGAAATTCGGTGGAACGGGGGAGAAGAACGACACATTTGATGCATCCAGTAGAGAAGAAATTAGGGTTGGGGAGGTGATTAAAGGTTAATTAGGGTTAAAAAACCTATAAATAAGCTTGGAGGGGCCCAAAAAGTCATTTCTAACTTCTGATTGGAATGAAGCTGAGGTGGCAGAGCAGAGCAATGGTGAAGATTCCTTGGCATACTCATCATGTAGAGCGAGTTTGGGAGTATTAGTAGGCGAAGGATGTTGGAGAGACAATATGTCACCTATCCCTTAGGTTTTGGTCAAGTTAGGGGGGTCCAGGGTAGGTTGAATTAGGAGATGAACTAGGGGAAATGAATGCACTAAGGGCACGATTGCAGCACCTGTGTGCAAAGAAATTGTGGCTGTGTTTCTGTAGTCAATTTTGGCACCCGTGTTAAAAATCATGATGCCTACATTTGGCGCGCATGTTTTGCGCACATAGGGGGGATATAGGAAATGGCACATGTGTTATGTGGTGTCTGTGTCAAAATTTGACGCACCTATGTGATAGATTGTTGCACCAGCATAAAGCAGCGCTTGGGTTAAAAATTGATGCACTTGCATTCTATGAAACAACACCTAGGCCAAAATGGAAGTGCAGTTTCATAGAAACTGTGAGGGTTGGTTAGGTAGGCTAGAAATAGGTTCATGTTTTGGATGAAAAGGCTGATGTTAGTGTGTGGAATGATGCAGGACCTGAAGATCCTACAGTCACAGAAGTGATGGATGGCAGTGATGGGGATACTTCGAGAGAAGCTAACGCTTGAGGACAATTAGTGGCTACACTTGACGAGGTTGTACTTTTTTTCTCGCATGCCCCAGATTCGAGCACACATGTCATTGATGACAACACTGGTAGAGGGGTGACACAGTGATATGAGCAGTTTTCACTTGCCTACTAGCGAGGTCACAATCACTTTGGAGGATGTGTGGAAGATCCTTCGGTTGCCGATCTGAGGGAAGTTAGTGGTTTATTGGCTCTAGGGATGAGGGATGCACTGTGAAACATATTTTCATGTCGATATTTACCATTTAGAGGTGTGGAGCTAGACCTAGATGCAAGGTTGGGTCAGTGGCTAGATCTTTGCCCCTTTGTAGCTACATTGATTGCTATTACTTTAATGATAGACAAGAGGTCACGAGGATTTGTGATAGGCTGAGTGGGATTCATGGAGTGAATGTTTGAGGAGGGTATAGTGTATGCATGGGGGTAGCAGTGTTAGGAGATTTGTACGAGAAGCTACATTATACTATGTATAGGGATGGGCGAAGTTTGGTTGCAGGGGTGACTCTACTTCATAAATGGGCATTTGAGTGTATTGTTGTACTATGCCTAGTGTGTGACAGGCGATAGAGATCGAATATTCCCTATGTTTTCATGTATGTAGGGTTTCATCGGTAGTGGCATCTGAACGAGTTGGCTCACTAGCGCAGGGTCCTCAATGAGATGGATTCATTCATCTAGCGGCCATATATTGATTGTGAGGACTGGGAGGATGACCACCTCTACATGTCATACATTCAAAGGGTGCATTATTTGATAGGGCAGACTTCGGTCATTATTCAAAGATATTTTCCAGGGTGGGTATTACAATAGTTTGAGCAATAGCATGGAGTTCCCTAGGTGGAGGCGGTGTTTGGTAGGGTGGCTCATGAAAGGTAGCAGTGGGGCGATTTCATTGAGTATGACACAGCATACCTTTGCTAGAGAGATACATGGGCGGTGGCTTGGGATCCTAGGCGAGGGGTGGCAGATGTTTGCACCACAACAGAGTACGACATGTGGTGGGAGAGGCACAAACCTCTTCATCTTACCATTCCCCATGATCAACTAGTGGTGGCATAGAGCAACAGGGATGAGAGCAGCAGTGATAGTAGTTCAGAGGATAGAAGCTCCTTAAATGAGGAGGATAGCAGTGATGGGAGTGAGGATGATGATGATGGTGATGATGATAGGGATGATAGAGATTAGGGACTTGGAGGAGAGGACATTGGTGGAGAGAATATTGGAGGGGAGGACATCAGAGGAGAGGGAGATGAGGAGGGTTGTTGTGTGTGGTAGAGAGGAGGAGACTTGCAAGCTTGATGCACTGACATTGGAGAGGGATCAGCTTCATCAAGAGCATGATTAGGCATGACAGGCTCACTTACAGGTTGTGGGTGACAGAGACATGGCACAAGTTGATGTGGTTTGTTTACAAGGACAAATGGATGGGAAAGTTACCACACTTACTGTGAAGAGGGATGCAGCCAAAGTAGAGGTGGTCGCACTAATGGGTGAGAGAGACACAACTAGGGTTTAGGTGGTGACTTTGGTTACTGAAAGGGACATGACCAGGGTGGAGGCAGCGAGGTTACAAGTGTTGTTAGATGGACGAGTTTTCGGTGGTGGTGGGGATGGTGGAAAGTTAGATCATTTGCGGAGGGATGTGGATAGACTGCAGAGAGAGTGGGATGTAGCCTACGACATGCTGGGTGAGGGTGGATTGGTAATTGGATTTGTAGAGTTTGGTTGGGCCACATGAGAGGCAAAGCGGTGGAGGAGAGCTTGCAAGGAGGTGGTGCCACTAGAGCAAAGGATTTCCAGTGTCTCAGTGAGTACCAACTCACTCAGGGCCATTAGTTACTATGGTTCCACCATGAGCACCATGGAGGGATCCACCATAGGGGTCACTCGACAAGCAATCAGATGCAGGGAGCATAGGGTAGTGCACATTGATTATGAAGTTTTTGGAAATTTTTGTACACACGAGAGATTGTCATATATTTTGTATCACGACATTTATTTTGATATATATATGATATGATGGATTTGGTCCCATATGGCTTATGGAGATATGGTATTTATGGTTTTTTATTATGTGATGGTGATTAATTATGCATGTGATGTATTTTATGTATATGGATCCTATATGATGATGTTTATGCTAGATGTTATTGATGGATAATGAGGATGTGTATTTATGTGTTTTTTATGATAAAAAGGTGATGGATATTATGATGTTTATTATGATATGCATGAGATGTGATGGTTATATGTAATTGATGACCTTCACATAAAGGTGACACTTCAACCAATGGACCTTGTGTCCTATTTTCTTTCAGATGTCATCTTCCATACCTCACGATTATAAAAATCAGTATTGAGAACTCAATAATGGTGCTTTATTGTAGTGATTTCAAATTTTCAAAAATTAATAAAAGAAGCTAGGAGAAAAACAATTCCACAGGATGAAGTGCACCTTTATGTGATGGACAGATGGTTTTATTTGTAGAGTATGCAGTCAAAAATGTTATATAATTCATGGTAAATTTTTTTTGTGGAAATGAATTTTTAATGCATATGATGTATGGGTGTGAAAATGTTAATGTATATATATCTATGTTGTGCTAATGATGTGAGAAGAATTTTCTTATGCATGTTGCCTATATGATGTTATGATGGGATGTTGTATAAATATCTTTCCATTAATAATACCTAATCTGTAACTTGGATGTCAGCTCGTTTACATTTACTTTGTCTCTTATGGTGGTTTTTGCAGCTAATTGGCAATAACTTATTTGCATCATAGAAAAATAATAAGGACTCAGGATGGTGGTGGGTGCCTTGTGATAGTTTTCTCTCTCTTATTCATTAGTGCATGCATGAATCCAGCATCGTGTCAATGGCTATTGTCAGTTTTGTACTCAAAATTCCCTTATTAAAATCATGTGCAATGTCGGCATGAGTGTTTGTTTTTGGTGTCATGATACAACATGTATTGCAATCCAAGTGTGTAGTAGGGGATGGGAGGGTTAGTAGGATAGAAATATGGGGGGATGTTTAGTAGAAGGAAAAGTGGATGGATGGAGGGATGATTATGCTAGGAAAATTGGTAAGCAATCCTTAATTTGATATAGCAAGAAACATTATGCCCCAATGGTATAAATGACCAAAGGTGTGATCATGTGTCTTGCATGGACTTTAAGACTCACAAACATATGCAAAAAAAAGATTATACCCAATCACTAATTGATTCCAAAAACTATAGTGGATCATAGAGGGGATTATATAGCAGATTAGAATTTTGAACCCTTCTAGCTAAGGTGTGAGAAAGCATTCGTAAATCAGGCTAATCATAGACACGCCATACAAGGTGACCCATATCTACTTTGTACCTCATTGTCAACACACCAATATATGAAAAGATCAAGGTGGCCTCAACTTGGTGACTTTGTAGATCACAACAATAAATCCAAAAAGAAAAAGCCAAATCCCTTTCCAAACAGGTAGAACTGATAAATGTTGTCAGACCAAGGAAGGATGCATCCTATCAAGAAAATATGGGGTAAATTGCGATGGGCGGTAAGCGACATGGCAGGATGATTTTGAGGATTATGTGGATGGATTAATATTAAGGGTCGTTGTGGGCATATATGTTGTTCACTTTTACATTTTTTTTTGGAATGATGTGGATGTTGCCTTTGGGATGAGGGGGTTTTTATTATGAGTGAGATTTTATTATGGGATGGAGTGTTACTGTTAGATGGATGAATGATAAAATAAGTTGATTAAATACCACTTCCCATTACACATGACAGGGTGGGGTGATGGAGTGAACTAAGGATGAATGGGATGGGAGTATTTGTGGCCAATTCACATCTTATACAAACACCATCATATAAAATTCATGGGTATAGCAGGTTACGTGTATGGTAGGCCTAGGAGTGCAAATCACTTTGTCCGAACTATAAATTCATGTCTTGTGTTGATTGTGTGGTGTTAGGGCAGTCAATTTTCAGCCAAAAGTTATCCAATAGTAAAATAATCATGTGTGTTTTATAGTAGGCATGGGTGGTAAGCTATCTGCTTATTATGGAAGTGTGTAGCCGAGTGACAAGGAGGAGGATGAATGGGTGTATGTATGGTAGGCTTGACAGTGTAAATCCTTCGTACCAACTATAAAGAAGGGTTGATTGCATGGTACTAGGGTAGTTGACTTTCAACCAAAAGTTATCCAACAGTAAAATAGTCATGTGGGATGGTGAGTGTACCGAGTGACATGATGGGTACAAGTTGGGGAACAATGAATTGATGTTTTCTAAATCCAATTAAAACCCCAAATTTGTTTATTAGAAAATGCTTAGTAGCATTAAATGCAAAATATAAGCCACACCATCAATCTAGAGGCTTTAATAGAAAGGTATGTTGCCTTTGGAACTGCAAAGCTTTATTCTCATCGAAACTTCAAAGTAGTACTATCCATCCATTCCTATATAGACATGACTTAGAATTATTTTATATCTTGTTGGAATGTCAATGTTCTTCACTCACAACTTACTAGCCATTGTCATGAGTAGGGGAGAAGGAGGGTATGGTGGGCTTGAGATCATGGTATAAAAATATCTCCCATTATTAAATCAGGGGTGGGTAGATGGGTGTATTCCAAGCTATATTTGGTGGGGTATACAAATAAATTTATTATGAATGGAGTTATTGTGGGTGGGTGAATTTATTGTGGATGGGAAAAAGTGACCTAATAGATGGTGGACGTGTCTCTACACATGGCACTTGTTTTCCAGGTTTTCACCATGGTACTTTCCCAAGGCAGCACAAAGTGGTTTTCACCATTGGACCAATTATTTCTCTTTACTATTTTTTCTACTTTTTTTTTTTTGATTTTTTTGGTTCTTTTCATGTGAAGAATGTTTTGAGATGGATGATATTCATGGGATCTTCCATGGGTTCTCCTTCTATGGTAGCTAACTGATATGCTCCATATCCATATTTTTATGTAACAACGTAAGGGCCTAGCCAATTGGGTTCAACTTGCCCTTATTTTCTCGTTCCTGTAGGTTACACTGATTTTCCTTAAAGACCAAATCTCCAATGTAAAATTCTCTAGGATTAATCTTCTTGTTGTATGATTTGTGAAGCTTATTCTGATACGCTTTGAGATGATTGAGGGAATTTAAATGTTTCTCATCTAGGAGGTCCAACTATCAAAGGTGTGCTACGCGGTATTCTTCATCATCAATGAGATGTAAAGAGATTCTCAATGATGGGAGCTCGACCTCTATTAGCAAGATAGCTTCAACACCATATACCAAGGAATATAGAGTAACTCTAGTAGGTGTGTGGATGCTAGTATGATATTCCTTTAGGGCCAGATTAAGTTGTAGGTGCCAATCACAACCAACTTCATTGACCATTTTCTTTAGGATTTGTAGGATAGTTTTGTTCATAGCCTAGGCTTGGTCATTTCCTTATGGGTAATATGGAGTGGAGAAATGGTGATGAATGTGGAATTTTTGACACAAATTATAGACTTCTTGGCTTTTGAAGGGACGTCTGTTGTCTGTGATTATGGAAGTGAGAATGCCAAATCGGTAAATGATGTAGTGGAGTATGAATTTGGAAATTTGTTTCCCTATAATGTAGGTCATAGGTATAGCTTCAAACCATTTGGTAAAATATTAAGTTGTAGTGATTATGAACTTATGACCATTTGAGGATGTGAGATGTATCTTTCCAACGAGATCTAAACCCCATTGTGAGAAGGGACTTGTAGTAACAATAAGATGTGATTCTCATGATAGTGCATGAATCAAGTAACCATGTTGTTGACAAGGTTTGCACACTTTTACCAAATTGATAGCATCTTGTTCCATCATAGGCCAATAATATCCTATTCCCAATAAATTTTTTGGCTAATGTTGGTCCACTAGAATGGGCCCCACAAATACCTTGATGTACCTCATTTAGGGTGGTTTGAGCTTCTTCTGAGTCCAAACATCTCAGGAGGGCGCCATCGAAGGAGCGGTGGTAAAGAATTTCTCTGAGAATGGTCAAGTAGGATGTTTTCTGAATGAAGGATTGGTGTTGTGAGGTTGAGACGTTAGGTAGGATGGTGGTATTGCATAGGTACTCATATATGTCTTGATACCATAGTGAATCAAGACCAACAATATCATAAACCATTTCAAATTCAGGAACATCATAAGCAGGGATAAAAATTTGTTCTATGAGGAACTCATATTGTTGGTTGTTTTGTAGGACATCAACGAGGGAACCAATGGTAGCCATATCATTGGCTTATTTGTTTTTCACCCTTGGAATCTGATCAAACTAGATTTGTATAAAAAAAATCCTTGAAGTTGTCCACCATGTGTTTTTTAGGCAATAGCTTATCATATTTTGTCTGATATTCATCATTTACTTGTTTCATGACTAGTTGAGAGTCACCATATACTTGTAATTTTGCAATCTTCCATTGGATGGCAAGCTTAAGCCCTATTATCAGTGCCTCATATTATTTTATGTTATTTGTGCAAGGAAAAGAAATTTGGTATGACTTAGGGATATAGTCTCCTTGAGGTGCGACAAAAAGTATTCCTGCCCTCGAGCCATGTTGCATGAAAGATCCATCAAAGTATAGGTTCCACCATGTTCCTTATTTTGTAGTCAAGATGTGTTCATCTGGGAATTATGAAAATAATGGGTGACTATCCTATAATGGAGCTTCAGTGAGCTAATTAGCAACCAGTTGTCCTTTAATAGCTTTTCTATCTACATACTCGATGTCGAATTCACTAAGGATCATGATCCATTTAGCTACCCGTCCTCAAGAAGTGTTGCTTTTGAGAGTAGATACTTTAATGGATCAACCTTTGAGATGAGTTGAGTCTTATGGTTGAGCATATAATGTCACAATTTCTTAGCACAGAAGGCCAAAACCAAACATGCTCTTTCTATTGATGTGTATTTCAACTTGCTATCGGCTAATGTGTGAGATATGTAGTATATAGCTCTTTCTTTCCCCTTGTCATGTTGAGCTAACAATGCCCCCAGTTCCACTTGAGTAGCTAATATGTACAAGAGGAGTGGTTTGTCTACTTGTAGAGGTACTAGGACTAGTGGTGTTTCAAGATAGTCTTTCAATTGTTGAAATGCTTGTTGACACTTTTCATCCCATTTGAACGTGATGTTTTTATGGAGTAGATGGGAAAAAGGTTGGCATTTTTCAGCCAACTGAGCAATGAACCTTTGAAATTCTTGTATCTTTCCTTGCAAACTTTTGAGTTGTTTGATGTTCTTTGGTGGAGGAATTTCTCTTATTGCTTTTATTTTCACTAGATTTTCTTCAATTCCTCGGCGGGAAACAATAAAGCCCAATAATTTTCCGGATGAAACTCCAAACACACATTTCTTGGGATTGAGGCGTAATTGATACTTTTCCAACTAACCAAATATTATTTCCAGTACTTCAATGTGTCCTTTTTCTTTTGATTTTCCTAGGAGATCATCCACATAGTCCTCCATAATGTTGTGTAGCATGTCATGGAAGATTACAATCATTTCTCTTTGATATGTTGCTCTTGCATTCTTAAGTCCAAAGGGCATGACTTGATAACAAAAATTTCCCCATGGATTTATGAAAGTTGTATGCTGATCTTCTTCGGCATGTGGATTTGGTTATAACCTAAAAATCCATCCATAAGGGATAACATTTCATGTCTAGCGGTATGATCTACAATCATATCAATGTTGGCCAATGGAAAATCGTCAATTGGACATGCTTTATTGAGATCTCTGAAATATATGCATACGTGGATGCCCCAATAGGTTTTTCAACTAGTATAATGTTGTACACCCATTCAAGATAATCAATCAAATTGATAAATCCAGCTTCCAAGAGTTTTTGTAATTATGTTTTCACCAAAAGAGCTATTTGTGGGTGCATTTTACACAGCTTTTGCTTGACAAGTTTTGCATATGGATAGACTACCAAATGATGTACTACAAGACATGGATCCAATCCTGGAATGTATTTGTATGTCCAAGAAAAGTTAACGGATCTTCTTTTGAGGAACTCTCCCAATTTTTCATTAAATGTCTCTTCTAGCTCTTTGGCAATGTAAGTAATTTTTGGTTCCTCATTTGTTCCCAAATTGATGTCTGTGATGTCCTCAATCACTATAGTAGATTTCTCATCATGATTGGGGATCGAATCATGTGCCCCATCCTCCAATGCCTCATAAAGGTTTTCATTAGAGGATGCATCTTTTATTTTTACTTTTTCATGATCCAAAAGCGCCTCATCGAGGTTTTCACTAAGGGATCTTTCTTTCTTATTTTTATCTTTTTTATTTTTATGACTAAGGCACATGATTTGTTCTCCAAAGTAGGCATCTTTTTGTAATGTGATGTGGTTACCTTGCTTATTGTCCCCTAAATGGAGGTGCTCTCGTACTCCCATGATTTTTGCAATTGCTTTGTCATTTTGAAATGTGTCCAAAGTTGGAGGTCTTTGTTGGTCCCAATCAATTAATTTGCGGTATATGAGTTGGAGGTCAAGAGAGGATAAAATGGTGAATACATGGTTGATTTCAAAAATTTCAATGATGGTGTGGAAGGATTCCTTGATGGCTTCCTCCTGAGAGTTGTTTTCAGTAGAGGTCTTTCCACCCTTATTATGAGAATGTTGGGGTTTTATGGTTACCAAATCAGTGGCTAGAAAGCCAAGTCCTTCATGGTCCTTATATTCTCGAAGCTGAATTGGTTCCATGATTCCTTGTTCTTGTGCCCCCAATCCTTTGCCTTTGTAGCCCCAATTTTTGCACAAGTCATGCCCTTTAAGATACCTACGAATCTCTAGGGCAAGGATCTCATTTTCTTCCTTGTACAACCAAGCTGAAACATCCATTTATAAGCCCAAGTCTTCTTTGTCCAATAATCCCCATTTATTGAAGATCATGAAGGTTTCTTTTGGTTTCAAGTTGACTGTTTGACCATATGAGTGTGGTGATGTAGGGAGTTGTCATATACAAAAGGAATTTTGAATCTTATATTCTCCATATCCTTTTTCAATTATCTTGACCTTGTCCTCAGGAATGGAGGGTGACTTTGATGATGTTTGCAATGCAAATGGATTAATGTAAGTGGATGAGGTGGAAGCTTCATCATTAATGGGGAAATGGTGGTAGCTTTTTCACTTTCCTTCCAATGCTTTACAATATTGGAAGGGTTATGGTTCGGTGGGAATGGTGATTTCCTTTCCATCATGAGAAAAATTTAAGCATTTGGTGATAAGTGGAAGGGATGACCTGCATGGCATGTATCCAAGGTCTTCCAAGGAGAATGTTATATGGTAGGTCAAGGTCAAGGATGTGAAATATTGTATCCATAACGGTTGGTCCAACTTGAACAGGTAGTTTGATGATACCTTCAGATTGGCTTTCTGCATTGTCATATTATTTTATAGTTATATTTTTATGGGGATCAATAACATCATCTGAATAGCCCAATTATTTTATTAATTTTAATGTACATAGATTTAGACTAGATTTGCCATCTATTAGGACCCTTTTTATGTTATGTTTGTGGAAAATGGCTTGAATGTGTAATGGCTCATTGTAAGGTGTTTCGGTATGAAGGTATTTATTAGTGAATGATATTTGGTGTGAGGATGAAAGGCGTCCAATTATAGCTTGGAATTGGTTGACGTTAATGTCACTTAGTACTTGGGATTCTTGGAGATCTTTTTCAAGCGCTTCTTTATGAATGGGTGATGTACGAAGGAGTTCCAATATGGAAATTTGGGATGGGGTTTTTCCAAGGTGTTCAATGATATTATATTTATTAGTGTTGGATGGAGTGGATGATGATGATGATGATTATGCTCCTTGTATTGTTACTCGACCACGGTGAGTGGTGATGGCACAATCAGGTACTTTTATGGTGATGGTGTTGCATTGTTCAATTCGGCCAATGATTTTGTCATGTGCAGATGAGTTGGAAGTATTGGTGTATGTATATGAAACATTATTATATAAGGATTTCCCACCATTATGTTGTGGGAAGGGTTGTGTATAAATTCCTAGTTGCTCATTCAAGGAGTTTTGATTTTGGATTTTAATTTCTCCCTTATTGATGAGGTCTTTAATGCAATTCTTTAGCCTTGTGCATTTGGTGGTGTTATGTCCTTTAATGTGGTGGTATTTACAATATTCATCTTCCCTATACCATTCAAGTTTGGGTTTACTTTCGTTGAGAGGTATATTGATAGGGAATTTGATCATGTTTGCTTGTGCTAATCTATCAAATATGACATGACAAGGTTCCCCTAGAGGAGTGTATTTATGTTTGGATTGGTTTTTATTTTGTTTGTCTTTTCATTGGGGAATTCTAAAGGTCTTGTAGGCACCTTGTTGTTGTTGTGTGTTGTGAGATGGTGGGTTTTGTAAGTTTTGAATACATTTTCTATCAGTTACACCATCGTTTAAAACATTTTTATTTTTGGACCAAGATTTAGTTTTTTCATTGGAAGTTTGGTTATTTTCTTTTTGGTTCTTATAGATTTTAACTACCCCTTTTGTGATCAAATCTCTCTCAATGGTTAACCCTTTTTCAATGGCTTCATCAAATGTTGTGACACATTGTAGTCATAAGTTTAGGGCAATTTTGGGATGTAAATTTTCAATGAAGATGTTGACCATTTGTTTTTTTGGTACTTGTAAGGGGAATCTACTTGCAAGGTGTCACCATCTAAGGAGGAATGCAACAAAACTTTCCCCATTATTTTGTTTTGTTGTGCATAACTTAGCCATAGTTATTTCTTGGTCAATGTTGTATGAAAAGTGTGTTACAAAATGTTCAGCTAAGTCTGCAAAGGACTTAATGGATCCATGGGGTAGTTGTGTAAACTATTATAAGGTTGTACCACTAAGGCTCTTGGGAAATAACTTCATGAGGTATATGTCATTATAAGCCACTTCTTTGCATTGGACTCTAAATTCTTTTAAATGTTTGATGGGGTTACTCTTCCCTTTGTACTTGTCGAATTTTGGGATCTCATAGTCTATAGGGAAGGGGGTTGCTAATATAGATTGGTCAAATGGATAAGGACATATTTCTTTGTACCTAAAGGTCTTCTTAGTTTGACCACTTTGGATTTCTTGGATCATGTCTTTCATTTTCTGCAACTCTTGGGCAAGGTACTAATCTTGTGGAGGATGTTGGGATGGTTGGTTATACATGTATTGATAGGAGGGTGTTGATGGGGGATTATTGATGTTAAGGTTGTATTGTTTATGATTAAGGGTTGGGACTTGATTAATGATATGTGGGGGATTATGAGGAGGTGGGGGTGGAGGAATTTTGTGTTGGTTTTGATTATGAATTATGGTGATTTGCGGATTAGAAATTTGAGGTTGATTATGGATTATTTGTTGTTGAGAATTAGGGTTTGATGAGTTGTTAGGGGTTGGGGGAGGTATATTGTTGCTAAGGGGTTGGGATATATTTTGTGAAGCGATGTAATTAGCATGAATACATGATGTGGGGAGAGGTTGTGTGGGTATAGTGGGGTTGGAAGGGGCATAAGTGATGCTAGCATTAGGGGGGATAGTGACCCTTATATGTGATGTAAGTGGGGGTCTATTATTGAGGGGTTGTGTGGAGAGAGGAATATTTGTGTTTATGATGAGAGGTGTTGTGGTATTTGAGGAAAGTGGTGGGTTAGTGTTAGATGAGATTGAGTTTATGGAAGAAGTTGTGGTTGTTGATGAAGGTATATTAGATTGATTCATGTTGGTGGAAGAGAGGATATTGGTGTTAAGCTGTGGACCAAAAAGATGATCAAAGAAATTATTGGATGATGAGGGATTGTTTGAGGGGTCTGATGGAACCCTAAAAAATTTTTTGTTCCATCTTAAACCCTTATTACATTTGGATGTAGGGTTGTTATCTGAGGGTTTAGGGTTTTATTCATTATAAATGCTTATAGAGTTCTATTTGGTCATTGATTCCTTATTACCCATTGCCAATCATTTTAAAAGAAAATCTTATGTCATTCACTGTCATCTGGTAACCGGTCCCTCAAGCTTAAGTCCGGGTATTCTATTTTATAAGGTTAAGTAAAGGATATTTTGGCCATTACATCCTTTGCATTTTGTGACTTAGAAGTTTTTGAGTCTATTATTCTCATGTCATCCTAGGGATCCCCTTCATTAAGAACAACTTAAGTGCACATGTTTGAAGGTTTTCACTTTAGTCCCGATAGCCATTGTGTTCTTATCGCTCATCGTTGATTACTTCAAGAGTGCATATTTTGAATTAGTGACGAGCGATGAAGTGATATTTTTATGTTATCGCTCATTGTAAATTGTTGCTAGAGCTCCTAGATCAAATGAACAACAAGTGATGTCCTTTGTATTGTTGAAGGATTTCTCATTGCTAATGGTTTTCAAGTTTTAAAATTTGTGATAGCGATGAGCGATGCCCTGGTCTTATGTTCTTGTGTTCTTATCTCTCATCACAGATGATCATAAAATGATAAGTTTAGGATTAGGGATGAGTGATATGATGAAGCTCCTTTACAATCGCGTGGTCACAGATCTGTTTTAAAATGCTAAGTCCACATTGGTGATCCACGATGCATATTTTAATCTTTGCAAATCCTCCTATCACTAATTGCTCGCAAACTATATGAGGAGAATTAGTGATGAGCGACGACCTTATGTTTTATTGCTCATCACGAATTCATTTCTGAACTTGAGTTTTGAATTAGTGATGAGCAATGTTGTTATCTAAAAGGTTTCTTTTGCTAATATGATGAGATCCTATGAGCGATCCCTTTTGTGCCATTGATTTTTTTATGCAGGTGTATGTGTCTAAATCTGATGCCTTCACTACATCTCCCATCGCTGATAGGATCCTAGGTGCAAAGTTTGAATTAGCAATGTGTGATGGAGGAATGAACGTGATCATGGAAAGGGCCGTAGATCCAAGGGTTGAGATTTCATCGCATAAAACACTTGCATCGTTGATGGAACTAGGCAAGGATGAAGTAAATCAATGACAAGCGACAACCACATGGAACAGGCGATGTGGTAGGATCTTGAGGATTTAGTGTAAAGAAAAAGGGAAAGTAGCGAGAGGACTGAGGAACCATTGATGAAGTTTTAAAATAAGATGATCCAATGGACTAAAAATTAATTTCATCGCTAATTGCACCCTAAAGCTTAGGGAAGATCAACAATGAGTGATGAAGCGTATAAGGAAATTTTCTCTCTAAGAAGAACTGGTCTTGTGTACTTCACCGATATTAAGGAAAAGCACAGATTAGGTTGGCGATACATGTTGATTGACAAATTGCAACACTTGAGTTGACATCATTGTTTTCTATGAGCAAGTTGCTAAAAGCATAAAAAACAAGACTCATATCACCATGGATGAAGTTTTAAATGCTTTAAAATCAATGGCCTAACTTCAAAGTTGAGTTGTTAAGTTATCAACTCACTAGCGTGAGGAGCTCTCGAATCATTAATTTTGCATGCTTCAAACTGCCTATTTAATACAGATTTCTTGTTGATCACCTTTGTCATAATTTAGTATGCAGTAAATGAGAGGTGTGGGTTAGTAAGGAATTGCGTGAGTATTGATTATCCCTAAGTCTAGAAATATACATTCTTGTCCTAGGCAAGTAGGTCTGCCATGGTGGTTGGAGAGTCTGAGAAGTTGAGTTTGTTTGAGTTTGATGAAGATGTTCTTGAGGATGAAAATGGAACAAAAGGAGCTCCTAATACGCTAAAAGGTAGAATTGGGAAATTCAAGGAGTATAGTGACAAGGAGAATAACCATCCATGGGACTATATAGTTTCAGAAGAATTAGTCAAACACAGAGAGAAGAGGATGGTGGAATATGAAAAGAAGGCAAGGAGAGAGAGTGAGCATTATAAGGCTTATCTGGAAGGATGTAATTCTCCATGTGAGGTTTCTAATAACCCTTTAGACAATGAGGGTGACATTGATCTAGAGGGTGACTATTATTCCCTCTCCCTAGTACCATCAAGGAATTCTGACAAGGAGGTGGTGACAGTTTCTCTAGTCCCACTGTGAGAAAAATGTGGGTGAGTATCCTCTGAGGCTGATGACTTAGAGTGATGAATGCGCCCTATTTTTGTTTTTAATGAAACCATGCCCTTTCTGTTAGGATTGTCCTATTCAACACTCATGTGATTTCTTGTTTCGAGTGTTGATGTGGAATGTTTTCAGGCTAGTGTGTAGGAGAAGTGCCAGACTACATGACCTTGGTGGCATGTGTGTTTTTTCTGGACGATATACAAGTTTGTGTTGGGGCTGCTATTGGAGAATCTTCTTTGGTCAACAAGGATAAGGATTCAACATGGTTGCAACAAACTTTTCCTTTTGAGGAGTTGATGTGTCTTCATTCAGGGAATATGGAATGTGGTGTTTTACTCTTCCATTTTCCTTAAATAATTGCATGCAACTAACTAGGAATGTCTCAAATTATGGTACAAATGAAACGAAATGTAAATGTAATTAAGCCTGACGCTTGTTGCTCCCTTGTTCTATAGAAGGGATTTTAGGGCTTATTACAGAGGTCGGATTCTAAAGTCTCAATAGGGTTTTAGGTGAAAGCTAAGTTCAGGGAAGGCACTTTGAATAGAATACTAGTAATAGGCCAATAGTTTGTCTTGGATATGAAATCATGTATGTAGCGATCTTAAATAAGTTTTATAGCAATTATTGATATCGAAACAAATATTAGTCTAGAAGAAAATACTCTCCTATGTATGTTCCTTAAAAGTTATAAATGAGAAATACTAATGGTGTTATCATTTGTCTTCAGATATTTCATTTGAATGTATTACTCTATTTTTAGCTTTTATTCAAGGAGTTAATTAAAATGCTTGAATAGGGTTATAGATTTTGTAAGGAATTTCTTAGGATTCATAAGAAGTAAATGTTTCAAGCACAATGATTTTTCATAAATGCAAAGCAGTATGAAAATAGTTTTCCTATCTAAATTGAGTAATTTGTAAATTATTAATCCTTATATATTTGACTCTGTTGCTCCAATTGATGAGACACTGGTCATTTTTTTGAAAATTTTTGCATAAAATGAACAAATAGTGTTCCTGGCCCTGGACTTAAGATAAGACAATATTCAATTAAAATATTTCCAAGGATAGTATAGGTGGGATTATTCCCATTTCCTAGCAAATAGCTAGTCACTCACTTGAAAATCCACCAAATCTTCAGTGAGAAGGATTTTATTTGCAATAAGTAGGAATCAATTTTTTTATAAATGTGTTACTAATCAAATATACTTCACAAAAACACAATTGGGATCACCCTCCTAGGTTTCACAGAGCCTGAAGTGAAGGTGTAAGGACCATAAAATCATATGCTCATTGTGTTGGCCACTAACCTAGCAGTTCTTCATCATAGGAGTTGGCTACTTTTTAGAGAATTGCTCGATTTTGCTAGAAAAATCACCAACAGGGTCACTACCCCTTGCTTGCATGATATCGGTGGTAGAAGGTATTTTAGCCCCATGTGCTATGAGGCTAAGGACGAGGTGGTCTTTGTCAAGGAGAATGAGTTTCTCCATCATTTCTTGGTTATAAGGGTTATTGGAAAATTCCCCTAGTCTAGGGGATTCTTCTGGAGCATCTACCATGTCTTCATGGGGGGTTGGTGGTTGGGATGAAGTGGTGTTGAAAAAGGATTCTCCTTGAGAATCCATTAATTTCTTTGCTTGTGATCTAGTGAGTGGCATGCAAATAAAATGACTCTTTAAGAGATTAAGGGTGTGAACTTTGGACTAGGTTTAGGATTAGATTTATGATGAGGTGGTTTAGTGGTGAGGTTTGGACTAATGTTTAGATGACTAGCATGTCCTTATGATTGATTAAGGATGGTTATTGATAGGATTGGTTTTGGATTAATTTTTTGGTAGGAAACCAAAGGTTGTAACCTAGATCCTTAGGATGGATTATTTAGGATTTGCTTACTTGGGATAGGGAAGTTCCTAAGCAAGGGTAGATGGGGATGATTTTGAAAAACTTAGCAAAAAGGGAGCCACTCCATAGGCTAAATTATTTAAAAAGGATAGTCTAACCAAAGGTACAACTTCAAATAGGCAAGTTCTTAAGCTACCCTTGGATTAGCAAGGATGATGGGGGATCTAGATTAACTCCTAATGTAAAATTTGGTTTGAAAAGGATGATGATAGATGATTATTTTTGAAGATTTAGAGGATGTATCCTAAGGTTGGATTTGGATGATAGTGATGAAGATGATGATGTGGCGAAAAAGAGAGGATGATACTAAGTCCAAGGTGTCAAATTGATGAGTGATTCTAAGGTTTTCCTAGGTCCAAAGGTGTAGAATTAAATGATGGGGAGGGTGGGTATGGAAAATTTTAGGTAATAAGATGGTATGGTTGATGATTAGAAGATGGAAAAGTTGTAGATTATGCTAGACTAAATTAGGGAGCCCTAGGAGGACAGAGTTAAAGACTTAGATTTTGTTTCAAGACGTAGGCACAATTTCAAGAAAACACAGGTGCAATAGGTTTTGGCAGAGGCACATAATCACAAGTGCAACAATTTTTGACGGAGGTGCAACAAATTTGGTCATAGGCACAGTTCTATAGTCCTAGGTGTTTTTGGCAAGAGATTAAGCAAACAATAAAACACATTAGCTAAATTTTAATTTTTTTGATGTTTTGAAAGGGTATATAAAAATCCTCAACCCTTTGGATGATTCGTTTTCACAGGTTTCACACAAAAAGACACTTCAAGAACTTTATTACAAACCCTAAGCTTAAGTAGGTTTATAAATTAATGTGGGCCCACGACCAAGCAAGCTTAGGTTAATACTCCTTGATACTTGGGTGGTTCACAAGAGCACCCTTTCTCATGAAGGCAGATAGCTAGAGATCTAGTGGCATATGGTTGTCAAGGAACGCCACAGGCTCACTTTTTCTTTCTCCTTGGGAACTATCGAAGTTTGCCTCAAGGATTTCTATCTCAACCTAAGGGAGTGCATGGGGAGTAACTTTAGGGTACAATCTACATCCCTTGCACCACACTAATCTACGTTCAAATGGCTTTCTAGGTTTACAATGTTTTTCTAGGGAGTCCTCAATATACACAAGGTATGTGAGGCCCAAACTGTGAACACTAGTCCATCACAAGCATGGATCAGGAGCTTCAACGAGGTACTGAGAGATCAAACATGTTGAACATCTAGAATACTGAGAGGGGGGGTGAATCAGTATTCCACAAACCGATAATAAAATCCAATTAACCATTATTACAATTTTGACTGAATCAACAAGAGAGAACATAGAAACAATTCAATGCAATCACACACATGAACACCAAGATTTTCACATGGGAAACCCAAAATGGGAAAAACCACGGTGAGGGTTAGCTTACAATATATTATATCTGGATACAAAATATTATGAGGCTTACTACCAGAACTCATTGTCCTTAAAAGACTCATAGCCTGAGAAAAAAATATGGCTCACTGCCAAGATACAATGATAGTGGCTCACTGCCAAAAGAATGAACTAATGGAATACACCTTCAATGTGTAGGGTTCAGTTCCACTGAAGCTCAGAATATAGAGTACTGCATCGCTCAAAAAATATATACTACTGATAAGGAATTTAGGCTCTGATATTTTCCTCTGTTTACTTGCTCGCACACACACTTACTCATTTTCCCTCTTGCTCTCTTGTGTATCTCTTTCATTCCTCAAAGCATCTTATATATATACAAGTATATTGTATTCATCAATTAGGTCGGCTTAATTGGATGAACATAAAATAACCAAAACCTTTCTTCGTCAGCACCATGTAAGATTTGAATATTTTATCCATGTAGTGCAATATGCCAAGTCGACAATTAGTCTTCATAATATATTGAATTCACTGAGTCAGCCAAGACTAAAACACAATTCTCCAAACCAACAAATAATCCTCAAAGCAAAACACATTCTGGATTTGAGAACACATTAATTTCCCATCATATTACCAGTAAAGAGGCTATCAGCCAAAACAGTAATGCAAGAATGTTCACCTTAGTAGAATGTGGAGTCTCCCACATAGTATACCTCACACAGAACAATAGTAGGATACAGAGTTAAACTCTGTCAAAGATAACTTTTTGTTCATAGAAAAAGATGTCTCAAGATCTAGGAAATAGCAGTCTGAATGAGTTAGTAAAACATGGTTAAGAGATTAGAGTCATATCAGATGTTGCGATGAGTTTTGGACTCAAATATCAACACATTGATCCATCAAACTTCTCATATAATTATCACCATGTAGTTATTACCATGTTGACATCAATGACAACATAGGAACAACCAACACAACCATCCATACTTCATGCTCATTTTGCAAAGCTTCCAACAATCTACCCATTTGGCATTGATAGCAACATGGATGACAAAAAAATTTCAAGTATACTGCAACTAAATGTTTTGACTACTCCCCCTATCAAAACTATTCTCCACAAAATTTTTTGCCTCGGACTCTTTATCTCTCCATCTCTTTATCTCTCCCCCTTTGACATCAATGACAAAGGAAGGAGTCTGGTATAAGAATGTATATAAAAAATGTAGCCAAAAAAGATATGAACACATAATTAACCTGAAGAAGAACCTCTGAGACTCTCCAAGATAGCCTTCAATGACGCTTTACCTTCTTCCCATGAACCTTTTGCACTGACAAGAGTCTTGTAAAATAGCTCAAGTTTAGTTAGAGACTCTATACCATCTATTAAAGTATTGGGACTAAGATTGATCTCTGATAATTCATCAATACAGCCAAGAGCACTAGAAACAAAAGTATGTTTGTATTTAATCATGTCTTTGAGTGCCACAAACTTCTTGATAACATCTATTCTTCAATCCTGTAGAGAGAAAAAAATGTCTTGAAGTTGCACAATATAGGACCACCTCTTATTATCTTTATCTTCTGCTAACTTGTATGTATCTTCCTGAGTGTTTAGTCGAGACTCACTCATCCTTATCTCATTTCTCATATCGAATGTATTGATAGACCAATCTAGACAAAAGTAAAGTAGTTCCTATGCCTCTTTTTCACAACCTTGTACATTTTCCAATTCTATCATTACTCGATCGTGTGCATTCGCATATTTTCCTTTGATATCATTCAAATCTTCTTCTAATTCCAACAAACTTTTCAAATCCAGAGATGTAGAATTTCAAGGAATTAATCATGCCATGAAGATTCTCCACAACAGAAATAGATGAATCAAAATTAGCATAAGGAATAACCTTCTGCAAATCTTCCAAAGCTCTCTAAATACTTTTTCTTCCATGCTCATGTTCAAGCTTACTCTCGTCTGCATCTTCTAGCTTCACTACACTCTTCCTTTTCTTCCTAGTTCCGATCACACTACTGTAGATACTTTCTTCATTGAGATGCTTAGGGCTTTCCAAGAGAATTTTAGCATATTTATCAATTTTAGCCTCTAACACTTCATAATCCAATTCAGATATCCAAACTAACCTTCATTCAACTACTTCCATGTGACAAAAATCTATAGACACAAGAAAATTTATTCTTCTAGAGTATCTTTCCACAACACTTACTGGAATCCTAGACCTTTTGTTCATCCTCATCTGAAATGTTCCAAAGAATGCAGCAAGGGTAGATTCTTGTGCATCCAAACTACCAAGATTTATCATGAAGTTCCTAATTTGATAGGCAATAGGCTCTGAATTTGACCATTTTAACCTTCCTATTACCAGTAACTCTTTCAAAAAGTAAAAGAGTAGACAAACAACCAAATTTCCATATCAAAAAGTATTCTTTCTACTCTTCTTGTTTTCCTTTAAATTCTTCAAAAGATGTATGCGAAGTAGTTACACACAAGTCATATTCCATACCTCTTAATACCATATCAACAACAATATTCACCGCAGCAACAAAAACGGTAGAGTCATTGCTAGGGATACAAACTTTATGACCAATGACCATAGCAACATACCTTATTACCGGATCAACAATTGATCTCAAAGCAATTTATTTTCCTTTAGAACTCGCACCTATAACCTCAATTATTTCTCTCATTCATAGTCTTCAGTTTAGGAACCGGTATGGAGGAACATAGACCAGTTATATCTCTAATTGCTTCTCTGGTAACCATATCTACCTCATCAATCCACAAAGATTCATCATGAATTCTGCTCAATACCATTTGAATATATTTCTTCTCAAATTCAAACAAAGGAACTTTCCTCCAAACATCCAACTTTTTCTCAACTAATACTCTACATCATGATTCTCTCTCAATTCATTTTTCCAAAGCACATTCAACTAAACTGACAACATTTCTTCAATCTTACTATAAACAAATGCATAAATATCTTCTATACAAAACACTCTCGAAGGGATGCAAGAGAATGCACCAACATATTCTTCCGACACATTCCCCATATATCTCTTTAACCTAGCGTTATCCATACAATTCATAATCTTTGAATTATCCATCAATAAAAGTGAAATATTGTGCAAACATGAATACCTCAACCAAAAATGTATAGATGTCTTGTTTGCGGAGCTCACTTCGAATTCGTTTGATATTTTCTTCAAATTATGAAACTCTAAATTCCCTTCTAAAATTCATTTGCATGCTTCTTTGAAAGTACATACGCCTTTAATTTTATCTGATCTTATTCCTTTCATTCCAAATGATTTTGCAATAAATGTTTCAACTTGCAGGTAGATTGCCTCAAAAATTGTGTATGCTTCCATTCTTTCAAATTCTACATACCTCATTCTTCACACATGCGACTGATAAAATACATTTATCTTGTTGCCACATTAAATATACTTCTGTCATGATATGACACAAGTACCAATAAGGGGGTTTATTAGATTTTCTAAAGATTGCTCCCCCTTAGCCACTACTTTCATTTCGAAATTGACATGAGTATCTCTACCAGAGGTCGGCACAAATAAGACTAATGATTCCTTTCTCCAAATCCTTTCCATTTCTTTTCTTGTCATTTCTAGATCAAAGGTTTGATCATTCTTCTTCGCCGAATAGATGTTCTTCTTTCTTCTGTTGTTACTACCAAGATGTTTTGGTTTTCTGCACTTACAGTGCAAGTAACATTCTTCTTTCCATTTTCTCTTTTATCCAATAGACTATCTTTATATCCATTCTTCTTGCCCTTAGAATCATTCACATTATTTTTGTAGTCCTTTTCCTTATGACCAAATTTCTTGCAGGAATGACAAACACCATTTTAGTATAAATACCTTTTTGCATCATGTCATTTTATAGGAGTTTTTCTGGAATTGCTTCTTCACTCCATGACTTGTTTATCTTTGTACCACGTCTTCTTACCAATGAATTGCTTCGTTTTAGAAATCTAACCTTTTTCAAACCCTAAACTGCTCTTATCCCTTTCCAGTCTTTAAGAGTTAATCAATTCATCAAGCATCACTGAGTTTATTTTAAATTTGTCTTCAAAACTCTTTGCCCTTTCCAAATTAGATCTTGGGATTTCTGCTTCTAATTCAAGCTTTGTGCATTCATCCATCTTTTGAATTTCAATTTCCTGACATTCTTCAATTCTTTTCTTCTCATTCAATTGTTTCAGCAAGCTAGTGATGATTTATTCTCCTTTAGTCAACAGATCACATGCATCCATACTTTTACTTTGGAGCTTTTCAATGTGCTCATTTGCTTTTATCAACTTGTCCTTCAAGGCTTCCATTTCTTCTAATAGAGACTGCATCTAAGGGAAAAAAATTCTCATGTTCAAATTTCGGGACCTTCCTCAAGTTGTTAGGCTTCTTCTAAGGAACCAAGCTCTGATACCAATTGTTGAACATCTGGAATATTGAGAGGGGGGTTGAATTAGTATTCCACAAACCGATAATAAAATCCACTTAACCATTATTATGATTTTGACTGAATCAGCAAGAGAGAACACAGAAACAAGTCAATGCAATCATACACATGGACACCAGGATTTTTATGTGGAAAACCTGAGATGGGAAAAACCACGGTGAGGGTTAACTCACAATATATTATATTTGGATACAAAATATTGCGGGGCTCACTACCAAGTCTCATTGTCCTTAAAAGGTTCACATCCTGAGAACAAAAGATGGCTCACTGCCAATATACAATGATAGTGGCTCACTGCCAAAAGAATGAACTGATGGAATACACCTTCAATGTGTGTAGGGTTCAGTTCCACTGAAGTTCAGAATATAGAGTACTACATCGCTCAACAAATATGTACTACTGATAAAGCATTTAGGCTTTGATCTTTTCCTTTGTTCACTTGCTCACACACACACTCACTCTTTTTCCTTCTTGCTCTCTTGTGTATCTCTTTCATTCCTCAAAGCTTCTTATATATATACAAGCATATCTTATTCATCAATTAGGTGGCCTAATTGGATGAACACAAAATAACCAAAACCTTTCTTTGTCGACACCATATAATATTTGAACATTTTATCCATGTAGTGCAATATGCCAAGTTGGCTATTAGTCTTCATAATATATTGCATTCGTTGATTCAGCCAAGACTAAAACACAATTCTCCAAACCAACAAATAATCCTCAAAGAAAAACACTTTTCGGATTTGAGAACACATTAATTTCCCATCATACTACTAGTAAAGAGACTATTAGCCAAAACCGCAATGCAAGAATGTTCACCTTAGTAGAATGTAGAGTCTCCCACATAGTATACCTCACACAAAACAATAGTAGATTACAGAGTTAAACTTTGTCAGAGATAACTTTTTGTTCATAGCAAAAGATGTCTCAAGATCTAGGAAATAGTAGTTTGAATGAGTTAGTAAAATATGGTTAAGAGATTAGAGTCATATCATATCTCGCGATGAGTTCCTAACTCAAATACCAACACACTGATCCATCACAAAGGAGTATTACCGGTAGAGAACAACTTCCAGTAAACCAAGCAAAATTCTCATATAGCTATCACCATGTAGTTATTACCATGTTGACATCAATGACAACATAGGAACAACCAATACAACCACCCATACTTCATGCTCATGTTGCAAAGCTTCCAACAGGACCAACCCTTACTCCTAGCTTGGAATCACCCTAAGCAATTGGAGCTCCGCCAATTACGACACAACTAGATTGGGGTACAACTTTAGTTCTCCCCCTTTATATACCTTGCCAGTACGTGTGGCTGAGATCGTCCCATAGGGTGATGAAACCCCTAGGCAAGTCTCCTAAATGGAAAGGTATACTAGGTGTTTTTGATCCCCAAGATCACACGAAGTGCGAGGGGAGAGCATACACACAAGCTAGCAACCGTATGTTCACCTAAAACATTGATCTAAATAAAATGAAGAGATGCAAAGATTTCTAATCCCCAAGATCACACTAAGTGCGAGGGGAGAGCATATGTCTATTGCACCCTTCCAAGCACAACAAACAAAGTTAATCAACCCACTACTCTAGTTTAGTGCCTAGACTAGTGGAAAAGAAAAACAAAAGCTCTTGGTCAAACATCCTGCAAAACCATGGATTAGTAGTTTATTATATTAGCCTTCGACAATTGAATAGTTGCACCACTTGTTAGTCCAAACGTTAGCTCAAAAAATGCAAATCAAAACACAAAAGCAATTTTATAGAGAACAAAATTGTAGGCACCGAAAACCAAAATCTCAGAATCTAAAACAAAGAACAGAAGCGCGGGACTCTACACAAAACGACGCTTAAAGCTAAGTGAAATAATGCACTCTAGGATTAAATACTATTGACACTGACTATATGTGATGAAATTTATGTTAGCTACTAATATATTCCTGAATGATTAATTAACAGAAATAGCAGTGTGTTGAGATATTGTAAAAAAGATTAAACTAACTATCCTGAACAGACGCGGTGTTTCCCAGGACAAAGGCGTAAGAAGTTGTTGTGCAAGCGCAGCAACAAAGGCACCGCAAGTCGCAATGCAGGTGCAAAAGGTTTTTGCAGAAGCGCCAAAAAGCAGCCGCGACCCAATAAGTAGAAAAATGAACAAAAATGTGAATTATTTTCCTTTTAGGTTAATTTTAAGAGCCCAAAATGAAATGTGAGGTAATATCTAGAGATCTTGCTTAGCCTAGATAGATTTTAGATAGTTGTTCTTTTTATCTTGACCTCTTAGTGTGAGTTGTAGTTGAATAAAAAATATAAAGAGCAAAATCAACTATAATCATTAGCAACAACAACAATAGGGGATTAAGACACCCTTAGAGAGCTTGATATAGTCTTATAATGCCAAAGAAACCCTGCAAAAACTGAAGGTCGTTAGCAAAAGAAGCAAGTCAAATCTTTAGAATGCGGGTGTTGAAATATGAAACACAAGTGTGAAAATTCGCTACGCAAGCATCGAGGGATTGGTTGCAAGTGTGGAAAACTGAAGTGGAGGCGTGGCAAGTCACGACGAAGGCGCCGAAAGTTGTGACGAAGGTGCAATTTAACAGTGTCTGAACTTCCAAATCTTCAAAATCACACAACTTTGAACAAAATGTTAGAAGGGACGTGGGTCCCATCGGGCGTACCAACTGTGGAGGGGTTAGAAATCAATATCAAAAGCAGAAAAACATGAAGAAATGAGCATAAAAGCACAAAACACGATTATACCTTTGATATCCCTCCTTGATTGAGCTCCAAGATTGCACCCTAATCTTGTTGGATTTGCTCTAAGTTGGTATGTGGATTGCTCACAATTGCACCAACATAATATTGCCACAATTCAAGATGATCAAATGAGGAGATGAAGGCCCAATTTATAGAAAATTGGAAGGGGAAATGAAGGGTCAAGATTGAAAGTTGATGGAGGGCTAGGATTGAATATGAATGTGATGCATGGATCAAGAAAGGTGGCTAATTAGCATTGAGAAAAGTGTCACAATTAGGTGTATGGAGAAGAGTGAGGTGTGCTCACACATGTGTGAGCACACCTTGGAATGACACCTCATTTAATTTTGGAGGCTAGGTGTAAGATAGTGGAGGTAGGTGAGATTTGTGGCATTAATGAGACAAGATTAGGGGGTTGAGGGTGAACTTTAAATTAGAAAATAATGATAATGATGGAGATTAGGGTGGCTAATTAATGATTAATTAGCTTAATAGGATGGGTAGATTAACTTAGGTGAAGTTAACAGTTGGAAAATGGGATAATAAGGGTTAGTAGGTTAATTAATCAAGGATTAATTAACATAATTGGATTTTAGAGGAAAAGGGGGATTTGATGGGATCATTAAAAGAATTATAGTTTTAAAAGTGATAATTAATTAAATAAAATATTTAATTATAAGAGGAAAATGGGTTTATTAATTAAATAAATGTATTTAATTAATTAAAGGGGGAGAATGGATAAATTAATTATTTAATTAATTTAGAGGAAGTGGTGTCAGATTTAGGGTGACTACAGTTCTAACAAAAATTGGTTGATTGACTTGGAATACTCATACTACATGACTCCTCACAAGGAGTGGTTTTCCACATATGAAGAATATGATGGTTGTCAAGTTTATCTCAAGTATAATAGTTCATATCCTATTGTTGAATCAAGAAAGGTACTATTATTATTCAATTATGGGAGGATTAAAACCCTCCCTAGTGTTTAACATATTCCTAGATTGGCTAGAAATCTAATATCTATATCTACTTTTAATGATTTGGGAATGTATATAGCATTTGATAAGCATGGTTGTAGATTGGTGAGACGAAACTTAGGGTAGTGAGAAGGACAAGATTGAGAACTATATTTAGACTGAATGCCATTATTTTATGTAAGTCCACCTTTGTGACTAAAAATTTGAAAATACATATATGTGTGGCACCATAAATTGAGCCACATAAGTGAAAAAAAATTAAAATTATTATTAATAAAAATTTGTTTGATGGTTTATCCTATTCTTATGAGTATTTTATTTTGTTTTGAGACTGTGTTTAGGAAACAAAATAAAGCATCTTTTCCTTCAAGAAAAAGAAAAGAATAAATTATAAATTATTCATGCATATGTATTTGGTCCTATGTATATTTTGATTTTATCAAAAAATCTTGGTATTTTTTATTTTGTCGAAAAATTTTGGTATTTTTTATTTTATCAAAAATCTTGATATTTTGTGTTCTTCATTGATGATACTTCAAAGTTTACCTAGATTTAATTTATGAGACATACATATGAAGTTTTCATTAAGTTTAAAGAGTTTGATGTCTTAGTAGAAAAACAATCATAACATAAGATAAATGTTTTAAGATTTGATAATGGAAAAGAATATTGTTCTAAGAAATTTAATGAGTTTTGCAAGCATGTAGATATCATAATGCAAAAGACTACTCCTTACGCACCTCAACAAAATGGAGTTTGCAAAAAAGATAAACCAAACTATAATGGAAATGGCTAAAATTATGTTAACTGGTGCATAGTTGGATAAATCTTTTTGAGCAGAAACTGTGAGTATTGCTAACTACTTGATTAATAGATCTTGTTGTAAGGATTGTGATTCAACACCATATGAAATGTGAACAAATAAGAAGTTTTATGTTTCACATTTAAGGGGTTTTGGCTATGAGGCTTTTGTTCATGTGTCTAAATAAAAACGTTCTAAGTTGGATCCAAAAACAAATATATTTTGATTAGAGATGGTAAAAATATAAAATTTATAAGCTTTGGAATCATCTAACCGAGAAAGTTGTCTATTCTAAACACGTGACTTTTAGGAAACTTCAAGCTATTTCTAATTTTAAATAGCCACAAAAATAAAGAAGAAAAAGATGATGCTTCAATTGAAGTGAGAAGATGCATACAAAAAAGAACAAAATAATGGATTTGAGGATGGAGAGGAAGAAGAGGGTTCAAGAGGGGGTTATAAGCAAGATGATCATAAAGTTACAAAAAAAAGTTGAACATGAAAAATAACCAAAGGAATAGCCCCCTACTCCTACTTGCGAAGATCCACAAGACAATGGAATCCTATTGATAGGTATAACCCACCAGCTTTTTGACTTACAATCAACATCTTCGTACAATCTGTGTCTGATCTACAGTGATGATCGCACGCAACGCATTTGCAAAGAGCATACACAGATAATAAAAGACTCCAAACTAAGGACCAACCGACTTACAACTACTCACACCTTAGACTTTCTAAGATTCGATGCCTTCAAGGAGCATTCATGCCTCCTTTTATAGGTGAGTAAGGATCAGCAAATGGGCAGAAAATGAGGGCAAAAAAGCAAAGGGATAGGCAGGTTTTAGGTCCAAGCACTCTACTATCAATCACTGCATCACTCTTAGACACTTGATTGAGAAAATTTGGGATACTTAGGGTCAGGAAGCTTATTGTTGCTTTGTAGACTTTAAGAAGGCTTTTGACACAGTGCCAAGGGACAAATTATGGTATAGGATGGAAGAATTAGGCATTCCAAATGCATATAGAGCAGCTGTTCACAGGTTGTATGAGAAGGTTAGTGCTAAAATCAGAACAAGTGAAGGTATGTCAGAATGTTTTGATAGCGACATTGGAGTTAAGCAAGGTTGCCCTTTATTTCCCACGCTTTTTGGGCTATACATTGATAAGTTGGAAGCTTGGTTAAGCAAGGATGGTGGGGATGGTATCCAATTGGCAGGTTATGTAGTGAAATTACTTCTATATGCTGACGATCTTATCTTAATTTCAAAAACAGCTCATGGGTTAAGAGAACATTTAAAAGCCCTAGAACACTTTTGTCAGGAAGTTGGGATGCAAGTGAACACCTCCAAGACCAAAATCATGATTTACTCATTGAATAGAAAAGTTAAACAGCATACCTTTCTTTTTTAAGGCAGCCCACTTGATATAGTGAAAGAATACAAATATCTTGGGATTGACTTCCATTATAAGCTCAGTTGGGAAACTTGCAGAACAAAAGGATACAGGGAGGTTGGAAAGCCTATTACCTACTTCAAAATAGGTGTAGAAAAGCTGAACTTTGGGATTGGAAAACCAAGAAAATCCTTTTTGGTTTACTTGTCACACCGGTTGTGCTTTATGGGTGCGAAGTGTGGGGAAGCAACACATCAAAGTGTAGTTGGAGACAGATAGAAAGAATCCAGAAACACCTAATAACAAGCAATCTCAAAGTTAAAGCTACTGTTCCTTATGAAATTATTTTAGCTGAAGCGGAGGCTTTTCCTTTGGAAGCTTTAGCGATAACCCGGTTGTTAAGTTATCTAAAAAAGGTCATAAACATGGATAACCATCGGTGGCCCAAAATGGTTATGGAGGAGATTCTAGTCCGAAGAAAGAAAACTTGGATAAAACAAAACATCAAGTGGTTGAACAAGTGGAACATCGAATTACATGAATGTCCTGGCACCAATAGTGAAATAAAAATCTATGTGAAGGAAAAATTTAGGACTGCCATGTGGTCAAATCAGATCGGACGAAAAAAAGCATATTACATCAAAGAGTTTAACCCAGCTAAGGAACATGGTGAAAAACCCTATTTAGGTGCAACTATTAAAGGGAAAGCGAGGTTGTTAATTGCTCAATTGAGGACGGGGTCCCACCATCTTAGATGTGAGACTGGTAGGTGGAAGACACCTAAGGAAACTTGGGAAGAAAGAACGTGCTTATTTTGTAATAAGGGAGTGGTGGAGACGGAGTGGCACTTTGTCATGGAATGCATAGCGTATGAAAATATCCGTAATCAGTACTCAAATATTTCAGATGTGGACAATATGCAGCATTTATTTGAGGAGGATAAGATGAATCAAACGGCCAGCCTCCTAGTCAAAATTAATAGCAGGAGATCTGACTTGGAGAAGAGTTTGGAGGCAAACTAGGTTTCTAGTCTCAGTCCCATAGACTGTTTAGTCTCGCGGACGTTATTAAAATCTTTCATTCATTCAAGGGGTAAAAATAACATAAGAGGAAGGCAAATCGAGACACATGGAAGAGATTCCACTTATTAAAGCAGAAGACAGACTTTTTCGTAGCCATGTGAAGAGTGGCATGAACAGGAAAAAGAAACAAACGTGCAAAGGAATCATGGCATGTACATGAAACTTTACATCCAAAAGTCACTATGGAGATCTCCTTTTGATCACAAGAAGATTATCTCGTACACACGTTTTCGCGAGTGCGTTTACGGATTTAGAGACGAGTTATTCTCCCGTTCATACTTTTTATAAATTAAAGTATGATAAAACTTATGAGTGATAGACCCACTCATTAGTCGTCTGAATCAATATCTCCACTGGCACATCTAAAACACGATGCATCATCATGTAGTCCGGGTGGTCCTAGAGAACAAGGATGAACACGTGGCTCTTCTTCCTTCCACATTATTCGTTGTGTTTTAATTTTACATGCTCTAGTTATTCCGCAGGCTCTAGCCTCAGGTGTTCCTCTCTGATCAGTAGGTGGTTGTTTGTATCCAAATGGGCATTTGATGATTGGCAAGATGACGTAGACAAGCTCCAAGTGTCCAATGCTGAAAATGTGTATCCATACTACGTGGACCATAGGTGTGACAAACTTCTTCGCTAACCAGATTATCAACAGGAGAATGGAAGATTAGTTTCCATAATTTACCATTAAAACCATTAAATTCAAAATCAAGTGTTTCTTTGTTCTCAGGTCCCTGGAAGAGGTCTTTCAGCAATTGACGCCCACATTCTTCATTGAGCCATCTACCTGGTCGATTAATTGGAGGATTCATAAATCTAACTGGCCATTGTGGGAAAGGATGGCTAAGATTTAAATACTGAGCAATGTCATTGTCAACTTCCTCTGTGAGATAGGTTAGAACCATGCTTTGTGGATGCCATAGATTTGGCGTTGTAAGGATGCGAGCAACTGCGAACATTCGTGACCTATCATGTAGAAAGTCATCAGCGAGCTTTTTCCTTCGATCTCGCCTGTTATAGGGATTTGAGCTGAATTCTTCACAGCTTGGTTCTATCCACCGTTCCTCCCAAATTCGAATGACTCTTGACATTTCGGAAATCAACAAACAGATTCTGTTGTCCAAGGAGATGAGCAATTTCAAAATCAAAGTATCAAGGAATTGTGCCCATCTAAGCAATCGTCCTCATTTAACTTTATCTTTTGATTATTTTCTGAAGAAGCCTCGAAAATTCTGCAAATCAGACCTTAGGAGAAGAGGTTGGTCAACAAGGAATAAATAAAAAGCTTTGAGAGTATTTACCACAGCCAGAATTTCTTTATGTGTACTATGATAATTTATTTCACTGCCTTTGAAACTACCGGAAACATATCGGACTATCTCTTCACGGTCCTCAACCTATTCTTTCAAAACTCCTCCCCAATTGTGTTCACTGGCATCATTTTCTACAATTTTCTTTCTACTGCCTGGGAGTCTGAGTGGTGGTAACTGAGAGCACTTGTGTTTAATACGTTGGATTGCTTCATAGTGTGCTTGAGTCCATGTTAGTGAATCTTTTCATAGCAGTTTGTTCAACATGGCTCGATCATCAGCAATATTTTGATAGAAACCTGCAATGTAATTAACAAGTCCAAGAAACCTTTGAAGCTCCTTTTGATTAGTTACTGGAAGAGAATTGATACGGGATAAAATATGAGACTGCGCCTCCATTCTCCCCTGGGGAAGAAGCTTAGTGCCAATAAAGATGATTTCTTGTTGAGCAAAATGACACTTATTAGGGTTAAGAAGCAAACCATGCTGGACACAGATGTCAAGAAATTGTCGGAGATGCTCAAGGTGAGTGTGAGGGCACTGACTGAAAATGAGTATATCATCAATATAGGGCAAGATAAATTTAGAATATGGACGGAACACAGAGTCCATCATTTGTTGAAAGATAGAGGGGGTTGTTTTAATACCAAAAGGTAAAACATTCCAATGGAATAGCCCTTGCGGTACGGAAAAAGTAGTTTTATGGCAGTCTGCAGGATCAGTGGCAATTTGCCAGAAATCTTTGGTAAGGTCAAATTTGGAGTAAATATGAGATCCTTGTATGGATTGCCAAATATGATCTTTAGAGGGCAAAGGATGTTGATGATCTTCTAAGCAAACATTTAGAGGCTTATAATTGACAACAAGTCGTTTTTCAGGTAACTCGTTACCATTTTCATCCTTCTTTGGGACATACATTGCATAACAACAAAAAGAAGAGGAGGAAGGAGAGATTAAGCCTTTAGCTAGTAAATCAACAATTTCCTTTTGACAAATCTCACTTTCATGTTTACTGAGAAGAAAATAATTTGCTCGTACCTTTGGCTGTATTTCAATCCCATGGGAATCCCTTTTGAGTGGCAGAGTGCAGGAGAATTTCCTAGTAAGTTTAGTGAGGTCCTTAGACATCACTTTTTCAGCAAATTATTTCTTAAGATCCTCGAGCTGAGACTGGATTTGATCGGCTTGCTTAGTGAACCAAACACGGTTATCCCTTTTGGGTATTGTTTCTAGTATCCATTTTGAAGTAGAACATTTTCTGTTGTTAGACAAGGAACACAAACTCCTTTGATATGGAAATGATCAGTTGCCATGATAATAGGTTCCCATTTGGCCAGTGTGGTACTTCCAATTATGCCATCATAGACATCAATTTCATATTGGATTAACTTGACAGAATCAAGTGTGTCATCAGGAAACTGTAAAGGTGCAAAGCAGATTAATTTAGAAAAATGATCTCCTTTTCCAAAGGAGATTTTTGTGTCTGTGTTTTCCCATTGACCAACTAGAAAACAGTGATACCTAGCAATGTTCAGGTCGGCTCCTGTATCAACAAGAAAATGTAAAGTATATGGCTTAATAGACCTTAAATGAACTTGAAGACTTATGCCTGGGCAACTTGTAGACTTCATCATTTTACACTGGCCCATGGTTGAAGGATTTTCAAAACTGAGGATATTTTCCATGGAGGAAGAATGTCGAATAGGCTGGGCTGGTTCCCAAAGTATTTCTTCAGGATTGGAACAGACTGGGGTAGTATGAATAACATGACCCTCTAGTGGATCAAGCTCAAGTTTCATTTGTGCAATGAAACGATCCAAATTCTTTGTCTGTTTCTCCGCTTCATGCATCTGATCCAGTTCTTCCTCTGCTTGGAGTTCATCAATTTTTGAACGAGCTTCACCAATGACTTTGTCCAGAAAATCTATCCATTGGTGTCGCCAGGTGTGACGTGCTAGAGAACCAACAGATGGTTATGCACCCTGTAGAGAACCCAGATGAGGATACTCCACTGTAGGAAGAGTCTGTTTCCTTGGATTACGAAGAGAGACTGGGTGTCTTTCTTCTTCTTGTTCTAGTTCCCTTTTTAGCAGATAGAGGTTGTGTAGGGAAGCTATTCTAGCAAATGATAATGAGTCTTGGCAGTAAGCCATGCAGCGGAGATAGTGACTTTAGACTTTTATGACACCTAAAATCTTGTTTGTTTGCCCAAAAGCAGGAAGGTCTTGGATGTAAATGAATCTATAAGAAAAAATTTGGATAAACGATTCATTGGAGAGATACATAGCTAGACTAGTGGCTAAGGGCTACTCCTATAGAGGAGTTGATTTTGGTGAAATATTCTCTACTATTGCTATATTATTTTTTTATCAAATTTCTTTTATTCATAGTTGTTGCTTATGACTTCGAAATTGAACAAATAGATGTTAAGACTACATTTTTGCATGAAGATCTAGAAGAAGAAATTTACATGCAACAACCAAAATATTTTGATGTAAAAAGAAAACAACACTTAGTTTACATATTAAAGAAGTCTCTGTGGTTTGAAACAATCACCTCAAATGTGGTATCAAAAGTTTAATTCCTTTGTTTTGAAGTTGGGTTTTGTAAGAAGTGAAGAGAATCATTATGTTTACATTAGATATATTGATGATCATATACTAATTGTTGTCTTGTGTGTAAATAACATGTATTTTAGTAACACCAAGGGTATGATTAGTGAATTGAAAGCTCAACTTTCAAGAATATTTGAAATGAAAAATTTGAACACAATAAGATACATATTAGGAATGAAAATTAAGTGGGGCTGAAATAATAGAAAGTTTTGGTTATCTCAAAGTATGTTGATACTATTTTGTAAAGGTTTAATATGCAAGACCAGAAATAGATTAGAATTCCTTTACTTGTTAGCACAAATCTTACTTTAAATGTGTTTCAAAAGTGAAGATAAGTTTGAGGATATATCTAATGTGTCATATGCTAGTGTTGTAATAAGTTTAATGTATGCAATAGTTTGCACTAAGTCATAAATTGTTCAAGCAATAGAAGTATTGAGCATATTTATGTCTAACTCTAGTAGAGCGCATTGGAATTAGGTGAATAGAGTGTTAAGATATTTATGTGGTACTTATTATTGTTTGGTTTATTCTAATACTAACAATGTGGATAAAATATTGAACATATAGGGTTTTGTTGGTGAAAATTGAACAAATGACTTGGATAGTCAAAGATCCACTAGTGGGTATGTATCTACTTTGTTTGGAGGAATTGTGAGTTGGATGAGTAAGAGACAACCCATAATACTTTATCCACTGCCAAAGCAAAGTTATGGCTGCTACCCATGTCTCTAGGGAGGTAGTTTGGTTAGAAAGATTGTGTATAAGTATTGGTTTTTGATTGCAAGACAATTCAGATTAGTTGTTATAGCTAGTGTGTAACTTGTTTAGCAAAAAAACCATATGTATCATGCTCAAATTAAGCATGTGGATGTTTAGTAACACCTTGTTTGGAAAATGATTGCAAATTGACAAATTGAGTTGAAAAACATTAACACTCGAGAAAATGTTGCATATTATCTTACCAAGCCTATGACCACAGAAAAGTTCACTTAGTGCAAAGAAGCTACAAGTCCTATCTGTTGTACTTAGTTGATTATGTTTTTCTATAGATGTATTTACAATGCGTGATGTCAAGTGAAAGAATGTTAAAATTAAAATGCCATCAACCTTGTAAATCTTATGTATTTAATTATTCTAAGACATTATTTGTAAATGCAAGACATTATTTGTAAAGCATTCATAAGAGATGTGAGATTCATTGGCAATAATAATTATTTTATTTATAATTTACCAATTAAAAGCATCTTCTAATTTGAGATGAGGTGATAAGGCTAAACTAGGCACCCATCTTGGAGTCTTCTATTTTTTAGGGATTGAAAATCAAGACATCCAAAATAGAGAGTTTGTTTTTATGTCAACTATGACTTTTTCTAAGAGTCTTGGTTCAACATGTTAAAAAGTTTTTACTCAAAATTGAAACATGATTTTTTGCTCATGTGTGGATGCTATATTTGGTGATTGAGAAAAATATAATTCATAATTACTATTTTGGTGCTTGAGAAGGTAGAGAAGTGTAAAGTTGCACAAGTACACAAACGTCATCAAATTGGATGTAAAAAATAAGTCAGTGATTGTATTGTATTCTTCTTTCAAAATAAAACAAATACGATTTCTCTTCTAATGGAGTTTTTTATCCAAAAAGATTTTCTCCACGTAAAGATTGTGTGATTTAAATCTCTTATATTTGCTATTCCTTTTTTTTGTTGTTGCGATTTACATTTTTTAAAATCTCTATTGGTATCATACAAATAAATTTCATATTTGCAACTTAAAATTCATATTCAAATATTATAGTTGTAACCTTCACTTTTAACAAGTGTTACTTAAATCACGTCATCTAGGTAATTACAATTTAATTATAATCCCCTCTTATATATGTCCAATATAGGTTCTGGGGTACAGTGTGTATAGGATGACAGGACTTCCTAGCCCTATCAACGAAACATGGTCATTGCTAACCAACACCAATTCGTAAGGGTAAACATTGTTCAGTCAAACCTCAAACCTAAACATAACATTCACTTAAAAATGGTGCAGGCTAAATTTGGCATTATGACACTTGTTAAACATAGATCAACATTATGATATAAAATGGCAAATTATAAGGACGCGGTTAACAAACTGCCAATTCCATCATGTTTACTTCAGAATTATGATTAGGAACTATCTGCAACTAGTAAAAGAAGGAAGCCTTGGGGGATATAACAAAAATACAAGACAAACAAATTGAAAGAATAAAGTCCGCTGGCTTCCATTGACAAAGCAGCACTAGACCACAAAATATGCCAAACCTGCTACAAATCTGTGTTTTAGGCCTTCCTTTAAAATTTAACTTTTTACTTGTTTGTTTGGTTGCAAATGCTGAGACTGTTGATCATTGAAGATGGAAACAAAACGACAGATCAATTTTTAAAGGTATGCTATTCATACCTAAGCAAAGCCCTCAACTTGGCTTGGCTCTAGAATTGTGTATCAAGCAACACATTATCCTAATATTGAGAAGTGTTTGTTTACAGAGACCTCAAGCTTCCACAGTCCATTATAACACGTAAGCTTCTGGATGAAAACTATAACACATGTTTTTGTTTCATCAGGCGTAGTAAACGCCATTATGTGGATGAAAACTGTAATATATGTTTTTGTTTCATCAGGTGTAGTAAACACCATTATGTAACAACGGATTTTTGCAATGCTTAATAAGTTCACTATCATAAAAAGCATCAGACTTGTCATATTTCTAATACAAAAATGCTATTTCCTAGTGTGTTTACCTCTAAACGCTGAAAGAGATCTCTCTCTATCTATATATATATATATGGAAAGCCTAATCATTTTTCTTGAATAGCCTGTACAACTTGGCTGATTGTATCAAAGTTGCGTCTTTCCTTCATAATCTTCTTTGCAAGATCAAGAGCTCGGCGCTCACATTCTGCTCTCTTGCTTGCATCTTGTATTGACTCAAAATCTTCTACATGAGCCACCCCCACTATTCGCCTGCACTCCAGGACATAATTTGTCAGATTCTTTTCTCCAAATGGGGATGACTGTTTGCAGTCTTTAACAGTCACAAAGCTAAGGCTTCTGAATGTAGAAAGTGAACTACAATAAGGACCTAGCTAAAATGAGCATATAGTGCAGCAACAACATGCTGTCAGGGTATAAGCAGTGTTGAAAACTGAAAAAAAAAAAAAAAGATATTTGCAGAGAGATGAAAAAAAGATCACACATAGATGACAATATTACAGTAGAAACCCATATTGACATGCATATCATGCATCTACCAAGAAATAAATCTGGAAATATTACAAGTTTATCCTTGCTTTTTGAATTCCACTTCTCAAAAACAGACAAAACTTTGAGGCAAAATAATACAAGAACATCAATGTATGCATTGTTGCATTCTTAACCTGATCATTTTTGCAGCACCAAATCCAAGGCTGTCATGGAATAGGTCTTTCATGTATTTCTGCTGCACAATCAATTTAAGTTCAGGAGTATTGTATATGGCTTCTAGATAAGCATCCCCACAGTGTTCTGTGTTGTTATTCCATAAAGCAATAAACTTTGCTTCAAAAAGGTTCCATGTTTCTTGTATGCATCTGAGAATCCACTGTTTATAGCCCTGAAAAATCATTATCACATAAAAATCAATTTCTGAGCACACATAATAGCATACCCAGAACCATTGTAAGCCTTAATGTGGATCAAAAGGCATGATTTGGAGTACAAATGAGTATCAACTGAACTTTAATCAGTTTGCTAAAGATATTTAAAACAGTAGCTAACCTAAATATTTAAAACAACAAAAAAAGGCCAACAGGCTATGATATGAAAATAAAACTAAAACAGAAGCCCAATTATGTACTTAACATGTCTGGGTGCAACTTAAAGTTTGACTTCTCAATGCTATGTCAAATGTGCACATAAATTACATATATTTAGGGGAAAAGATAGAATTAAAATATGAAATAAAGAACAAGCGTCATACATGGCAACATTGACAGTAGCTTCATTGTTTTTCTGCAGAAATGTTTCTCGCTTTCAGAATCACATCATTATTAGCTTAACATTTCTACTTTTCTCTTTTTAGTTTTTTAGCATCTATATACGTTTTGTGCAGGGAAAGCTTTAAATTCATCAATTCTCTTCTAAGGTTTATCTAGAGTTCATTTTGAGAAAACTTCAACAGACAAGCTTTAACTGTAGATCCCACCCAACCCAAAACCAGGTGAGACTCAAAACCCAATGTGTACTTTTTTGTTTAGGGGTTAGAGATCTAAATTATACACTGTTGTACATTTTGATAAAGCTATGAAAATAAATACGAAAAAAAAAAAAAAGTCAAAGCTGGACAAACAGCAGCTACAACATTTCATGGTTTTCTGCTTTTGGACTGTCTTCATCTGCTGTTCTTAGTTCAAGGTAAAATATAGAATTTTTCATTTAATTAGCAGCTGCACACAAGATTAGAAGGAAGCAGTAACAAACAATATTAAGAAATTGTATGCTTTATACTTGCCTCACGTTCGTTTGCATATCTGCTGTGTCCATCTTGTGCAAAAAATGCTAGAATTAAGTTCCCAAGAAAGGCACCTATGTCAAAACCCATAGGTGCATAGAAGCCAAACTCTGGATCTATAACTTGAGTTGAGTCACGTGTTACCATAATTGATCCAGTATGTAAGTCTCCGTGAATAAGTGCTTGTGTCCTTTCACAAAACCTATGGGAAAGATGTAATAGATGCTTAAAGATATAGCCAACATTTGAGAAAGTGATGGTAAAGAGCTAGAGAAAGCCAAGTGTTTTAAAATGCATATAGTATTCAAAGTTTCAAACTTAAGTAGAATACACAATTTTCTAGAATAGAAAAAGTAAAACAAATACTTTGATTTCAATTCAGCAATTTCCAGCTTCAACTGATTATCCTCCCGTACAGCCTTAACATCTTCATCAAGATAAGGAGAAGTCCAATGACTGATTGGCGATAACATATAGGGATCTGAAAATATAACCTGCTCTGTAAGCCTACACATCTCCACATTGTTGCAGAATTGAGCAACTGTACACAAAATGCAAACACAAAAAATTAGGAAAAAGCTAAACCAACCATAGAATGAAGTTCACTATACCTATCTCCATACATATATTCTGAAATTTTTATTTCTAAATATTCACCCAATCACACATGAAGCATTAAAAAAATGCAATCTATGTGCAGAATGAAACTAATTGACCACAGCACTAATAAGAGAAAAATAGTTTACCTGCAGCCTTGTGCTCTTTAGTAGAAAGATACAGAAGAGAGGTGTGGAAAAGAGTTTTGGACATATAATCTGATATATGCTCTGCCAAATATGGGTACTCAGTGCCAGCAATCAGGCCTTTGCGCAGAATAATGTGTGGGGGCTCCACATAGCGCATAGCAATTATGGCCATTGTAGAATCAAAATGATACACTTCTGGAACATGTTTTGGGCACAACCGACCATGCTCTTTCAGAATAGAAGCCTCAAAATATGCACGATCCTTTGTCATTGACCATGACTCCCCTAGGCAGCGAATATAAGGTACAGCCTACCCAACACAATAAACCATGCCATCAATTGCATTTTTTTACTCTAGAGGGTCATATGCATGCATTAGTACAATGTATCTAAAAATGTCCCAACAATAAACATTAAGTTTAAACTGAGTGTTGTTTATTCAGAAACATTTAGTGATATAGTACAAAGGTTTCCTACCTACAAGGAGCTTTACATAAATGTACAAGGCATAAAGCAATGATAACACCTAAAATAAGCCAAGAAAGAACATATCAAACTTATATACACCTCTTCCGGTTCTGACCAGATGATATTCAAATCTATCAGCATGGACTTCTTACCTAGCTTGCCAATAAAAAAGAATCCTTTCTTTAACAAAGGATGATTTGATATACGAAGCAAAAAAAACAAAGGATGATCTGATCCACAGCCTAGTGTATATGCCAATATTTGTATGTCTGGAATGCCTTTACCATCTTCACTTGGACAAAATTTGATGCGAGTCCAGGGATCTTGCACAAATGGCCTTTCACTTGACTGTATGAGCTCAAATATCTAACTTTACAATGACCACAAATCCAAACATAACCTCCACCACCTGGAAGTTGCTGTACCATTTCAATATATTTACAAAGGGAAGAATTTGGGTCTGCTTTGAAGTGAGATTGCCTCGCGGAACTAGAAATAATTGCCATTGTAATACCTAAGGCAATAAGTTCAATAAACAACACATTCAAAGAATTGAAACAAATAAAATTTGAAAACAAAAATATTTTAATATATAAATACAACTTAATAGTTAATTCATTTTAAAAAATTAAACATGTATTATATATACCTAGAAGAATGAAAACAAACCAAATACTTCAAAAACAAAACAAGAGAGTTCATTTGTAAAAAAAACTGTAGAAAAAAAAAAACCAAAAACTTCAAAAAGCCTACCTCTTTTGAAGAAATCTTCCTCTACGATCTTCTTGACAACAAACAAGCACTCTTTGGTGGAGGGTTTTGAAGATGTCGAAGGTCTGGGAAGTGAAGGACAAGGTAAGTGCCCTTCGGCCTCCCCCAGAAAAGCTATCTTAATTCCAAATGATGAATTGGATAATGCAATTGTAGAGGATAATAGGTTGAAAAAAATCAAAATTTTCTTTGTAGTTGTGGACATCTCCAAGGTCCTGACTAGAAAAATGTATGGATGAATGGCTGCAAAATGTATGGGAAAAAAAAACCAGGGTTTCATTGTTCATATTGCAAAATGGTACGACGGGGTGTATTTGTAATTTTCTTTCAAAATAGTAAATCTCGTGAGGAAGTAACAAGGAAACAATTCTAGCATGTTGGTAAGTCGGTGTTCCATGCTTTGGCATGGATACCTGAAGCCCTAAATGAAGAAGTTTTGGCTTTGTCAAGCCCTAGATGGGTGGTTGTTAAACATGTCCCACTAGGGTTTGGAAGTTTATACCACTTCTTGTTGATGTTATAGCAGCTTTGGGCTCATTCTTCCAGCCACGAGTCAAGACATAAAATTGCATATAGCCTATACGCTATTTATTTTATTGAGGAAATTAAAGTGAAAAGGCGCTTCACTTGGCAACATTATAATTTCTCTTGGGCCAACCTTCCTTGTAATTCGCATATTTTATTTGTAATTATATTTTTATTATGGCCGACCTTGTACATGAAGAGGTGCTACCTCTCTCACATTTGTATTTATACAAGGTCATTTTCCTTCATTCAATCATCAAGCAAGTTCGATTCATTCCTTCATTCAAGTGCAAATTTCATAGAGCAGATTGCGATTTTCTTCAAGGGCAGATTTTGATACTAAGGAAGAGCAGATTATTATCTGATATTGCATCTTGTGTTGGTGCTGAACATTGGCCATGAGTTTGGCCTCATTGTAAAGAGAATTGTTGCCATCTTTTATATATATAAGAGAGATCTTTGTTGCTGGGTTTTTTCTCCCTCAAGTGGAGGGTTTTCCTAGGGTATATGTTGTGTTTATGTGTCTGATTTTGAATTTAATTATGAGTTTTATCTGATCATAAAAACTAACATGGTATCAAAGCAGGTATAAGAAGATTGTGATCAGATTTGTTCAAGCACCCTTATCCTCCATTCTTATTCTCATCCTAATTGCATCGATCTTATTGTCAAGATGGTGAATGGGCTGAAGGTTGAAGATAGACTTTAGGGCGCTTCAAACTTCACATATTGGAAGTTTAGAGTCATGCTTGCTTTGGAAGTTAGCTGAGTTCGTGGAGGGCGAAGTTCCCAAACCTACCGATGAGAATGAGAAGCCACAAATGGAAGAGAAATGGCACTAAGGCGAAAAAGATGTTGGTTGATTCCGTGAAAGATCACATTGTGCCAATCATCTCCAAGTTCAAGACAGCAAGAGATATGTTCAAGACAGCAAGAGGAGATGTATGAGATCAACAACACAAGTCGAGCTCTTGCGTTAGAGCAACAATTTCATCATATCAAGATGGCGAAAGGAGAATCCGTCATCTCATATTTCATGAAGATTTCTGAGTTGAGAGATTAGCTCTCTACCATTGGGCATATTGTTGATAACAAGGATTTGACTATGTTGGCTCTCAATGGTCTTCCTCCATCTTGGGAATCATTCATACAAGGAATCAGTGCGAGATCAAAACTTCCTAAGTTTGATCGGTTGAGAGCGGATTCTATTCAAGAAGAATCAAGGTTGGCTGCGAGAGGCATTGGTCAAAGCTCTACAAATGAAGACATATATGTTCTTGCCACTCATTCCTCAAAGAAGAAAGGAAAAGAAGGAAAGAAAGGGTACTTCAAGAGGAATAGAGATAAAGGATCTGATGGTGCTCCTGCATTTAAGAAGAAGAAGGACCTCTCTCGCATTCATGTGACAAGTTTGGTCACTATGCTAAGGCTTGTCCAACCAGACCTAAGCAGTAGGCTTCATTTGCAAATGTGGGTGAGATCTCTCCGCAGAAGGATTCAAGTGAATTTCTATTCTACTCTGCTTTGTAAAGCAATGTGCCTACCAACATCAACACTTGGTTGATTGATAGTGGTGCCTCTCGCCACATCACTAGATTTAGAGAGCATCTATCTGATTTGGTGGAGAGAGATTCTAATGTTCAAGTCATCATTGGTGACGATGCAAGTTATTCTGTGAAAGGTGTTGGGACCTCCTCTCTTCACTTAGATTCCAGCATTTCCTTACAGTTGAGCGATGTTCTATTTGTTTCGGGTATCAAGCGGAACCTTGTCTCTATTTCAGCCTTGGAGGACAAGGGATATCAAGTTGCATTCTCCGTAGGCAAAGTTCTTGCATGGCCGAAGAACTCAAGTATCAAGACTCCTTGGGTGATTAGAGTTCGACATGAGTGCCTCTATAGACTTTGCACTCGTCCACTTTAGGCGTTTTTGCATGATTCTTCAAGTTCGTGTGAACTTTGGCATAGAAGACTTGCTCACCTTCACTTTCAAGCACTACCAACCATGGAGAAGATGGTGACGGGCCTTCCTAAATTCAACAAGGAGCATGAAGGTACCTGCCAAGGATGCACTTTAGGTAAGAATACTAAAGGTCCATTTCATAGTAGTGAAAGTAGATCTAAATGTATTCTAGACCTTATTCGTTCTGATTTATGTGGTCCAATGTCTGTTGTTTCTTTGAGTGGTTTCTTGTATCATGTAATTTTTATTGATGACTACTCTAGAAAGACTTGGATTTATTTCTTAAAGACTAAAGAATCTGAGGAAGTACTTGAGAGATTCAAGGAATTTAAAGCTCAAGTAGAGAACTTGTCCGGGAAGAGGATCAAAGTTCTAAGATCTGACAATGGAGGAGAATATATCTCCAGAAGTTTTCGTAACTTTTGTGTTGAGGCAGGAATTAAGAAGGAGTTTTGTGTTCCCTACAATCCACAACAAAACGGTGTTGCGGAAAGGAAGAACAGATCTATTGTAGAAGCAGCTAGAGCCATGATTCATGATCAAGATCTGTAAACCTTCCTTTGGGCTGAAGCATCTAGGACAGCTATGTATGTTCAAAATAGAAGCCCTCACCGAATTTTGGAGAACATGACTCCTGAAGAAGCATTCACAGGGGTGAAGCCCAAAGTAAGTTATTTGAGGATCTTTGGTTGTCCAATGTATGTTCATGTACCTAAAGATAAGAGAACAAAGTTGGAACCGTCTGGCAAGAAGGGAATATTTGTGGGCTACAATGAATCTTCAAAAGCCTACAGAGTGTACATTCCAGGTCAGAAATTGATTGAGATCAGCAGGGATGTTACATTTGAAGAAGATGTTGCATTCAAGAGGTCTAAGGGCATCCACATGGAGATAGACAATGAAGACCAAGAGTCTCCTTAGAATATGGAAGTTGACCATATTCCTGAGATTCAGAGGGAGGCTACTGATCCCAAAGAAGATGATAATCCAGTTGAGCCTTTGGAACCTACTGATGGGCCTACAGACATTGTGATTGGTCATAAGAGACCTCTTTGGGCCAGACAAACAATGCAGGAGGCAGAAAGGTTTGCAGCCCCAAGAGGAACTTTCAGAGAAAGCAAGAGACCTCATAAGTTTTCAAGCTATGTTGCTTTGATGAGTCAAATCATTGAGTCAGAGCCTTCTAGTGTTAAAGAAGCTACTAGTCAGCAAGTATGGAAAGATGCTATGGCTGAGGAGTATCAATCCATCCTCAAGAATGAAGTTTGGGACATTGTACCTAGACATGAAGGTAAATTTGTTGTATCTTCTAAGTGGCTTTTCAAGATCAAGCATGCGGCTGATGGGAGCATCGAGAAGTACAAGGCTAGGTTTGTGGCTAGAGGATTCTCTCAGAAAGAGGGAGTAGACTATGAGGAAACCTTTGCCCCAGTTGCTCGTTATACATCCATCAGGACTGTTAGTGTAATTAATACTTAATTACACTTGCATAACTTTACTTAGGTAATATTTAATTCTTAGGTTTATTATTCTCATCCTTATCTTGTTGAGCTATCTTGTTGCTCAAGATAAGATTAGGGTTATACATACTTTGCTTTTATAAAGCAAATCATCTCATGTAATTAAGAATTCCTGAATAATATTATGTTGCACATCTTTTTGCAATAGCTTCTACTTTTTTGTTTTTTTCTTCTGTTGAAGGCTTTTCTGGTTTGCATTTCAGATCTTGGTTTCTAAGATGGTATCAGAGCCTTGATTTGCAACCCCTTCTCAAATTTTTGAGAAAATCATTGCAGAGTTTCTTTAGGATTCCTCGAGGGTTTCATGCCTTGAGTTCATCTATGAAGCGTTTTGGATCAGATCGGACTTCACCATTGGATTCAGAGCGCTGGAAAAAGTTAGGATTGGCTTTTATTTTGCAAATTTTGCTCATTGTTTGCTAGATCTGTGAGGGTTTCAAGCTCGGAGATTTTTTGCAAGATCTGGGGCTAGCCGAAGTTTTGGAGCAGTTTGGGCACAAACGGAGGTTACCATCGCGTTCGTAGTGGCCAAAAACCTTATGATCGCCTTTCGTTTCGTTGATTTTGGTGAAGTTGGTCCGGAAGGCAAAAAAATTTTGTCTGGTGGCCGTACGGCCTCCCCAGCACGCAATCTGAGGCTAGAAAATCGAAAAAAATTCAAAAAACGTGTTTTCTTTTTTCCGTGCCGGTGCTCCTAGTAGAAAAGGATCCCGCCGCCACCCGCCGGCCACTTGCAATGCCACCTCTTCCACCGCCAGCCAGTTTGCGCACATAGCCCCCGCGGGCTCCTCCTCCGTCGGCCTCGGTCATATGGAGGACCGAGGGCTGCGCCCACCTCGACCTCCCAACAGCAGAATATTCCACCAATCCTCCGAATATTCCGGCAACTTAGCGCATATTCTAGTCGCCGAAAACTTTTTCCGGCAGGGGGGGCATTTAAATTTAACATCGTAAAGTGTTGACGTCATCCGGCCGTACGGCACTCCAAGCCCCCTCCTAGCCCTGATTTGCCCTAAAGGAGCACTTTTTTTCTTTTTGACATAACTTGGGCATACGGTATCAAAATTGAGAAAACGAGATATCGCTGGAAAGTTGGTTCCGAGCACTTTCCAGTGGTGCAGTTTATTTTTCAGTATTTTTCTGTTTAGCTGTTGTTTTTGCTGTTTGAAGTCAGATGTTTATTTATGGCTTCCAAGCTCATAACTTTTTGCCACGATCTCCGATTTTCGTCTTCTTTGCGGCGTTGGAAAGGTATTGAGGAGTTCTATTTTGCTGTCCATGCACTTTTTCCTGTATCTATCCCAGGTTGATTGTTATTCCAGATTTGTCCCGATGGGTGTTTTGGAGATTACTTGGATGTTTTGGCAGTTGGAAAAGTGAAACTTGAATATTTGCACTTCATTTCAGTACCACATCATCTTATTTTTTGTTTATGCATGTTTAGCATTCTCTCCTTTTACAATCATTGGGTTATTGTAATAAATGAACTGAGATAAAGTTCCATCAGGGGGGTTTCTTGCATAATAATCTGATTAGAGTGTGCATGCACTTTGATCTCCATATCCATCTTGATTTGATGATAACTCGCATGGGTTACATCTAGTTTCTTAGTTTCTTTTGGCCACATTTTTGCTCTAGCTTGACACATATCAGATTCACATCGGTTCACACTTCAGTTGAGAGATTATGGTTATTGATCTGCATTGGTTCAGATCCTTCTCAGTTTGAGGGCCATGTTTTTATGGTTAATGTTCCAGAGTCTTTATAGTACTCCTTCCCATGGAAGAGTTTTAGTCTCAGTTTGGCATCGGCATCGAAATACACGATTTCCATATTTTGTCATCATTTCATCTACTGTTGCTTCACAGATTCCAGGGTTGTTCTAGTTTGTGAGTTTTCCAGTGTTCCGTGGCATCGGGTCTGTTGCCACATTATGATTCCGTTTTTTATTTCTTGTAGATAGAAGTATCTTTCCTTGCTTGTTGGATTGCGGTTCTAGTGTTACTCCACAGTGTTCTTCCAATGCTTCTTTGCAACAGTCATCTCATTGTAGGGAGGTTTTGTCCCATTGGGTTTTCCTTCTCTACCTCATTATTGCATTTGTACATGAGTACCTTATCAGGCCTTGTTGCCGGGACCCATTCATTCATGCTTTCTTGCATTCATCTTAGTTTTTAGGTGCATGCTTTGTTAGTCTCCCTAAGTTGCACTTAGGGGGGGGTGTTAGTGTAATTAATATTTAATTACACTTGCATAACTTTACTTAGGTAATATTTAATTCCTAGGTTTACTATTCTCATCCTTATCTTGTTGAGCTATCTTGTTGCTCAAGATAAGATTATGGTTATGCATACTTTGCTTTTATAAAGCAAATCATCTCATGTAATTAAGAATTCATGAATAATATTATGTTGCACATCTTTTGCAATAGCTTCTGCTTTTTTGTTTTTCTCTTCTGTGGAAGGTTTTCCTTGTTTGCATTTCAGATCTTGGTTTCTAACCATCATTGCTAATGCAGCATCTAAAGGATGGAAGATACACTAGATGGACGTGAAGACAGCAGTTTTGAATGGTGTGATAGAGGAAGAGGTATATATTGAGCAACCTGATGGCTTTGAGGTTCATGGGGAGGAGTCTCATGTTTGCACGTTGAAGAAGGCTTTGTACGGCCTTAAGCAGGCTCCTCGTGCTTGGTACGAAAGAATTGATCGTTACTTGTCAAGCTTGGGCTTCTCCAAGAATGATGTTGATTCAAACCTTTACTTCAAGGTAATTGATGGCGAAGCATTAATCTTGGTTCTATATGTTGATGATGTAATTCTTACTGGAGAAGATCACCTCATTATCAAATGCAAGAAGAAGCTAGCTTATGAATTTGAAATGAAGGATCTTGGTCTCATGCACTACTTTCTTGGCTTAGAAGTATGGCAGAAGCCGGATGAGTTCATTCTGAGTCAAGGGAAGTATACCATTGACATTCTGAAGAGATTTGGTATGATGGATTGCAAATCCATGTCTACGCCTATGGAGACAAACTCTCAAAAGCTTAAGGAGGCTGCAACTAGTTCAAAACTGGTGGATCCTACTATGTACAGGCAGTTGATTGGATCATTGATGTATCTAGTCAATACTAGACCAGATATTTGCTATGCAGTGAGTGCACTTAGTTCATGTGAGAACCAAGGCAAATACATCTAGTTGCAGCAAAGCATATCCTGAGATACTTGCGTGGCACAATTGGATATGGCTTGAGGTATTCTTCTGATATGGACTTGAAGCTACACGGATATACTAATTCCGATTGGGCAGGGTGTGTCACTGATCGGAAGAGCACCTCCGGATGTTGTTTCAGTTTGGGGTATGCGATGATCTCCTGGTGTAGCAGGAAGCAGTCTTCAATGGCACTGAGCACCCCAGAGGCCGAGTATATTGTAGCTTGTGTGGCAGCTCGAAAAGCAGTGTGGCTTCGGAAGCTCCTTGCAGGATTGTTTGGACAATCATTGGAGTCGACTGTCATTCATTGTGATAATCAAAGTTGTGTGAAGCTTTCTGTCAATCCAGTGTTTCATGACAAAACTAAACATGTTGAGATCAAATACCACTATATCAGAGATATGGTTTTGAGGAAAGCAATCTAGTTGAAGTATATTAGCATTGATGAGCAGACGACAGACATTCTCACCAAGCCTCTTGCCAGAGTAAAGTTTGTGTACTTTCGAGACAAGCTTGGTATTGTGGAGAACGAAGCCCTAGCTAAGAAGGAGTCTCAGTATCAGTGATCTTCGGATTTTGCTTTAATGCATTTCTCTCTGTGAGAGAGATTTGAGGTGTAAGCCCTTGTTTAATGCATTTCTCTCTGTGAGAGAGATTTGAGGTGAAAGCCCTTGTTTCCACCCTCTGGGGGTAGCCATGGTGGATGTCATGTGTGTTACTCCATGACAACATCACGTGAGAGAGTCCGTGATGATTTTCTTGTACTTGTGTTTTTCACCCTTTGGGAGTATCTATGGTGAACGTCACGATGAGGCGATATGTTCCTTTCTCCACATATGGGAGTAGCCATGGTGGTTGACATCATGATGAGGTGATGTGTCTTGTACAGCTAGAAGTATTCCTCCCTAGCTGAGAGGGAGTGTTGATGTTATAGCAGCTTCGGGCTCATTCTTCCAGCCACGAGTCAAGACATAAAATTGCATATAGCCTATCAGCTATTTATTTTATGGAGGAAATTAAAGTGAAGAGGCGCTTCACTTAGCAACATTATAATTTATCTTGGGCCGACCTTCATTTTAATTCGCATATTTTATTTGTAATTATATTTTTATTATGGCCCACCTTGTACATGAAGAGGTGCGACCTCTCCCACATTTGTATTTATACAAGGCCATTTTCCTTCATTCAATCATCAAGCAAGTTCGATTCATTCCTTCATTCAAGTGCGAATTTCATAGAGCAGATTGCGAATTTCTTCAAGGGCAGATTTTGATACTGAGGAAGAGCAGATTATTATCTGATATTGCATCTTGTGTTGGTGCTGAATATTGGCATTGAGTTTGGCCTCATTGTAAAGAGAATTGTTGCCATCTTTTATATATATAAGAGAGATTTTTGTTGCTGGGTTTTTTCTCCCTCAAGTGGATGGTTTTCCCAAGGTATATGCTGTGTTTATGTGTCTGATTTTGAATTAAATTCTGAGTTTTATATCTGATCATAAAAACTAACACTTCTGTTAGAGCCCTATGGGAAAATTATCAGGGTGGAAGATACTAAGGCTTCACTCCCCCACTCGGATGCACGGGCTCTGGTATCACTCTATGTAGGAATTGACATTCCGAAAATTCTAGAAATTAAACTGAAAAATGGAACAATTACTTGTGCCCTAGAAGTTCTTGGGAACACTTGTTATCTTTGTCGAAGGGAAGGTCATATAAGAAGAAACTGCCCTCTGATTTAGAAAAGGAATGGTAGTACCGCCCCGGCCAGGGTAGGCTTGAGATTGAATCACCCTCGAAAAAATCTCCGGAGGGCAAGGAATTGAAAAACAGTATGATGATGGACAGCATTGATAATGTGCCCTCTGATTCAAAGATGAACAGCTCCCCTTTGAGAGCTGAGAGCATGGAAATTGAACAACCGGGCCCATCCCCGAATAGTGAAAATAATTGTCGGGAACCATTCTTGGTGACAAACCAAATAGAGCTTAATCCTAACGCAATAAAAATTAATAACCATTTTGAAAGTCTAATTCAAGAATTGGAAAAAGCAGCGAAGGGTCACACCGTGGACATGGATGAAAGCCACTAAAAAAACAATGTCGAACCACATGCCAACAATATGCTCTCTCCCATAGAGGTTGAGGGTGAAAATAAAAACAATGGTAATAAAAACGCACAACAACTGGTAATGGAAAAAATTAGACAAAATATGAAGCAAAGCGCTCTTGAAAAAAGATTAAACCAGAATAAGAAGTATGTTGAAAGCGAAGAATATGTAATTAATTACAAAGCTCATGTGCCAAAAGAATTACCCGATAGGGCTGTTACAAACCAAGAAAAAAAGAATAAAGTGGATGTTAAAAAAAGTAACCTGGAATCACCATCTCGGGTCAAAAGATTGGTCGGTGAATTTGAAGGGCAAAACCAATGCACCCCCATTCAGCAAGTTACCAATAGTATTGTAGAAATGCTATCTTTGGGGGCAAGCAATATCTCTTCTGACAAAAGAGAGGGGGAAACCCTCCTTAGAAGCCTCTTCTACTGATAATTTGGTGAACGGTGGTGCAATGAATGAGGAAAATAAGGTCCAAGAGGGAAATCCAGAGCAAATGAAAATTGGGGCAGATGATTCAGGGCCCAGAGAATTGCCAATTGACTCCAATATTAAGCTTGGTAAAGTGGCAACTCTAGATGATTTTGCAACACATTCCAATTTGGAGTCTCCAGAGGATATAGGGGAACTAATTGCTAAGGAAACCACAGATGGGGAGGAGTTCCATAAGGAGGGGCTATTAAAAGAAAACAGGAAATATAGGAAGAAAAAAGGAAATGGTGTTGCCATACCTATGGGTTGTGGGAGCCTCAGTATTGTTAAGGAAAAAAGAAAGAAAAATAGTGGTATAATCCATGTACCCACTGCCAAGAGAGTAGAAACTGAGAACAGTTTGCCTAAATGTTTTGACAATTTTAGGAATGGAAAGGTGGCCCCTCCAAAAAATAATTCTGATGAACATTAATTGTGTCATAGAATGTCCAAGGATTAGAGTCCTCAGACAGGTAACATATAGTAAGGAGATTCCTTAATCAAAGAAAGGAAAAGGATGTGGTGCTTCTACAAGAGGTAAATGCAGTAGGTTTCACTCAGGACACCAGTCTAAAGTTCATTTGGGTAGAGGAAACACAGTTTTTCATCAATCATGAGAAAGGCAGAGGGGGGGCTGCTATTTTGCTAGCCAAGGAATGGGGGCAGTATGTTACTATAGCTGGTGTGTCCCCATGTAGCAGAGCAATTTGGGTAACTATTAAGAGAAATGAGGCTAGCTTTGGCATTTTTTCCATCTATGCCCCAAATGAATATAGGGATAGAATCATGTTGTGGAATTGGTTGCTCAGCTTGCAGGACATCCCTTGGATAATTGAGGGTGATTTTAACTTGGTTGAAAGGGGAGAGGATAAATTTGGTAGTGTAAATTTGGAATGGAAAAGAAATGAAAGACATTTTTGGCAAAGGATGAAGTATAAACTTAACCTTTTTGACCTTGTGGAAGGTCAAAAGAAGGATTGCACTAGCATTTGGTTCACTTGGTGCAATGCACAAAAGGGGGGAAGGAGGATCTACTGCAAACTAGATAGTTTTTACATGAATAAGTATTTTTTTCTGTTGAACCAGCAAAAGAAGGGTGTAAAATTGAAGTGATCCCATATACCCTCTCTAATCACCACCCCATCAAGGCAATATTTTGCCTTAAGGTTGGCAGGGCAAAAGAGAAAGGAAAAGGAGAGGGCTTTCTCCTCAATACCAAGCTATTAAATGACAGGGATTGCAGAGATGCAAGTGTCCCCCTAAGAGAGATCAATAAATGGATGCATAGAGGGTTAAGTGCAATTGACAGGTGGAATCTAAATGTGAAGGGGTGGAGGATCCTCTTCTAGACAATTGGGAAAAAAGAGACATGGACAGAAGGAGGAAGGTCTTCTGCAAAAAAGATTGTTAAAAGTTGAATCCAGTCTCCAAGATGAACTAGGAAATGAGGCACCACTCAATAGTCTAACTGTAGCCAAGAACTCCTTGAGAAAGCTCCAAGAAAATAGAATTCAAGGGCTAAGAATAAGGGCCAAGCTGAATTGGCTTGATAGTGGTGACAAGGGCACAAAATTCTTCTTCAGGTACATTAGAGATAAACAGATAAAAGAGCAAATTGACCAAATATGGGCGGAAGGTACCCCTATAACCAATCAGGATGACATAAGGAGACAATTCTATCAGTTCTATAAGGGTCTCTTCACCTCAAAAGGGGATAATGAAGATTGCAGCAAGGCTAAGGAGTACATAAAACAACTTATCCCAAAGAAAATTATGGAAAATGAGGCAAGTGAACTCGGTAAGGGAATCTCAAAAGAGGAAATTAAGAAGGCTATCATTTCTCTAAAGAATGACAAAACCTCGGGTGTTCATGGTCTTCCTACAGAGTTTTTCAAAACCTTCATTTACTAGGTTTGTGGTGATTTATACCTTGTGTACAATGAGACTCCAGAGAAAGAGTCTTTGGGCAGTAGTATAAACAAAGGGATCATCAAGCTACTCTCAAAAGATGGGGACAAAAAAATGCTCAAAAATTGGAAGCCAATTACCCTCTTAGATGTATCCTACAAGATCTTGGCCAAGATCTTAGCTTGTAGGTTGGTAGATATCCTACCATCCTTTATCAACAGCACACAAACAGGTTTCATCAAAGGGAAGTATATATTGGAGAATCTCATCACCAGTTGGGTGGCAATGGAATGGGCAAGACAAACCAATCAAGGTGCAGCAATGCTCCTCCTAGACTTTGAAAAAGCCTATGACAAAGTAGAGTGGTCATTTGTAATGTTAACACTGGAAGCCTTTGGGTTCCCTAGAACCTTCTGTAGTATGGTCAGTACATTGTTTAAAGATGTAGTGACACAAGTGGAGGTAAATGGGACCCTCACTGAGGAATTTGGCTTAAAGAGTTCAATAAGGCAGGGGTGGCCCCTAGCCCTGGCATTATTTGTTATTGCATCCAATGCACTACACTATATATTAAGAGATAATGCCTCTTCCCCAAAAGTCAAAGCATTACTTTACCAAACAACAAAGACCTCGTCAATACTCAGTTTGCAGATGACACTACAATATTTGTCAAATTAAAGGAGAAAAATATGAATAATCTAATGAACAAACTTAACACATTTTGCAAAGCATCAGGGGCAAAAATTGCTTTTGCCAAAACTTGTATGTTGGGGTGGGAAGATAATCCCCCTGATTGGCTAAAAAGGTTCAATCTACAATGGGGGGGACCGCATAAACAAGTAAGGTATCTTGGTATACCTTTTGTTGTTGACCCCAACATGAAGGAAATGTGACTATGGATCAAGGAAAAGATTGAGAGGAAAATTGCTAAGTGGAACAAACAATATCTGTCTCTAGCAGGGAGAGTGCAAGTCTGTCAAAAAATATTGTCATCCTACATCATTTACTTTGCATCAGTATGGTTTTTTCGCTGTTATCAAATCAATGAAATACAAAAAAGGATCGAGAAATTTCTTTGGTTTGATGGGAAAGGTAATAGAAAAAGACATGTTAAATGGGAATGGTGCTCCATTGACAAAGCAAAAGGCAGCCTAGGCCTAAAGGATCTGAGTTTAGAAGGTATTGCCTTGGCATCCAAGTGGATAATTAAAGCACTAGATGGTGAGGAGCCTTGGAAGGTCTTCATAAGGCAGAATATCAATAGTGTTGTCCCAAAGCAGGCTAAAGCATGGAAGCTCCTCCCCTTGTGTGATCTTTTCAGTGGAACCCTCCCCATATCCCCTGCAGGCTCAAAAGTGATCAAAACCATCTGGAAGGCCTAGGAGCATATAAAGAAAAACATCACCAACTGCCACTTCACCAAGGACAATAATAGCACTATTTTGGCTCACAGATCCATTTGATGGAACCTGAAACATAAGAGCAGGCTCCTTGCCCTAATTCAAGGATCCTCAGCTAAAGGCTGGGCTCAGAAAGGAATCAAAAGCTTTGGTGATGTTCTTGTAAATGGTAACTTAAAATCCTGGAATGAACTAAGCACAGAATATAATCTCCAACAAAGTAATTGGACAACTTATACTGTTTTGAAAGAGGCATGTAAAGACATTCAGTTCCTAGTTGAAGTAAAAACTGAAGAACTGCAATACCAAGACTTTCATTGGAGTGATGGCAGTTCACTAATGAAAATAAATTCCAAATAAATCTACAGTTTTTTAACTGAACAAGTTGATATTTCAGAACATGTTAATAAAGCCTGGGGTACAAACCTAACCAAAAGTCAATGGATAATTTTTTTTTAAAAGAATTGGACACAGGTGCTAGAGCCTAAAAAGGCATGCTTTAGATGGTTGTTGTTAATGCAAAGATTACTATATAAGATAGAATCCAATAACATTGATATCTGTAATATTTGCATAGTGTCTGAATCAATCAAGCTCGTCTTATTTGATTGTTTATATGCTAAAGAGATCTGGAAATTATTCTGTGATAATCAAAATATATGGGGGATCAATAATGAACCCAACCTGGAAAAAATTTATTGGAACTGGATAATAAAATGAATAAAGATCTTTCTCTTTTTTGGATCTGCTTATCCTCGGAAATCCTTTGGTCCATTTGGAAGGCTAGGAATGAAGACAAATATAAGGGGAATAGAAGGGTGCTTACTGAGTCTGCTGAGAGACTCACAGTTCATAATGTTGCTATGCAGGTGGTCATCACCATATAGATATCCAAAGACAAATTCTGAAAGTTTTTGGAAAATGGCACAGTCAATGTCAATCTTCAGGAGGCCAGGTACAGGCACACATGGCAGGAGGGCCACCCCAACATAGAAATCTTTCTAAAAGCCTTGCATGATTCTCAAAGAGAATTAAAAGAAGGAACAGTGAACAATAAGGAGGAGGCAAGCGTCAAAACACCAGGAATGCACAGCAGTACTAATATAGAGGAGGACAGTACAGTAGATGAGCAAATGGCAGTGGAGATCCTTGCAGGTTGGAGGAGCAGTCCCAGTAACTGATAAAAATGAAAGTTGTTGACACCTTTTTGTATACAGTAATATACTCGTTGATATGTATTTTTGTTGTAAATGGCCATATATTGGTACTTATATGTAAAATCCTGCTGAACAGAAAGTAATTGTATATATACTGCTCATAACAGTAAAACAGCTACAGGATGGGCCTGTTGCATACCATAAGCTGATAACTGATATGGAAAAATGATGTACTTTTGATGCTTACACTATATTCAATAAGAAAAAACAAATACCCAAAACTTTGCTTGCTTGTCTGCTATAAGATTTCACGCACTAAATAATGACTAATCCCTTGCCCCTACCCACGTACACATTTTGGCATGCTCTATCCTAATAACAAATAAAACAGAGCAGAATGGATCTGAAAAGACATAGTAAATGAAAGCAGCGCATACATATGTGTGTAAAAAAGTGTTTCCATTTATGCCTTTTCAATAAGAGGATAAACAAAAAAAAACCCAAAAAATAAATAATCGTTTTGTGCCCACATTTCAATTTGCATCCTGAGCTCTAATCACTAACAGAATGAATCCCAAAACCATGTAACGTAAAGCAGAACGCAGGTAAACTCTCTAATCACTAAGAGAGTTAATCCTAAAACCAAGTAAATGAATATAGAATATAGATAAACTTTCAATCAGATTATTAATTTATGTTTCTTCAATCTGACAAAAAATAACAATAATTGAATGGAGTGAACACCAAATGAGATGTAAATACCTGTTTCAAAACAAAGGATCCTTTAGGTCCAGTGACAATATAAACAAAATTCAGATTGCCATCACCCACTTCTTTGACTGTAAGCTCTTCGGCATTGTTGTGTCCAAGCCTTTGTGCTAAATTGGGTATGCAGTTAATGTAATCTATAAGGCTTCCTTTTGCATCCAATGCAAAGAAGTTTTCAAAAGTTTTGTTACTCATGTCTGAGAAGAGGCAGTTGGATGTCGGTTAGAAGTTACGAATTCAGTGGCGCAATTCAGAGACTAAAAAGTTTGCACATTCAACAAATGTGATTCCTGATACAACTTAGAGACCATAAATTTTGCACATTCAATGAATGTGGTCAGTAAGGGATTAATCATTAATGTCACGGATCATGCTTGACCATGTGCATTATTCTTCGACGAGATATATCATCAAGAATCATGCCTTTATTTTTAGTAATTATTGTTATCACGAAGTAAATTCCTTCTTAATCGGGGGTGATTCGGACGAGGCCCTATTTTGTACAATACAAAGAATTATTAGTAGCACTTGCATCTATAGGAGATTCAAGGGATAAGCCGATAGTAAATTAAAGGTAAACTTAAACAGAAGTATAGAAATAAATAGGTATAAAGGTATATGATCAAAGAAGAATGATCCTAAACAAACACAACAGGGTTTGGCTTGTGTTCTATGTAAGTCTAAATTTGGACTTCACTTTCAATTCAACATTTTATTCATATTATATTATTCAAAAATTCTTTACAAATTCTAATTAACTTCAATTTTTAGTAAATGTGTTATTTAATGTTATAAGTTATTGTTTTTAATATAATTTATTGATTTTAATTTCATGACCTAGTATGTGTGTGAGATAGAGAATGAGATAACTAATATAGGTTCATTGGTTTGGGATAACTAGTATGTTTTTAATATGTTGAGCATAGTGAATGAGATAGAAAGTGGCATTCCTCTTGTAAAGTGCTGACAAAAGAATTCCATGTCCAAATTAGTTGGTGATAACTTTTGCACTATGTATTGAGTGTAAGAAGCATCATCTTCCAATGTCCCTCCTAACTCTTCTCTCATTTTATAGTTTATTATTAAATTTTTTTATGTTTATATTTAGGATGTTAGGTTATACTTTATTCAATGTTATTTTTGTGTTAATATAATATGTTATTATGTTGTTGAAAGGTTGGTTCGAAAAGTTGGTGATAAGTGTCCGAGTGGTTGCATGGAAAAAAACAAGTTTATAAAAAATATATATTTTACAATATAATTTATACTAACATGTTTGATAATATATATTTTTATAGAAAGTTTTATTTCAAAATTAGATCAGTTTAACAATTTGATTTGGGAGCCCAAACCTAAACTAATACCTCTTCAACTGAAAAAGGACGTGTAAATGATATCTACTCCACTAAAATCACTTGAATGATGATCTCCACTTTTCTTTTTTGTTTCTTTGGATGTGTAATGAATTTGTGAATGTAAAAAGAAGCAAAGATTAATGTCTCATTTCCCTCCAACATAACATCAATGTGACATCATGTTCGTAGTGCTACAGGTTCTTTTATTTTGCTTGGTCAACTTTAACTTTGTTTGAGGCACTGTTATATTTTTCTTCTGGATTTATTTAACATCTTTCGCCTCTAATTGCTCGTTTCCAGCACTCAAAGGCTGGATATTTATTCTCAAAGACAAAAGAAATATTCATTTTTGAACGATTTGAATTGATTTTCAGATATGAACTGAATGTGACATACCGTAAGTCCATGGAGGCTGAGTAAATCGTTCAAGTTTTGTTTTCCTTATTTCCCCTTTCAGAGAAGACTTAAAAAAACAAAAGCTAATCCAATTCCAATGGCCATGTGCCCTGCTATCAACATTCCCACATTAAGAGTGCCGCCATTGAGAGAAGCCCCTACCAAAATGCTCAGACCGTCCACCAAGATGGAGGGCTTTCGTCCGTAGGCCTTGGTAACAGAGGAGGCCACCATAGAAGCTATTAATCCTACTGTATATAGTGATAAAGTGAAGGTAGTTAAAATCTAGCTATTGAATTTGTAGCACCGTCTCAAACTGCGTAGCCAGGGAAAATCGCCCCTTCCTACACAATTTCTACCATTTCAGTAGTGGATCACCTTTCCCTCCAGTTATTGAGGATGTTGGGTTAGACAAAGGGCATAATAATGAAAGAACATGAAAAACAAAGCAGAAGCAATATACAATTAGTAAGAAAAAATGCAGTACCATTCAACATAAGTTCTCCATTGATACATCACATACCAGTCATAAGAAGAAAAAGAAAAAAACAACTTGAAATCCAAAATGTAAAATATATCATTTAAGAATGAGTGCAAATAAATAAGCCATTATATAACTATAAATATTAACACTTAAAAAATAGTTAACATATGGAAAAAATGCAAAAGAACAAAAGAATTTCCTTATGAAGATCTATTGGAATATTTGACAGAATTAAAGACATTGGAATTTTCCATGATAAAGCTCTCTCCTAAATGTAACATACGTCCATGAACTTCAGATAGCTTTCACCACTTCAAGAACAATATATTTTGTGCTTTCACTCTATTCATAATCATTTATGAAGGAAAATACTTATATTGTTTTGATAACCAAACAATCCTAAAATCATCAATACCCATAATCTTATACACATTATCTCTAGGGGAATATGTAATATATAATTATGTTTGAATGCAAAAATACAACGATAGAATAAATGGTCACCATCTCATAAAGGGCAAAATACAAGTATCAAGTAAATGGTTAGTATTAATAATTACAAATAACTTGTGCAACCAATCTTTGTCGACCTTTTTCTCTCACATATCCACCTAATTTAATTTTTTTATATATATATGTATAAATCCTATTTCTAATTATTTAAAGGTGAAAGTATTTATATCATATTGATAATTTATCTTAAGATTATTAATAATCATAAGTATAAGCATATTATTTTAAGATGGAAAAGAAAGTTTTACATCTATAATATTAATAATATTTCTTTGACTATAATCAAATTGCTATCAAATAGATAATTTTTTTAATATATTGAAAAAAGTAAATCTCAAATTAGATTTATTATTTAATTTATTATTAAAATTATTTAAATACTAATTTTTAAAAATTAATATAAAATTCTAGAATAGTTTTTGCAATAACAGAAAAATACAATGATTATCTCTTTCACTGTAGTAATATTCTCTTGCAACTTGTCAATGCCACGTTCTTCTCTAAGTTGTGTCTGACTTGGCAAAATTTTGTTTTTTTTTAGAGTGACATGCTTCAAAGCCCATGGCCATATTGGCCTATACAAAGAATGATTGGCTTATGTTGGGTTATGCATTCCATACACTTCTTAGACTGGGTTGATTACAAACAAAATTACAAATGATAGGATCAATTTAAAATACATCACCAACTCTCCAATGAATAACAAACATAACCTTTAACTTATGTACAATTATCATGACCCTTAACTGCACTTCCATTATTATACATCGCATGCCTGATGAGCAAATGTTTTTTAGCTTGTAGGGATTGATAGGTAACTACTTTATATTCTCAAAGAATTCCATCTGCAAAAGGCTATCCTGACATCAAGGACACCGCAATATATTCCATGGTACTCTTAGTAACACACAGATATGTGGAGAAAAAGGAACGATATAAAACAAATCTTTTGAGTTGCTACAACTTGTTTACATACTTACAGGTGTCATTATTAAATTTCGTTGTAGACAGTGCCATGGGGGTGCTCATAGCAACTCACGCTGTGTAAGAATCTTTCCTCATCTATTGGTTTAGCCGCTTAAATACAGTGATGCCTATATAGCTCTAACAATAGTTGTGTCCCCTACACCAGAGGATGATCACAGGAACAGAAGCCGCGAGAGAGAGTGAAATGGGTACTACTCAGCGAGAGAAATGGAAGATACCCATATGGATTCCGCATACTGTTAATTAAATGGCGTGAGGTTTAACAAATTATTTTGTATTCAAAGAAGTTTCTCACTCTGCTTTTCCTTTGACTGTTTATGTTGCAGCAGGTGTAAGGTAAGCCTCATTGTCCTGTGACTAGGAGTGTAGTTAAACATTTTTCTTTGACATCATTCTATCTATCTATTTCAGGTATTAAAGCACTCCTCTCACTTGACGTTCATGGATTACTGGCAATGGATTGAGCATGACAATGATGATCTTTTGGTTTATTACAATCTATGCCATAGAATGCAAACTTGTCACTAGAAATATCACCTCAATGCTCTATTTTGCAAACCAGCCTAGCAGTCTTAAGTGAAGAATAAGGTGAGTTTTAGAATCATGTCTAAAATTACAAATAGTTCCATTCTCGTTTGTGTTTGTCCAAGTCTTTCTGTTTCCCACTAGCTAGTACAAACATATTATAGGAAAAGGAAAATCTCTCACCATAGTTGCCAAATCCTGCCAAATCAGATTTTTTGGTCTAGCCAGATTTGTCTAAACTTCATATTTCCTATATAAATTTTACTACTATTTTCTGAAAATTCTGGATTTTCCTCTGTTCCTCAATGATGAGGGAAAAGATAAAGTCGGTTTGGAAAAAGAAGTTAAAAAAGATGAAAAGAAGAAGAGATAGTAGCTAATCAAGGAAGAGAATGATCCAAAAAAATAGAAAGAAAGGAAAATCTTGTGTTTGTATCAAACTAACTATAGTATGCCAAAAAGGAGGGAAAAGTACCTTATATGAAGAAATACTGGCTGGCAGGGGACTGCATGATTTGCCGGACCAAAATAATCCCAATAAGACATCGTTTAAAAAGATCTTAGTCAAACCAAAATCAATGTATCAGACAACTTGAAACTCAGAGGAAAAATAATCTAACAGTTCACAGAATAACCCGTTAACACAATCAGATTAAGAGTCGTCTAATGATTCACTCATAACCATTATTAAATTGAACCAAATATTTAAAAAATCCACAAACTATATTCAAGCATCAAATAAACATGTACACGAAAACAAATGTATCAACACCAAAGCCCTTGAAGCCACAAACCAGCGGTAACAAATTGACAAACCCTCGCCATGACTACGAACAAATGCTTAATTATTACAACATACAAAATTCATCTTGCTAAATCTAGCAGCTTAAATTTTGTCTGTAACTAAACAAATGCAACAAATTCCTTATAGATCCAAAAAATCAAGCATAAACACATAATCAGACCATCAATTAGCATCCGTACCAATACAATCATTCTCACCTCAAACTTTAAAGCCAAATTTCAAGCAACTAGACCCAAATCCCAAAATTCAATTAGACTACACACATACCAACCTCATTTATTGACCACAGATCACTGAATAAACCTAGCCTTCAAAAAATGGCAGAAAGTAGGACTGATGTTAATTACAAGTTTTAACTGTGTTTAATAATAATGTTGGAGCTTATCAAAAATTTCTAAAACCCTTTTCCCAAGTTCAAATTATGCATTTTGTGTATATATTATAATAGTGCTTAAACATTTGCAATGATGCTTTTGCAATTATATATGTATCCTCACCATTTTTGTTAGTAACCAGTCAAGTGGGCTTCTAATTTTATTTTTTGGTGACTGATGGATTTTAATTTCAGTAAGCTTAGAAAAGAGAGCATTGTAGCAGATTTGTTGGAAGGAAAGAAATGCATAACAGCAGGGTTCCTAGAAGGAGAAAAATGGATAGAAGATGTGTTTGTGAAATGGGTTGTAATTATTGATGAATCACCATGATTCATAAACAACCTGGTTTGGCTCTCCATTCAGATCCCCCTTGAAAGCATCAAGCTTGTGAGTTTCAACAGGCATGATCACTAATAGGCCCTCTTCCTTGGGATGATGATAACGGTGCAGTGAAAATGAAATAAAAACTATGTATGATCTACAGGCATAGAAGGGGCTTATCAGGGCAGCCTTGAGCCTGAAGGAAGCAGCATGTGAATAACATTGTGATGAGAACAATCTTGAAGGCTGAGATGACTAAAGAATCCATCGATCCAACACCCACAAAATCAACAAGCCAAATCTACTTTTGCTTTGAGTCACAATCGAGCTGTTTGTGTTTTACGTGGTTTCAGTTTTCCCAGTCAATAAGCCTCTCCCAGGCGAGTCAGATTTGGAAAATTAATGTTTTGTAATGAAATTCCACATGGGTGCAAGGGGTTGTTCAAAATCAATCCATACTTACCAGCTAGCTAATACAACCTATTCATATTGATTTATTATGAGCAGAAATTTGGACGTGCTCATGTGCAAAGACCATTTAATAACAAAATAAATAATGCAAGTTACTCTTTCAGATTTCATACGTAGCAAAATAGAAAATGGAAATGCAAACAATAACTAATAAAAACCTGCATGTTTGGTGAGACTCGGCTAAACTTCTCTTTGACTGTCCCTCTGAAAGCAGCTTTCAAATGGGAAAAGAGAGTTGATAGATTGATCAACTCACGAAGACTTCAGGCGGTGATGAAAGGCGGCAGGAATTAATATCAAAGCATGCATTGATTAGAAGATATTCGAACATCCAAATAAAATCTATAAACTTAAATGCATTAAAAAGGAAGATATTCTATGTCAGACTGGAAGATCTTACAGCTGCAAGATGTGCAGAAAACTTTAACAGCATAGTACATTTCCCGGTGACTTCAAAATAGTTTGACGGCAGGCTAATTAATTATCAGTCTGACAACGTCTGATCTGAACATAGTTTACCGGTCTTAGAAATGGTTTTGCGGACGTGAGACAGGTATGCCGGGTGAATGTGGACTGGTGAGTCCACAATAAGAAGCCTATCGGCTAAATTATTTTTGGTTGTTTACCTTTTAAGTAGGGATACAAGAAATTCATTTTTATTAGGGTGGTTTAAAAGGTCCTCTCTTCCCTTTTTTTTTTTATCTTTTTTATTGGAGGCCGGACGAACCCGAGCCCCCTCTATCACAAATAATGACGTGCATTCTCCACTATGGGAGATAGGCAAAGCCGCACATGAGGTGGGGAGGAAAAATCAGTATTAATCTCAATTCCAACCTAGAAGGAATCAAATCGTGGTGAGCTTGAAGGTTGTGATGGAAGATGTAATGTTTATGTTTGCAATATATAAGGTTAGGGGCTCATTTTGTATGGGTACGAGGAGCTTGTCTTATATGGGTGGATGGTGGAGAGAATTTAATTAAGGTTTCTTTGTAGAGAGTTCATTGGCAACATTTGTTATTGAAAGTGAAAAATTTAGTATTGTTAAGGTATTTGTTTGGGAAAAGTGGCTCATTATTTGTATTGGCACTTAAGTGATGTTTATTACGTAAAATTTGTGTTTTGGATGGAAAAGTAGGAGTAATGAAAATAATTGTATTGTCTTCTAAGTTTAAAGTAGGCACGATAGAATTGGAATCTTCTTCAATGGAGGTGGGGAATTAATTATCTTTAAGTAAGAGATTGGACTTATAAAGGTGTGAATATAGTCAAAGAACAATTTAAAGAGGAAAACTAGAAGGAGGAAAAGGTATTAAAAGGAATTTATGTTAGGAAAGTAGGAAGATATTTTTCTCGAGGAAAGGATATAACCTAAGTGAAAAAAATTACTCAAAAGGAAATACATTTTATCATAAGGGAGCAAAAATGACTCAACCAAAGAAAGGGGAAAATTAATGACATATAAATGAAGAAAAGTTGGAAGGCCTCTCTTAGTGGGTATACAATAATGACAATCTATATAGGACATTGATGTCTACAATGTGTTTGAAGATAGGTTAACATGTGTATAGGAGAGAATTTGCACCCCTTGTGTAAATTCCCCTTTTGCATACCCTCACCTTACATAATCAAATCTAAAGGTGAAATTCCACATCACCCATCTACTTTCCATCCAAATGGTACGTGTTTTGTGCATCGGTGAGGGAATTTTTGTCAGGGATAGGAGCGCGGCGCATGGACGTCTACATAGCGCGTTGTTGTCCCTAACAAATTCCTACGTCTAGAGTTTGCAGGGACATCACACACCTGATTGGGGTCGAATTGTAATGCCCTTTGTGACCAACCGACCCGAAACGACTCCTTTTGGCCTTCAAATCCATTCTATTCACTATCACCTCACCTTCTTCACACTCTCTAGCAATTTCACTCCATTTTTTCTACACACTTTTGGGATCTCTTGAGCATACTCTTGAAGTATTCTACCGACATTTTGACAACTCCATTGATCATTGCAACAACTTGATACTCCATCAACTTCACTTTGTTACGGGTGAGGCTACCATAGAATTTGCGAGCTTGGGATCTTGCGAGAGCTCCCTTCATCACCGTTGCAGCTGTGGTGACTTTGCCAAGTTTGTTGCTTGCATTCTCCCTTCATTGGCCTTGAGAGCCTTTGGGTGGAGGTGGTAATGCTTCACTCTCCCTTTTGTGGTTTGATAGATTAGCATAGTATTATTTTGTAGTGTTCAACAATCTCTCTTTCTCTTCCATTTCCTTTATCATACTTTCTACTATGTTGCTTTTTTGGCTATCCATGTAGGTGCAAACACCAAAGCGAGGGTTTGATTGAGGCAAACCCTTATACAGCCCCAACAATTTTTCCCTCTTGCTTGTGTGTAGGTGAACATGTGCATGGAGCTAGTTGGTGAACTGGCATTTTAGTGAGGTAATATTCGTCACCCTGGTTTTTATCTACTTGTTTTATCATCTCTGACTTTACTTTTCATACTTTATTATTCTGTTATTTTCATTAAAATCGATTAGATAGGCTGTTAAGTAGGTTTTTGGCATTTCTTACCATACAAACACCAACGCGCCAGAGAGACGCCAATGCACCACACTGTCATCCTAGACCCATGATGTCATCCTCAGATAGAGAGATGTCTAAGGTATAGTATTGACTCCAAAAACTAGCTTGTCTAGCCCCAACCAGATTTTTGGGTCTATAGAGTGACAGAAGCACTTGGGAGTGCTCTTCATTCTCAGTCTTCATCCCAAAACATCTATTAAAGTGAGGTAAGCTAGGGCAACCCTCCGCTCTTGGCTCTCTGTGACCTGGAGCCTTGGTGTGGTTGGTCCCCCTCTCTTACAACATGAAACTAAAGTGAAGAATGTCTAACCCATGGGATAAATGTAAGAAAATGAGCCAAATAACAACTAAGCCATGGGATAAATGTAGGACAACATGGTAATAAAGTAAGTAGCATGCATCAATAAAGTAAAGAGAATATAACAAGAAATTATACTTGCATAAATGAAAGAGGTAGGGGTAGAGACACTTGCTTGAGGTTGATTTGTAGGTGCATAACCTCTCCCTCAAATAAATTACTTGTTGGGAGGTGGTTAAAGTTACCTTATTGAGGTCTATACTAAAAGAACCTAAAAGATAAAAAAATATTAAAAAAACATTAGTATTACTAATTTAATGTAAATATGCAAGTAAAGTAGTGCAAATCAAACCTTTTAACACTAATTACCTAATCAACAATAGTTGGGACAAACTTTTAACTAGAGACTAGAAATGACAAGGAACAAAGACATACACACTTGGAAATTATATAAATAAGCAAGTGGAAAATAGATAAAAAGTGAATCAAGATGCACTTGAATTGGGAATTGATAATCCTAGAAGATGATCAAAATGAAGAGAGGGTGTTGCATGTCAAAGTCTAGACAATTTTTAGTAGAGGACAAGGCTACTAGGTAAAGTAACTCCCAAGGGAGTAGCTTGGTCATTTATGTTAAATGCACGGGACAATTGAGAGGGGGGTGAATCAGTTGTACATTAAAAGCATTCAATCCCTAATTAAATTTCAAATCCTTTTTAGCCCTTAAACCCTTATCATGCATTAGCATAATGTAAATATATGAAACAACAATGCAAGTACATCTAAACATATAAGGACACCTAATTTACAAGGAAAACCCAAGAAGGGAAAAACCACAATGAAGATTAGCTCACATATATATGAATAGCAACACCAAATATAATTAGGCTCATTGCCCAAAAAAAGAACAAAGGTTCACTGTTGGGTGGCTTACTATCAAGAAAAAAGAAGAATAAAAGAATACTGTTACAAAGAGATTCACTATCTCAAGGCAACAAGAGAAATCCACCACTGCAACTTTACACCATCCACAACCTTTAGCTCACTACCTCCAGCAACTTCAAGTGTGCCCTAAAAATGTAGACACCTTCTGTTCACTACATCTGGAGTCATAGACATTAAGCTCACACTCAAATCACCACACTTGATCACATTCACATATTTTGCACTTCCACACAAATCCACACGCATCTCTAACAATTCACCTTACATTTATACCATCCATGACCTGAACAATCTCAATTAGCCTAGCCTTAATGAAACATATGCACCTCAAATGTGCAACACCAAAATAGGTCGGTACCAAACACTTCCACAATGGAAAGAAGTGAAGGAAAACCACACCAAGAGTTAACTAGGACCATAATCTACATCGCCATGCTACTCAACACATCCACAATCCAAAAGGTACCTCCACAAATAGCACTAGCACGCCAAGTCAGCCAAACTTGAACTAACACTATAAGAGACCACATACATGCTTCTCCAAGTAAAAAACATGTGGACCACACAACAACACTTCACAACATCCATACAACATCTTAGAATATTCCAGCATCATCAGAATATTCTAGAATACTGCCACAACCACCTAAAACAAAGATTACTTTCATTCTATGTAACCAGAAACACTGGCACAAACATACAACTTACTAACTAGCCTTGTAGAACACCTCAGAACCTGAAACCTCAAGGGAAGGAAGTTACAAACAATATAAGCATGTTCCCGAATTCACAAGACAAGAAACCTCACTGCAAAGAAATGCAAAGAAATGCCATTTCTCCCAAACAACCTACATAGGCAGACAAACTGTCAAACATTAATTTTACTATCATGTGATCTAGAACTTGAAACTCTGGATATAACACCTCTGATCATCATATCCAAATTGCACAAGCATATCTTCAATCATGAAGAAATATGGAACACAACATTGAACAAACCTTTGTCACACTACACACTCTTTATTCAAATTTTCTCAAAAGCACTTGGAAACCAAGTGAACTGGCTACATTAACAACAACAATACAACACTACAACACTTTCTCATTATGACTACAACATTTGCAACACCAACAACCTCCTCACTAGGGTTGACATCAATGTGACATCAAACTACACCATATCCACACTTAGCACCAATACTGACAATACCAACATTCTCCACACTATTGACAACAATGACCAACTGTTGACATCAATGGTGACACCAACATCATACTTGCAACAATCTCCCCCTTTGTCATTGATGGTAACACTAGCTCTGAAAAACCATCAACAACAAAAGCAACTCTACATTAAGTAGCACTCCCCCTAATTGGGGTGCACTTCACTCTAGATCCTTTTACCTATGTTCTTCAAACACCATTCTCTCATCACTTTCTCTCCCCCTTTCTGAGGAGTTCTTCAACCACTACTCTCTCCCTATGACACCAATTATGTCCTTGTGTTTTTCATACTTCACTCTCTCCCCCTTTGATATCAATGGAAAAGGGAAACAAAATCACCTTTGACACATCACCTTGACACCACTTGCACACTTCTCTTTTAGGCAACACCAGCAAACAACTTTCTCTTACTTTCTCTAATACTCTTCTTCATACAAGTCTCACTACTGCACGTACTACATTTCACATGATTTATTGCTCTTATTTTTTAGTTCTCTCCCCCTTGGGGGCACAAAATATGCTCCACCCGACTACATTGATCAACAACACTACTACCTACTCCCCCTAAGAGGTAGCTTCCAACATCAATACATGACCAATAATGTATCTTGAAATGTTTCTGGGATAGATGCACACACTTACGCATCTAATTTAAAGAAGGAGGGACAATAATCCCTAACTTTTTCCAGAGATACTCAAAAGTATCTTTAGGAAGAGCCTTTATAAAGATATTTACAACTTGATTCTTTGTAGGCACATACTCTAGCTTCACCTCATTCTTTGTAACCTTCTCTCTTAGAAAGTGATACCAAATAAAGATGTATTTTGTCCTCGAATGCATTATTAGGTTCTTTGAGATATTGATAGCACTTGTATTATCACATAAGATAGAAATAGGTTCATCATATGATACTTTGATATCCTTTGATGTTTGTTTCATCCACAACACTTGTGTGCAACATGATGTTGTTACATATACTCTACTTATGTAGTAGATAATGATACTGAATCTTGCTTTTTACTCAACCATGAAACCAATCTACCTCCAAGAAAGAAATCCCCACCACTTGTACTTCTTCTATCATTTGTACAACCTACTCAATGTGCATCCATATATGCACTCAAGGAGAAATTAGTATCCCTAGGAAATCGTAAACCAAAATCCAAAGTGCCCTTCAAGTACCTAAATATCCTCTTTACTGCTACAACATGAGATTCTCTGGGATCTTCTTGAAATCTTGCCACAAGACAAGTTAAATGCATGGTATCTGGTCTAGTAGCAATTAGGTAGCAGTCCACCAATCATTGATTTGTACTTGCTTTGATCTATCTTAGGAGATTCATCATTCCTGTTCAACTTGCAACTAGTAATCATAGGAGTACATACCAATTTAGAATCCTCCATTCCAAACTTCTTCAACATTTCCTTGACATATTTTAACCTTGAAATGAAAATACCTTTTTCTGCTTGACTAATTTGTAATCCAAGGAATCATCTCTCCACATATTGACATCTCAAACTCTTTTTGCATCTCCTCTAAAAACTTCTTGCACATACCTTCATTTCCTCCAAAGATATTGTCATCAACATATACCACCATAATCAAGATTTGTTCTCCCTCAACCTTGAAGGAAAGGTTGTTACTTGCAGTACCTGTGTGAACCAAGATCCTAATACCTGCAAAACACAACAAACAAACATATTAGAAGATTGAAATGCAAGTTAAGATCAAGATTTCCCATAAAATCCATTTAACCATATTCAAAATAGAAATAAAACAAGAAAACAATGAAAGAAGATGAAAAAAAAACTAAATCCTATTAAGAACATGCAAACTCTTGATCTTATGGGGGAGTTGGTGCCAATTTGATGTGGAAATTGGCCCTTTCCCAGCTCCTATGCAAGCTTTGTTGATTGATGATGAAGAGTGATCCACTTTGATGAAGATTGATGAAAGCTCCAAGCCAAAAATCTGCATAACCTAGCTAAGAACTCAATGGTGATGGATAGAATTTGCTAATGATTTGAGCATAGTAAGTTTACTCAAATTGTGGATGATCAAATGAGGATATGAGCTCCTTATTTATAGAATTCCAAGATGGATGAATGTCCAAATTTGAGCAATGTGGGACTAACATTCATCCAATGATATGATGCCACTTTTCAAGCTATGAATGGATGAAGGATGTGCAAGATTTGGGGTTTGTGCCAAAGAGGGGGAGATTCAAATTTGAATTTGAGAGTTAAATGTTGAGTTTGACCTTTGCAAGGGACATGTAAGAGTCATGTAAGAGCTCATAAATTCTTTGTTGGATGTACATGTCAACTTGTTTTTGAATTCAAATTTGAGGGAATATTCCTCAAAGATGCCATGTTTAGGAAAATAGAGATTTAATAAATGAATTAAATCTATTTTCATGTGCAACTTGCATTATCTAGAGGATGGGACATGAGATGAGATTAAATTGATCAAGGGTTAATTAATTTAATGAGAGAGATCTTAGATGATGTGACCCATTTGACTCAAATTTATGGATTTATTTAAATCAAATAAGAGAGGAATATGATAAGAGGTTAATTAAATAAGGATTTTGATTTATTTAATTAAAAGAGATGGTGTTAGATTAAATCAAATAAGGTTTTAATTTATTTAATTTAATGGATAGACTTTAGATATTTAATCAAATAAATTGATTATTTAATTAAATAGGGATAATTAGATCATATGTGATTGATTTAATTAACAAAAGAGAGAGATTTAATTAAATAATTGGTTTATTTAATTAAGGGAGGGATATTGATGAATTTAATCAGATAAGGAGATTTGATTAAATGGTTAGACTGAGGGATGATTCAGGATGAAACGATGTTAGTAGTCAGGATCAGAGTGTGATATCAATCTGTATATTTTTGATAAATTCATCAGATAAGGAGATTTGATTAAATGGTTAGACCGAGGGATGATTCAGGATGAAACGATGTTAGTAGTTAGGATCAGAGTGTGATATCAATCTGTATATTTTCGATGTCTACATTACCCTTTTTGAATCCTTGTTGCAACAAGTACTTATCCAACCTTGCATACCAAGCTCTAGGAGCTTGTTTGAGTCCATACAATGCCTTCTTCAATCTGTAGACCATATCAACATTATTTGATAACTGAAATCCTTCTGATTGTTCAATGTATACCTCTTCTTCCAACTCACCATTCAAGAATGCAAACTTTACATCCATTTGATATACTTTGATTTTTTTATGTACTACAAAAGCCAAAAACATTCTAATGGCTTCCATTCTTGTCACTAGAGAAAATGTCTCCTCAAAATCTATTCCTTCCATTTGTGAGTAGACCTTACACACAAGTCTAGCCTTATTTCTAACCACTTTTCCATCCTCATTCAACTTATTCTTGAAAACCCATTTAGTTCCTATTGAATTCTTGTTTGCAGGTTTTGGGACCAATTCCCAAGTCTAATTTTTCTCAATCTATTCCAACTCTTCTTTCATATCCTTGATCCAATTCTCATCTTTACATGCCTCAATTATTGTTTTAGGTTCTACCTCTGAAAGTAAACAAAATTTTACCTATTCCTTTGTCATAGCTATTTTTCTCCTCATTAGCACACCTTTGCTCTTATCTCCAATGATTTGATTTTCAGAATGGTTCTTCTACACATACTTAGGAGTCTTAGGGATCTTTTTGAAGCTTCTTCCTCTTCAACTATCATCTCTTTTTCCTTCTCTTCATCCTTTTCTTCTTCACTACAAGGGGATTCATCGGATTCATACTCTTCTATCAATACTGAACTCTGCAGCGGTTCTTCATCCACCTTAACACATGCACTCTCAAAAAAATTCTTCAATCTTTTATTGAAGAACTGATAAGCTTTTCTTCTTGTAGAGTATCCAAGGAAGATTCCTTCATAAAATCTTGCATCAAACTTTCCTAAGCTTTCTTCATCTCTTCTGATATAGCATTTGCTTCCAAAACTCTGAAATACTTCATAGTAGGAGGTTTACCATTCCATAACTCATAGGGATTCTTTGAACTATTTACTCTTGCTTGACCTCTATTAATAATGTAAACTATAATATGAATTACTTCTCTCCAATAGACATACAATAGATTTGCTTCCTTCATCATTGTCCTTGCTGCTTCTTGAACTATCTTGTTCTTCCTCTCCATAATTCCATTCTACAAAAGAGTCCTTGGAGCTAACAAATGTTGAGCTTTATTCCATGATCTTCACAAAAACTGTTAAACTCATTGGAGGTGAACTCACCACCTTTGTTAGACCTTAAGCACTTGATTTTTACATCCCTTTCATTCTCAACCATAGACTTAAATGATTTAAACTTATCTAGAGCTTCTGATTTTTCTTTAAGAAATGTCACCCAAGTCATCTATAATATGTTAGGATTCAAGCAGATCAGAGCAACAAACATTAACAATTGTATGCAGATTAAATAACTCAGAAATAGAAATGAAGAATAACACAAAAGAGATCAACAAAAAAATTTAGCGTGGTTCACCTAATATGGGCTACATCACAAAAACTTAGCCACCCAATGGTTTTATTATCCTGTTCAAAATAGATTACAATCTCATGAATTACACACACTGCAACTTACAACCCAACCACTTCTAACAAGCTTTTTGGAAGCTTCTAGAATTAGATTTTTACAAAGTCATTTTTTCATTTGGCCTTGTCAGTGGTAAAACCTTAATGTGTTAACGAGAAAAAAAATTGGGGGTTGCACCCGCAAACCCTTGCTATTGAGGGCTACTGCCCCCCCAAACCCTCCCTCGAGGCCCAACTCGACCCCGAACCCCGGTGAGGATACATTACGAGTGTATAAAATTTGCATGATCAGTCACCACATATCAACATAATAATCATTAATCAACAACATAAAATACATGTCACCATGTGAGCTTCTTATTCTGGTAGGTCCACACAAGTCTGTATGCACCAACTCCAAAGGTCCTACAGTAGAATATTCTTTAGTCTTGAACTTCTTTGTTTGCTTTCCAAACTGACATTCCTTGCAGATTGTATTGATAGGCTTTGTAATCTTTGGTAGATCTCTCACAACATTAGTAGAACTGATCTTCACTAGGCTATCAAAATTGATGTGACCCATTCTTCTATGTCATAGCCAACTTTCATTAATTTGAGACATAAAGTAGTTAGCACCACTACCTTTGAGCTAATAAACATTACAATTTTTCCTTGTTCCTATAGCAACCAAAGTATCAGATCTTCCTTTTTTTTATTTCACAACCATCATCCCGAAACATAAGATTATATCCTTTGCTGCACATTTGTCCCACTTAGAAAATTATTCCAAAGACCTTTAACATAAATAACATCATTTGTTTTATGCTTCCCATCAAAACTAATTGAACCTTTTCCACAATTCTTGGCAAATGTATCATCACCAAACTTAACAAGACCACCATCATACTTTTGAAGTTTAACAAACTTACTCTTATCACCTGTCATATGATTTGATTACCCACTATCAATTATCTAGTAATTCCCATCTTCTCTTGCATGAAAAGAAGTCACCATAGTTCCTTCAATGTTGTGACCTATTTTCAAAGCACTTCCCTTCATACATATTTTAGAATTAATAGAATTAGTTCCAATTTTAAGAGCCATGAACATGCATTCATCACTATCATCATCAGGATAGTCTGATTCCTCATCATCAGATACACCATAGTCTTTTTCCACATAATAACTCTTCTTAACAAATTTACCTTTATGACCCTTAGGTTTTTCACTTGCAAATTTGATTGGATATTTAGAAGCATAATGACCTATCTTTCCACAATTGAAACATTTAAAGGGTAACTTACCTTTGTATCTGCCAGTGCCCTTTCTCAATCTCCTTACAAAATTTGCTTCCACCTGATCAAGATCATCCTGATTTGATTCATCAACCTTCTCTGTCTTACAGACTTTAAAAGTATTTTCTTTCTTTGTAGCATCTTGACCAAACTCTCTCAATTCATAAGAAATTGAAGCACCAAAAATCTAATCTCTAGAATAATTATCCAAATTCTGAGCTTCCTCAATAGTAGACACTTTAGAACTATAAGTTTTAGGAAGAGTTTCTGGTACCTTTTTCACAACTTCACTTTCTTCTGACTTATCACCAAAACCATTAATGGCATTAACAACTTCATCTACTTTGAGAATGTAGGTAGTAATATCTTCATCTTCAGACATCCTTAAGGTTTCAAATTTGGCTTTGTAGTTTTACATATTTTCTTGCTTGACTTTATCATCTCCTTCATAAATACTCTTCAACTTTGTCTAGACATCTTTGTAAATTTTAGACTTATAACCTTCCCAAGTTTAGAATCAGAGAGACCACTCAAAATAACATTCCTTGCTTTACCATTGCTATCATAATACTTGATTTCATCATCACTTTTTGGACCAGTCATAGGCATAGTATACCCTCTTTCAATTGATTGTCAGACACCAAATCCAAGAGATTCCAGAAAGGATTCCATCTTGACCTTCCAGTAAGTATAGTTCATTTCATTGAACATGAGCTTTGACACCCTTCCTTTGTGCCATCCAGATCTACTTCAAGTGGTTAATATTTCTCGAAGGAACCATAATTCTAATCCTAATTTTTAAATACACATGACAACTAAGAGGGGGCATGAATCAATTGTACATTAAAAGCATCCAATCCCTCATTAACTTTCAAACCCTTGTTATCCCTTAAACCATTATCATGCATTAGTTGAATGTATACATATGAAACAACAATGCAAAAACATCCAAATGTATAAGGACACTAGATTTATGTAGAAAACCCAAGAAGGGAAAAACCATGGTGAGGATTATCTCACATATATATGAATAGCAACACCAAATACAATTAGGCTCACTACCCAAAAAAAGAAGAAAGGCTCACTATCAAGAAGAAAGAAGAATAGAAGAATACTATTACAAAGAGATGAACACTATATCAAGGAAACAAGAGAAATCCACCACTACAACTTTGCACCATCCACAACCTTTGACTCATTGCATCAAACAACTTCGAGTACACTGAAAATATAGACACCTTTTGCTCACTGCATCTGGACCCATAGTCATTAAGCTTACACTTAGATCACCACACTTGATCACATTCACATCTTCGCACTTCCACATAGATCCACACACATCTCCAATAATTCACCTTATATTTATACCATCCATAAACTAAACGGTATCAATTAGGTTAGACTTAATGAAATGTATGCACCTCAAACATGCAACACCAAAATAGGTCGGCACCAAATATTTCCGTGATAGAAAGAAGTGAAGGATGACCACACCAAGGGTGAAATAGGACCTAAATCCACATCACTATGCTACTCAACACACTCACAATCCATGAGGTACCTCTACAAATAGCACTAGCACACAAGGTTGGCCAAACTTGAACTAACACTGCAAGCGACCACATACATGCTTCTCCAAGTTTGAAAACAACATGTGAACTACACAACACTTCATAGCATCCATACAATATCTTAGAATATTCCAACATCATAAAAAAATTCTACAATATTTCCACAACCATGTGAAACAAAGATTACTTTCATTTTGTGCAACTAGACACATTGGCATAGACATACAACTTACTAACCAATCTTGTAGAAAACCTCAACACCTGAAACCTCAAGGGAAGGAAGTTATAGACAATATAAGTGTGTTCCCAAATCCACAAGACAAGAAACATCAATATGGAGAAATACAAATCAATCTCATCTGTCTAAGACAACCTTCTATACAGACATGCATTCTGTCAAACATAACTTTTACCACCATATAATCCAAAACATGAAACTCTAGATATAACACCTCTGATCATCATATCCAAACTACACAAGCATATCTTCAATCATGAAGAAATGTAGAACACAAAACTGAACACACCTCTGTCACACTACACACTCTTTTATTCTTTTTTTCTCAAAAGCACTTGGAAAACAAGTGAATGGGTTGCATCGACAATAAAAACACAACACTAAAACACCTCATCATGACTACAACATCTGCAACACCAACTATCTCCTCACTAGGGTTGACATCAATGTGACACCAAACCATGCCATATCCACACTTAGCACCGGTACTGACAATACCAACAATATCTACACTGTTAAAATCAATGACCAAATAGTTGACGTCAATGACAACACCAACAACATACTTGCAACAATTTCCTTTTGCACTAGGCAGCTATCTAGTCCAAGGGGAGCACTCTAGTCCTAGTGAATCATAGAGGTTTAAGATTTTGCAAAGGGCTTCTTGATTATATGTTGAAGATTCTCCAAGACATACACTTATTAATCAAATCAAATAGAGATGGAATAAAATGAAAACTAAATGCTTGTTGAGAAATAAAGTGAAACTACTACAGTAAAATATCTTACAAGTGTATACAAATTTGAAGTATAATTATTTTATCAAGGATTTCCAAAAGATAATTATGTGATTGCTTAAAACCAACAAACTATATGAACACAAGATTTGCATGGAAACCCTTTTGATAAAAAAACTCCACATGAGAAAGAAGAGAAGTATGTATTAACCTTTAGCAAAGAGATACATCCAACAAACTAACACTCTCTTCACACTAATGAAACTTTGGTAGTACAAGTGTACCTATAAAATAAATTTATAAAACCATTGTCTCATATCCTCAATATATAGGCAAGGAGAGAGGACAAATCCATAAATGGTTTACCAAAACTATGGTATGATGCAAAACTCCCATGTCCAAAATGAATAGGAAAAGAGGTATGTAATGGCAAAATTAAAACATGAATTCTTAGCAGCCATAGTAACCCTTGCAACCACAACAACAAGCCATTATTCCAAACCCAAAAAATCCAACACCATAACCACCTAGAGCACCTCAAATATCATCTCAAACTACACCTAACCCCAATAACAATCCTATTCAATAGGCTTATACTAGTGAAGTTGTTCAATACCCTAATTATGGGGTAGAGGTGAGTGATGTCCACCTCAAGTTAGGGAAAATGTTGGCTGGTCCTTCATCTCCTCATATCATTAAATTTTGGTTGATGAGGAACCCTCGGAAGAGACCTTGGACAACTAACCTAAGGAGTTTGAGTCAAATTAGGTTAACCAAACTAGTCCAAGTCTAGAGCATCCATTCCCTAAAAGATTAGTAGTTCAAACGCATCAAACACAAGATGGAACTAACTTGTTGGGACAACTTAAGGATGTTTGCATCAAAATACCCCTTATCTAGGCCATTAAGGAAGTTCCTATTTATACTAAAATAGTGAGAAAACTATGCCTTAAAAAGCTAGGCAGAAAGCACAAAAACCCTCAAACTATAAATGTCTTAGGACAACTTGCAAACATTATGCTAGGAAACATAACAATCCCCAAGTATGCAAACCTTGGGAGCCCTAAAGTGGATGTCAAGATAAATGGCACTCTCATTAAGAATACCTTAATTGACTTGGGAGCAGCTATAAATGTAATGACTAAGGAGATTGTGCAATTGTTACAATTAATAGAACTCAAACATACACCTATTGTTCTATTATTGGTAGATAGGTCCATAGTTAAACTTAAGGGTATCAATGAGGACTTGGTAATAATATTGGATTCATGGGATTACATTGCAAACTTTATGGTATTGCAACCTAAAGCTAATCTTGTAGGCTATTCCCACATTTTAGGCAGACCTTGGTTGGCAATAACAAATGCCTTCATATGTTGTAAGTCTAGGAATATGATTATTTCTAATGGAAATGTGACTAATAAATTGGTCCTTTATCCACTAGCCCAACCACATGCAGACCTAGAAAAAACTATTTGGCCTACCCTAGATGAGGAATATTAGTACTCCTTGTAAACCCTTATGACTATTGAACACAACCCATTGTTAGAAAACCAAGATGAAGATGGCTTGATAGCAAACATCATGCAAAAAAACTATGGTAGGGACCCGCAACATCATGAATGTCTAACATGTCTACATGATCCTCTGTAAGATATGATCCTTGCCAATTCATTTGAGTCAATTTCCCAAATATTCCACACTTTGTTACCACACCAATGTGTTCCAAACATAGCAGGACTTGACCTATCATTTGTTCAAACAACATCATTGACCTTAGAGATAATGTCAAGTAAAATATTGAATGTTAATAGTCAATTGATTGATATACAACAAACCTCACTGATGAATGTGTTGCAAGCACACACAACAACCTTTGCATGGGATTACCATGAAACGAATGGGATAGACCCAACATTATGCATGCATAGGATTTACATCAATGATGGTTTCAAACCGGTTAGACAACCCCAAAGGAGGATGAATCCTGTAGTCCATGATATAGTTAAATTAGAATTGTAAAAATTGCTTGATGTAGGCTTTATCTATCCCATCTCTGATAGTCAATTGGAGTCACCCCTAGTAATTTTCCCTAAAAAAGGAGGAAAGTGGAGAGTGTGTGTAGACTATCGAGAATTGAATGTTGCTACTAGGAAGGACCACTTTTCGCTCCCATTCATTGACCAAGTACTTGATTCATTAGTAGCCAAAAAGTATTTTTCCTTTTTGGATGGATTTAGTGGCTACAATAAAATTAAGATAGCCCCAGAGGACTAGGACAAGACAAATTTCACATGCCCTTGGGGAACATATGCTTATTTTGTCTTGCCATTTGGGTTATGCAATGCACCATCCACCTTCTAAAGGGCAATACTAACTATATTCTTAGACTTTGCACATGATTCCATGGAGGTTTACATGGATTATTTCATAACTTATGGGAATACCTATGATGAAGCACTTGTCAATTTAGAGAAGATGCTAAAAATGTGTCAAAAAAATAACCTATCCTTGAGTCATGAGAAATGCTACATGATGATAACTAAGGGGATTGTATTAGGAAAATTTGTATCAAGTGAAGGAATTCAGTAGACCCAACAAAATTGAGGTGATATCAACACTCCTTGTGCCTCAAAGACAAAGAGATGTTAGAAGTTTCCTATGACATGTTGGGTATTACAAGAGATTCATCCAATACTTTGGTAAAGTTGCAGCCCCACTATTTGTCTTACTATCAAAAGATGTTGAATTTGAATGGAAAGCTACTTGTCAACATTCCTTTGAAGCACTCAAGGCAACATTAACCAAAACCTCTATCTTGAGAGGACCAAATTGGAGCTTACCTTTCCATATCCATATAGATGCTTTTGATTTTGCTATAGAAGTTGTGCTTGGACAAAAGGAAGGAAATAAAGAGCATGTCATTTATTACATCAACAAAATTCTACAAGGGACAAAATTATAAATTATACAATAATAGAGAAGGAGATGCTGGCAGTAGTTTATGCAATAAACAAATTCAGACATTATATTACAGGGCATTCAGTGTTCATACACACTAACCACACAATAATAAGATATCTTGTGAACAAACCAGTGGTTGGTGGCAGGCTTGTTAGTTGGTTAATGTTGCTTCAAGAATTTGAAATTACCATTATGGATAAGCCAGGTAAAGAAAATATAGTCACATATTTTCCATCCAGAGAGCCAACCAAATCATAAGAAGATGTTGTTGATGACTCATTTCTAGATGAGCATGTGTTTGCTCTATCTCCGCATACACCTTGGTATGAAAATATTGCCAACTATCTTGTAGCAGGAAAGACACCACCCCATTTCTCACCAAGAGAAAAGAGGCAGTTGGTTCAAAAGATTTTTCCCTACTCATGGATAGTTGGATGTTTATTCTACATAGGCCCAAACAACATAATGAGAAGATGCATCCAAGAAGATGAAGTGTATGATATCCTTAGAGCATGCCATGATGAACCCTATGGGGGACACTTTGCAGCAAAGAGGACAACTCTTAAGAATCTCAATACTGGCTATTATTAGACAACACTTCATAAAGATGTAGTGAAGTACATTAGGAGCTATGATAGATGTCATAAAATTGGAAGGCCAACAAAAATAGATAAAATGCCATTGCAGCCACAAGTAGCAATAACACCATTTGACAAATGGGGATTAGAATTTATTGGGAAATTTTCACCAACATCAAACAACAAAGTGTACATATTGGTCTACATAGATTACCTTACAAATTGGGTGGAGGTTAAGGCTTTATAGTTTGCAAGAGATGGGAATGTGGCAAATTTTCTCTATGAAGACATATTCACAAGATATGGAGTTCCAAGAGAAATTGTCACAAACCAAGGACCTTAGTTTACATTAGAGATGATCACAAAATTGGTTCAGGAATATGAGATCAGACATAAAAATTCCACACCTTATCACCCTCAAGCAAATGGGAAAGTGGAAGTCACCGGCAAGGAAATTGAAAACATCCTCACAAAGATAATGTAAATTCATAGGAAAGACTGGGCATCTAGATTGTTTGAGATAGTTTGGGCTTATAAAAAAACTTGGAAGACGACAACAAGTTTTACACCATATGAATTGGTGTATGGAAAGAAAGAAATACATCCTATATAATTTGAGTATAAAACATTGAGGACAACAATTACATTAGGCATAGATTTGTCAACAACACAACATGAAATATTGTACAACTTGAATGTACTAGATGAAATAAAAAATGGAAGCCATACACCACACTGAAGTTGTCCAAAATCAAAGAATTTTTTGGCATGATCAGTTCATTAAGACAAATGAATTTAGTGTAGGTGATTGGGCTTTGCTTTATGACTCCATATACAAATATTACAAAGGGAAATTGCAAACCAAATGGCTTGGTCCATATGAGATAAAACAAGTATTTCCAAATGGGGCAATGCAACTACAAATAATTCATGAAGTCAGGTTCTCATTACTGGTTAATGGACACAAATTAAAGTTTTACAAAAAACCATTATAGAAGGATGACTTCCTTCTTACATTAATTCAACAGTTTGAACCTACAATTGAAAATTAAGCAACAAAGATAACAAGTTCTACTAATGAATTAGTAGACGAGCTACACAACTTTCCTACTGATGTTCCACATGTATAATTTTCTCACATATTTCATGTGCACATGTTGTACAGGTGATAAATGACAACATTCATTTGCTGAGACAATTGCACAAGTAGTAGGGACCTACAACAACATGCCTGAAGGTGACCAACTTACAAAAAGGGCTTGATACTACAAGTGCATGTAGCACTTGTCTTCCAGGCATTTCATATTATATCCACATTCATTGTACATTCCTATCATGTTTTATATCCACATCCATTCACACATACCAATCCTATCACCTTCATCAATTATCACATCCCATGAAATTAATCTCATATCATCTATTCTATAGATTCTATAGCCTTTTTATTCCATCATTTTTCATGTGTCACAAATATGTAGTCATTCATTTATGCAATCAAGGCAATTCATTTAATATCACAATGCAGGCAATCATCAATTACTTCACACAAGTTGAGTTTCACTTCCAATTCCTATAGGTACACTATGCATTAATTTATCATAATTAACATAGTTGATTATTGATTTTCTACATGTTTATACATTCATTTGTGCATGCTACATGTCTTAATTGATTTTCCACTATTTTTAATCTAACCCTTTGCCAAAACCGTACCCACTAAGTGAGGACACTTAGTATCTTTAGTTGAGGGGAGGGGTGTTCTTTATTTTTCAAAAACAAAAACTCTCTACAAAAGCTTCTTTCCATTTTAAAAACCATTCAAAAGACACAAGCTTAGAGGAGGGAAAAAGGGTTTGAGGTAGTTGAATTGAGAGGTTACAAAATGCAGACATAGTGGAAGTAAGTGGTGTAGTTTGGGTGGCGGACAAGAAATTGAACAAGAATAAAGTAGAGTTGAGGAGACTATAGAATATCAGAGCATTATCATGGGTGGTGACATAATATGTAGGGAACCAGTGACACACAACCAGTTGTTAGATGATAGGCTAGTATTGCCCATTTTCAACAAGCCAACTAGTTAGAGTATTTTCTAAAGCTCACAGAGTTTAATGAGGTTATGACCCAATGGTTTGTTGCCACATTATATGATGATGAAGTAGTTGTGAGAGGCTTAAGGGTAGATGCTTTAGAAGCTGCCATAGTTGAAGTAACTAGATTATCATGGGAAGGAGAAGAGTTTCCAGTTAGGGTGAATGTTATTGCTACCGGGAATGAATTCAAGCAATTAGGAGAAAACCTGGACTCCTCTTCTCAAGGTACTAAAGGATTATCTTTTCCCTAGTTCTGGGCTTCAATTGCTTCCTACATACTTAAGTTTAAATGTGTGATGGTAGCCAATCTTTGATATATAGTGTTCATTTTAAATTGTTGAGTCATCTTCATCATGGTAGGTGTGTGAATGTTCCAAATTTCTAATATAATTTTCTAAAAATAATTTCACATAAGTATAAGAGGAAAATGAATAATTCAACATTATCTCATTTATGTTTGGTCACATTATTGATAAAGATGAGTCTTAGGACTCAATTTCCACATGTTTCTTGGAAAAGTTTTCTTAATTGCAACAATATCAACAGTATCCTTGTAAAACTTGCAGCCCTAGAAATAGTGGAGGAACCTGCTATTTTAGAAAGGGAAGTTCCCTATAACTCCCTTGCTGCATCACCTACCCATAACACAAGAGAGATAGAGTAGGGCTTGTAGAAAACTCAACCTATAGCCTCTATTGAGCAACTCGTAGCAAGAGACAAAGAGGAAACCCTTGTTTATGGAAAAACACAAAAAACTAAGAAAATAAAAGATGGACCTTCTTCTTTTGCACCTGTAAAAGGGCAAAAGAGACCCACACAAACTAAGAGGTGGGTGTGTGCAAGAAGTTGAGTCCACTTCTGGCCAAAAAGTGGAAGTGTGTTTCCTGATTTTCAGAATTTGACACATTTGACCTTAAAATTTGAAGCACTTAGAGATGAAATCTTTAAAAAAGTCACTAATCATAAAATGTAGTGCTTAGAGTCTACTTTCCAAATATGTAATTTATTTCAATACCTAGATTGTACAAATTGAGTTTTAATAGGAATTTCTAAAAACCACTGTTTAAAAGTCATTTTTTTTACCATACCATGCACGTGTACGACATCCATATTTTGACTTAAATTGTCGTATTTTTCTAAATCCTTTTTGGAAAATTTTTATGACTCACTGAAGCTTGTTCTTGATATTTTTTGTAACTTTTTATTGAATATTTTTTTTTGTTAAATTTTTATTAGGTAGATTTGTCGTTTTGAAAAATCGCCATGTACGACATGCATAAGATGACCTAAACTTATCATTTTTTATTTTTTTTTAAATTGAAAAGAATTGTTTGAAGTTTGTTCTCGTGCAATCCATTTGTCAAAATGTTATGTTGATCAAAAGTTATTAAAATAGTAAAAAACCCTGATATTTAAAGTTTATGGACCAATTTTATTAGAAATTAATTGAAAAATAGAAAAAATAATCCAATTGCAAGATAAATTACATATTTAGAATCTGCATTGTTTCATCTAAAATGGGTTTTAATTTCATCAAAAAATTTTGCAAAAAAGGTCGTCAGCCATATGTCCAAAGTTGATATTTTTCTTTGACATTGTTAGGACCTTCAACTTGCAGGTCAAACCAGGTTGAAGGCCTAGGTTCAGACTTCCAATGCTTTTCCCGAACCAAAAACCTAGGCAAAAACCCGACCACAAAGCAAAAAAAAATTCAAATTTTAAAAAACGGGATTTCGACTATAAAACGGGATCCCGTTTATTCATAAATGGGATCCCGTTTCCCAGCCAATGGCCTCGACATTCAATGCCGACGAACGGGATCCCAATTATAGAATGAGATCCCGCTTCTTATAAACAGGATCCTGGTTTTTATAAGCGGGATCATGTTTATAGTAAGCGGGATCCCATTTTATAAACGAGATCCTGTTTATTTTATTTAAATACACTGCAAAAAATTATTGTGAAGTTTGCAACTTCACATGTACAACTGAGAGCAGTAAAAGTAAATTATTTTTCATAAGCTATTGTATTTACAGGTGGTGAACTTGATTTTTAGTTGATTTTATCAAACGGGGCATCATCTACAATATTTTTGAAGTGGAATTGTGTTATTTTTGTGCTTGTTTGGAGGAACAAAAGGTTTCAATTTGCAATATGGATTGAATTTTTCAAATGAGGTATGAAGAAAACAATTTTTAAAGTGGAATTGTGGTAGTTTTCTACCTGTTTTGAGGAACACAAGGGGAAGAATTTTGTCCTAATAGGTATTCAATTTCCAATTTGGATTGAATATTTTGAAGTATTTCACTATTAACATTCATTTGTGCTTGAGAATTTTATAATTATGGGAGATAAAGCTCGTAATAAGAGAAGGAAGACATTGAATCCTCAAGAAGTTGAAGCAAATAAAGAAAAAGAGAGACAAAGACAAAGAGAAAGAAGAATGAGAATGAAATCAATGAATGATGGTGGAGCAACCAATTCAACAACTATTGAAGATGAAAACATTGAGGATACCATAGGTTGTAGATGAAGCTAATTTGCAAGGAGTCAATTTGAGAAGAATATGATTATACAAACAAGGCCTACTATGTCTTCAAATCCCTCTTTGAATGCTATGGAGAATGTTTCAATATGCACAAATCCAGGTACATCTTCAAATCCACATGTTAGTGAAATGGTAAATTTGTATGTAGAAGTTTTACATGATGCTAGTCTTAATGATGTTGACATTGACTATATTTAGAGAGATGAAACTTTTATAGAATTTGTTGAAAACAAAAAAGAAAAATCTTTTGTTGCAAATGAAAATCAAAATGATCATTTTCTTGAAAATGAAAACAAAACTTGTATTTTTGATGAAAATGAAAACCATTTTGTTGATGAAAACGAAGATGAAAATGTAAATGAAAATGAAGATGAAAACTCCTGCTTTTGTTGATGAAAATGAAGATGAAAATGTAAATGAAAATGAAGATGAAGATGAAAATGAAGATGCAAATCTAGAATGTGATGTTGAATTTAATGAAAATACTTTTTTTTAAAAATTGGAAGTTGTGTTTTCGATAATCTTCTTGGTCAAATTTCTTGGAGGCAAATAAGAACACATGCGAATAGAATATACACCAAATTATTTTATCGTAAAAAATTTGCATTTCAATGTCAACTAATGATGCAATTGACGAGAATGCAAAAAATGAGGAAAGTAATGAAAAGATGTTAGGCTTTTATGTTAAACCAAAAAGAAAAGATCGGGAATCATTAAACATGCTATGTCTACTGTTGCTAGTGTCATTCAATCTATCGGGAAAAATAGTCGATCTAAAGATAAAAATGCAGCAAGAAGAGCTATAACTACTGCTATAGTCAATAAAACAACTTTGAATAAAAGAATGGTAAGCAATATTAGTGAAGTTTTAAAAATGCATCCTAAAACATTACTAAGAGCAGCAAAAAGAAGAGAAAGTATAGAAAATGATCCTATCAATCAATGTTGGAGTTTTAGTGGATGACTACCGAGGTCTAATATAAAATTGAATGTTGAAATTAAATCTTTGATCGAAAAATATTGGCATGATAATACTAGGGTTTCATCTAATGCTAGAGATGTTTTAAAATTAAGGGTGGGGTCCAAAGTTCATGATCCTCACCCAAAACACCTATTAGATACAACACAAACTAAATTTTATAGAAAATTTTGTAGTGATTCAGTGTTACCTGGTAATATTAAAATAAGTCAAAGGTCTTTTGAAAAATGTAAACCCTAGTATGTAAAAATTAATAAGCAACTAATATCTTGTTGTAAAATACATGTTCGATTTCGTTATTTTTATGATGTTTTTCGATATATACATTGTACC